>OX375882.1:87465410-88065410 GCA_947359465.1 Metellina segmentata
CAAGTTAGAGTGGTGTGGGAGAGTTTGATGCCAGCTCAAGCGTGATGTTGTCATCTGACCAATAGCCCGTTGTGCTGCTCCCGTGTATCACTAGTTAAAATACCATACCATACCTATACCTGGACTCGTAATTCATATAACTCGTAAATTCATAGATGAAAATAATAAAGCATATGTGGTTACACCACATAATTTTGAACCATGGTCAGATGACGAGGTAACACCTGAACTGGCATCCCACACTCCAAACTTCAACGCGATGCTATCATGAACTATCGCAACGCTACCACCTGATTTATATCGACTATCTTCTTAAATCGTTAAAAGTTAGCTGAAACAGGTTGTATTTATTTATGAATGGGATGTATATGACTCGGTATTGGGGAAAAGTTAGGATTATTATATTGATAAGTTTTCATTTCGATATTTTATATCTCAATAGAATCATTGAAACTAGTTTGCCTCGTTTTAAGTGTCGTGTTTGCTTTTAAATGTCACGACTTTCGTAAGCCACCAACATCCGTCGATGTCATGTTCTTGATGAGAAAATTAAAAAGTATTTATAAATTGCTATTCCTTTACTCTAAATTGATACCTACGCTAAAATAGTTTTAAAACCGACAAGAGCGTTAGGTATTTGTTGTTCTGATGGTTTGATTAGTGCATTGTATTCTAACAAACACAGTTAGTTGTAAATAACAATTTTATTGATAACAAATATAACAAAGTACCAGAAGGACCACTTCATATTAGGGCTAAGGAAGCCTCTCTCCCCAGGTCTCTAATGACTGAAAGCCACCCACGCGCTCACACAACACCCTCTATGATATGTGGGAGACATGACAGTATTCTTCCTCTATTTTTGTCAGTCAGTCTTTTCCAATACCTAATGAAAACTGGAATGTGTATTAGCATGGGCCGAATTTTTTTTTTTTTTTGCTGTCACATTCTAATAATGCAGAAAAGTTGGTTCATGAAGTAAAACTAATGTGTACAAAATTTCATCCCGATTTATTGATATGTTTTGCCTCCCCAAGAGGTTCAAACCCTCCAAAAAGATCAAAATTAGGGCTTTTTTTTATAAAAAATAAAAATGTTTACAATTCCGTTTTAATAGTGAGCAAAAGTAAGCGAATACATTCAATATTAACGGTAAAAAAATTGTTTAGATCAGTTCATATCTTCTGCCTCCCAACGGGGACCAAATGGCAGAAAAAGCGGAAAAAATGACATTTTTGCAAAATATCGACTTATGCAATTACGGTAAAAACTGGTGATTAGTTTTTTCTGCTATTTGGCCCCAGTTGGGGAGGCAGAAGATATGAACTGATCTAAACAGTTTTTTTTACCGTTTATATTGAATGTATTAGCTTACTTTTGCGCACTTTAGAACGTAATTATATAAACATTTATATTTTTTACAAAAATGCCCGAATTTTGATCTTTTTGGAGGGTTTGAATCCCTTGGGAAGGCAAACGATATCAATAAATCGGGATGAAATTTGTTACACATCAGTTTTACTGCATGAGCCAACTTTTCCGCACTATTAGAAAGTGATAGCAAAATAAAAACCTTTTTTCGGCTCACCCTAATGTGTATGCAGTTCTGAAACATTGGAAAGGACTTTCAATACATTATATAATTTTATTATTTTTTTTTCCAATGTAGACACCTGTGTACAAACGTCCATAGGTGGAGAAGAAAGAACATAGATACAAAAATACAAATACAATAATTTAAGTACTCCAAAATGCTTTTCAATTATTTTGAGAAGGCTGATTGTGATTTTCTTTGGATTTATAGATCATAGCTAACCTTAATTCATACAATTATATCTGGTTAAAGTCAGCGATATAGTATAAAAATACTTTATTAAGCTCGCTTCCAAAGTTTTGCTTTATTGAAAAGTATGTATACTTTTTTGCTAAAGATTAAAAAAATCAAGTCACAAAGCAATGCTTGAAAGGTAACAATTATAAAAATGTTTCTTCGGTTGAATAAATGCGTCGATAAAAATGCAACATTGTTTTAAACACTTCCAACAACTCCCCTGTGTCGAATATTAAAATTGTAATATAAGTTAATACAAAATAATTCATATAGTAAGTTGAAATTTGTTTACATTATCTCTGAAAGCTGTAGCTTTGTTGAAATGCTTTGTTTTAAAAACGTAAGACAAAAATATATTTAAGTTGTGATGTTGGACTCTAATAAACAACTAAAAATCTAAGAACCATATTTTATTGGGATACACATAATAGCATGCATAATACTTTGACAATAATACTGTAAAGAGAGCATTAGAATGGTTTTCTTTTCACATTGATAATTTTAGATGAAACTGTTATAAGGTGAATATCTTTTATTAAATATGACATAACTAATAAAAATATGAAATAGCTAGTAAAAATCCTCATCTGTTAATTGATTGGTTAAAAGATAAAATAGCTCGAATTAAATATAGGCACTGCTTCATTGTACATTTATGTAAAGATATTTATATAAGTATCCGGTTTTTAATTTTTTAAGAGCGTGTAGGCTATCAGAACCATTACTTTGCTTCTAGACGAGTTTAAATTTTAATATACGCTTCAGAATTGCGTTTAGAATTGTTGTTATCAGTCTACACAAATTAATTATACGTATTATCATAAATTATAACAGTTTCATATACGTATATCATCTAAATTTTCCTATACCATTCAAAACGAGAGTGTAAAGTCAAATATAATTACATATAACTTCATTTTAAGGCTATTTCATTTAAAGAAACCTTAGCCTTTTAATATTTGGAGCCACACAAATTGTGTGAAGGCTTACGATACATATATTTCAATACAAATTTAAATTTAGCTGTCAAAAACGTTTTTCTTAGACGGTTTACGTATTCATTATAGTGTCCATAAAAGAATCTCCCAGTTTCAATGGTATATTATAACATTTTAATTTAGACTATTTACAACAAATCATATATCTAATTGTAGGTAAACTCACCTAGTTTTTCTTACAAATGTTCAATATGTGCACCTTTAGTTATACGGCACACATCCAACCTAAAGTCCAATTATTACCGTAACAGGGGTGGCTTATCTGGATATGTTGAAAGAATGGCTCTTTCCCCAATTAGTAGAGGGTGAATCTGTAGATTTGATTTGGCAACAGGATACTATTGCTCCGGATTTGTTAACCAAAGTGAGGGAAGAATTGGACTCTAGGTTGGATGTGTGCCGTATAACTTCAGATGCACATATTGAACATTTGTAAGAAAAAATAGGTGAGTTTACCTTCAATTAGATATACGATTTGTTGTAAATAGTCTAAATTAAACTGTTATAATATACCATTGAAACTGGGACATTCGTTTATGGACACCCTGTATTATTAGATTGGCACAAGATTGTATCAGAGAAGAAAATAAATTAACGTGTGGGCTGACTATCAAATTTTAAAAACTAAAAGGTGCTCAAATTTGAAAATATAGCTAATACGTACTGTGACGAGATAGAAAAGTTACATCAGATGAAGTCACAATGTATGAGCGAACTATTTATAGAACTTCAATTAGTCATAGTAGATGTTTACCGATTTTCCACTTGACATATATATTTATGGATATTTTTTACTTCTTTTAACTTATATCCAGTAGAAGAAACCAGCTGGATTTTAAAGGATGGAAGAGTAAACTGAATGTTGTGCTGAATATAATAGAAAACGAATTGAAATAGAACATTGAATTTAAACCGAACTGAACACAATATTGTATTAAACTTCCAAGGGGTTTCCAAGTAACATATTTTCTATCAGGATCTGCCCAATTTTACTATTGACTAGTTATCTCGCCAAAATACTGTCGTTTTTATATGACGAGATTAAGATCTGGTCAGTTTTCTTCTAATGATCGGCACCTCGTCCATCAGTTTGGCTTATGACGAGATACCTCGTAATCACAATCACCACGAAGGGGTTGAAATCAGGGTCAGACTGTGAGTGAAGATGGACTTGGTAGCTTTTTGAAATAAAAACAAGACGTTCCCTTTATTTTCCCCCTGAAGACTAGAACGTAAAGTTGGTTAATTAGATGCTAATAAATTTTGTTAACTTGTAGATAGTAATCAACAGTTGATAAAGTAGAGCATGTTTGAACACGAGTCTCGAAAATTGATTACAAAAGAACTGCAATCATAATAATCAGAATGGTTCTTCATTCACAAATGTACTTTAAGGTGAATTAGAAATTAGTTCTACCATCACACAATAGGTTTGGGCTTTCAAATGATTTCATTTTTGCTGTTTTTTCAAGGCCAATGGACCAGTTCATGACTGCACTTAAAAGTGCAGTTCCTGAGTGATGTGCTGAGTGTACGCCTTGCACGTCATCAGAAAAATAGGATCGGCCGAATGCATAGTATGCCTAAAGCCCGGGAGCATAAAGTGCTTAAACTGCAACGTACGTCTCAGAACAATTTTTCCTTAATTTTATCAACATTTTGGCCGATTTGTTTTTCAATCATAAGTTACGATGCTCTACAGTAGGGATGCGACATCGATGTCGATGTTTTCAGAACATCGATGTTTTTTAAAAAACATCGATGTTTTTAACATCGATGTATTGGAGTCAATGTTTTTGTAACATCGATGTTTATACTTGTCGATGTTTTTACGTTGTCGATGTTTTATTTTTAAATGAAAAAAGTATCGTTTTAAAAATTTTAAAATTAACAAAGTTGCGTAATTTTTATAATCAGCAAATTGAACATACTTATAGACCAAAGTGGACAAGAGTGAAGGGCCAGAAAAGTAGAGATGCGACATCGATGTCGATGTTTTCAAAACGTCGATGTTTTCAAAACATTGATGTTTTCAAAACATTGATGTTTTCAAAACATTGATGTTTTCAAAACATTGATGTTTTATAAAAACATCGATGCATTGGAGCCGATGTCGCATCACTAGTTGCTAAACCAATTTTAAGAAATGGGGGAAAAAATTTTAAATACACTGAATTTTACAAAAATCGATGGTTTGGGGGCGATCAACATCGATGTTTTAATTTTGAACATATATGTTTCATAACATCGATGTTTTGCTGTCGATGTCGCATCACTAGGTGTTAAACCAGTTTTAAGAAATGGGAAAAAAAAAGTTTAAATACACTGAATTTTAAAAACATCGATGGTTTTGGTGCGATGTATTATCAACATCGATGTTTTAATTTTTAGCTTCGAAGTTTCAAAACATCGATGTTTTGCTGTCGATGTAGCATGACTAGTTTTAAGAAATGGGTGGGGGGGGGGGAGTTTAAATACACTGAATTTTAAAAACATCGATGTTTTGCTGTCGATGTAGCATCACTAGTTCCTAAACGAGTTTTAAGAAATGGGGTGAAAAGTTTAAATTCACTGAATTTTAAAAACATCGATGTTTAGCTGTCGATGTTGCATGACTGGTTGCAAAACCAGTTTTTAGAAATACGGGGAAAAAGTTTAAATACATTGAATTTTAAAAACATCGATGTTTTTTGGTCGATGTATTATCAACATCGATGTTTTAATTTTGAACATCGATGTTTCAAAACATCGATGTTTTGCTGTCGATGTCGCATCCCTACTCTACAGTGCAAAGCGCGCTCCTTGCCACACCTTTTTTTCTTTTCGAGCTACGTAAAAACTTCCCTACCGCCCAAATTATCCCAAACACTTTATAAATAACACATCTTCAATATCAATGACAAAATATTTAAATTTTAAAATTATCGACAGAATTGCAAATTCTGAAAGTATACCTTGGTTTTAATAAAGTAAGTTAATTAATTTTGATGTATTTTATTATAAATATGTAATACATATTTCGCCGATAATTGTGTTGTACGTCTTTTTTTTTTTTAAATTTACTGCAGTTTTCAAAATTTGGACAAAATGCCTGCAGAACAATTCCAATTGCTTGGAGATGTGTTGCAGAACACTGAATATAATTCTGCACCTGGGGCCTAAAGTTTCAAATAAACATGCTCAGCAAAACTTAATCCCGTATTAATTTTATACTTATTCTGTCTTTGTCGGTTCCTTTTACGATTGTAATAAAATGTTTTCGAGAAAGACTCCTTAGGGACTCTAATGCTTTCCGCGAATGGTATTGGAACGAAAAAGCTATAAAAACATACGCTGAAACTAGCTACATTAGAGAATGTCGAAGTTTCATGTTATAGGTAGACACCTAAATTCGTCAACCTAAAAACAGTCACAAAATAATAAAAAGATTCCCGTTTAAACTAATTTGATGTTACAATATCTATGGTTGAGTTTTGCGGCGCGAGAGACATATTTGACCTACATTCTCCAAATTAACAACATATACCGTCAAGTAATGTAATACACAAACGATGAAAGCCTTACAGATTCAAAAGAGAGAAATACACTCAGGGTAAGCTATAGGAATCGTATGATATATAAATACTATTGCGCCTATTTAACCCTTCAAATGTCAACGAGGTAGAATGTAGAATTAATGTCACACTGGAGCAACACAACGGTCTACTAGTGACGGTCCGGTATCATACCCGATGGGACAAAATCCGAGGACAACACCACGTAATTTTGAACCACGGTTGTATGACGAGGTCCCACCTCTTAGCTGGCATCCCATTCTCCAAACTTCCACACCACGCCAACGCGAGGACATTTGAGGCCACGATAGATTTAACGTGCACCTTGTACACGATAGTATTGATTTTAATCAAGTTTTGACTACCCTGCGATTAATCTGCGACGCTATCTACTAAGTTATCGCGACGATACTAACTTAGTTACAAACCCTCTGCTTAAATCGTTAAAAAGCAGCTGAAACAAGTTAAGTTCTTAGGCCATTTGATAAAATTGTCAATCGAGATATCTCATTCAAGATCTGGCCAATTTTGCTAAGGACGAGATACCTCGTCGAGACAAAACTGCCCTATAACGCTAAGGGGATGAAGATATAAGTAGGAAAAAACAAATTGTTCCTTGCCCAGAACTAGAGACAGTTGAGAACTGGATTTTGCACCAGAGGCTGGACTAGGACAGAATTTGACTCGTAGATAAACCCCCAAGAGGGTTCAGGAACTGGGAAACTATTTTCTGAATATATTCTTGATGAATTGCTTTAATTAAAGAAATAAAATGTTTCTTTAGAGGCTTGCACGTGGACAGCGCTTCCCCAAGAACGGTCTTGGCACATACAAAAAACAGGAATGCTTGATTGCAGTTTGCCTATCTGGAATGATGCAAGAACACTCTTAACAGTTCCACTTCAGGAAGGCCATAGTGTCTTATTGATGACTATGGAAATTTTCGGATGACCAACAGGTGAAACCTCGGTTGCGTTCGTCTGGTACTGATGAAAACTTGGGCTAGGTTTCCCAATGGAACTGATGACGCGATTCAGCTCGGATTCGACGGTATTCCGGGCTTTCCTGTACCGACACATGTCTGTACCACTGAATAGGACAATGACGATTCCCAAAGTAAGGCACGTCGGACCACTGATGAGGACGGACGTTTCGTTGGTGTTTAATACTGACGGGTGTCTGACGGAGAGGGTTGTCACTATCAACCCGATTCCAAGGCACAGGAGAATAATTCCACCGGCAAACATGCAGAGGGCTGTCTTGATTTTGGAGTTGCCGATGGGATGGTACATAGAGGAGATGACGGAATTGGTTCGCTTCATTTTGGAATCCATTTACACTTCACACTACCACAAAATTTCTCAGAGAAAGAGCTTTTCGTGTTCTTTTTGCTCTGACCTTCAAGCATAGTTTTCTTGGAAAGGGTACGGATGAATTGGAGGGTTCCATTCTTGTAGGATTTGTGAAATTTTCTTTTGCAGTACAATCACTTAAGGTTAGTTCACGACAAATCTGAAAAATACAAATAGAATTCGTTAAGTGCAACAATAAAGTAAAACGAGCACATAAATAGAAAATTACGAACTCCCGTGGTTGTTTTATTTCTCGAGAATCTTCAACTGAGGGACTCCAGGCAACATAGTGATAAAATGAAAATTCGATGATGAAAAAATGAAATTTTCAAGGGGGTCGAAAGAAAATAATTGTTTGAATCAGTGCAACCCTTTCCAACACCTTCCTGTTGATGAGAAACTAAACTTTAGGAATCCTCTCATTTTAAAAGCATTAGCAAACAGTTTATTTTTTTATTTAATTAGAAAATGTAGGCGAATAGTTTTATACAATCAATTTTCTTGTATCCGATCTATAGTGCAGTTTTTGTCCAGGATTTATTACTTTATCTCTAAATTTGAATGAAAGACATTAAATTTTAAAATCTTTAATTGAACCAAGTACAAAAAACAAAACCGAAATTATGTATCGAATATGTACTAGTATAAATACATGCACTTTGCACCAAATTTACAAGAACTTTTGGTTTAATAACTGGAGATTGGTAAGTTTGGAAACGGAAGCAAAGTATGCTCAGCTTTAGATTACTTTAAAAGTTGTTGATTCGAAATTGACCATTTTCTCCTCCAAGACAATAAAATACAAATTATATTTTTTGCCAAGCTTTGAAAACCCCAAAAGGCCCCGATCCTGGCAAGAGTAGATAATCCAGACACTGTCTTAGAGCTAAAGGCTTTCTTTTATAAGTTGGATATGTAGGTAAGTACTTTTAAAGGGACCAGTGTACAAAATTCTTTCAAAATTTCGATTATTTTTCTATAAATTAAAATAAATGTTTACATAATTCTGTCTAAAATGATACATTAATTACATAGATACATTGAATTGAAATATTTTAAATAATTTTTTGAAAAATATACGTGTACATATCTGAAGTAGGTCAATTTTATGCTTAAAACTTCAATATCTCAAAATGCGTATTCTTTTCCATAAAGGGAACGTTTTATCAAATTTTATTCAAGCAAATATTAAAAAAAAAATGATTTACATGTGTAATATACTGTATAACATATTTATATAGGAATTTTTTTCTATCTGCTCAGAAAAGCTAATTTTAATTGCTAAAAAGGATGAAAATCGTTAATTTAAAAAAAAAGGCGTTTAAGAAATAAATATCTCAAAACTTCAAATTTTAAGTTTTCTAAAAATCTCAGAGTTGAAATGTTTAAAAGTGTCTTCATAACTTGCATAAAAAAATTCAAAACAATACACATAAAAGATTCTAAGAAAAAGTTCCTAAAAATTTGACCATTTTAATATTATGGAGATAGAACAGCACCGGTCCCCCTAATCAACGTCGCAATTGAGTTACACACAAGGCTACTGGCAACAGTCCGGGATTAATCTCAAAGGGAAAGTTCCAAGGACCACACATCGTACTTTTGCACTACGGTCAGATGACAAAGCAACACCTGAGCTGGCTCCACACTCTCCAAACCTCCATACCACCCCAACGTGAGTACATTTGAGGCCACGACAGATTTAACACACACCAGGCCCGATGGTGTTTTGGTTAGATTTGCTCTCGAACACTCCTGTTGCTGCTAAGTTACTCTTCCAACTAGGCTACCTCGGCTGTTTTAAGTCGCGAGATCAGGCGCAAAGATCATCAGCAGATTTTACCAGGGAGACCAGCCAGTAATGATATATCCATTGTGCATGACAATTGCCATTAACCAATTCTTTTACCATTAAGAAAACATGAGTCTGAAATGATCGTGCACCAGCTGTTTCTGGTTCGGATTAATGAGGTGACAATCAAAACCTCAGCCGTTAAACTGACGTCTCACTCAGACTTGCGTGTAAAAAAGACGTTAATTTTGCAATTTTTAATAAGGGGATTCTGGACTTTCGTGGGCAATAAGGCACTGATAAATATAGAATAAAACCATTCAAGAGAGATTTAAAATCAAACAAATTCAAGCTTTTTAAGTACATGATTGCTTTTAAGGGTGCAAGATGTAGACATTCAACCCTGCGTGAATACGGTTTAATTTTGTATACTTTACCTACCCTTAAAGTTTGTACAGGACCTTTTACAAATAACAAATACAAATATTGACGACCAGCTAAAGGCTCAAGCCCAACAAGGCTGGTCCTTTGTTTATGAATTCCCCAATTCCCACTGACTATCCAATTGTATCTTAAATTCGTACACTCCCTTTGAATTAACTATATTTTCAGTCAACGCGTTCCATTTGTCTATTACCCTATTAAAGTAGTAGTTTTTCCTTAAATCCCGATTAAAATGTGTCTTATTCAATTTATAACCATGGCCCCTTGTTCTGTTATCCCTGTTGAAATTTAAGCCCTCTGTGTCCCCTTGTTTTACCAACTTGAAAAGCTGAATCAAATCCCCCCTCCTTCTTTTTTCCAGTGTATACATGTTTAGCTTACTTAAACGTTCATTATAGTCTAGATTTACTATCCCCTTTATTATTTTTGTAGCTCTGTGCTGAACCCTTTCAATTAATTCTATATCATTTCTCATATATGGAGCCCAGAATTGTACAGCATAATCTAGATGTGGTCTTACTAAGCACTTTGTATAACAGAAGTCTCTTCGAGTTCCGGTTTTTATGCCAAGAATTTTTAACCATTTAACCTCCTAGAAATACTATCGCTTATAGGCATTTAATGGGAATTTCGAACTTAAAAGTCACGCTGCGTTGGAGAAAAAATTCCTATTGCCGATCTTAGCACTTCAATTACAAATAAAGGTTGGTCAATGGAGGAATAGCAAAGGCGTTGGGAAAATCGGTTATGAACTGTTCGTAGCTGCCGAAATTGTTCTTAAAACAATACAATTTATTAATTTCAAGTGTTTTAATACAAATTACTAACTAGCCATGGAATTAAATTAGTAGTGTGAGTGAATTCAGATCTATTGAGCAGAAAACTAAAGCCATTGTAATATACGATTATCTGGAAATGTATAAAAATTATATAATTTGTGTGAAGTGATATAGGAACTCCGTTTTGTATGTACAGCTGAAATATAATGCTTATGATTTTGAGTACTAATTTTTACTTTAATTGAAATTTATAATTTTTAAAAGTATAATTTATCCCTTTAAAACTACCAGTAAATGGATATTCAAGCTCTATTTTTAAAATTTCATAGTGTAGATTTTTTATGCATTTACTATCATAAAACCTTTAAGTGTTAATTCAGTATATACCACATAAAATTCCTTAATGCCCCCTTAAGGTTCCAACGGTCACAACATTAAGGCATACAAGAAACATTTTTAGTGAAACAGTCATTGTTACGATTGATTTATTTGCATAATATTTTCATACCAGTCAGTAATATAAATTTAGTCAAAAATTTTGGATAACTAATATAATATAAAACTTTCTTATAGCGTGGTTTCTAATTAGATATCAGGAAGCAAAGAACCAGCCAGTGAATAACTATTTTAATCTCACATATTCTTGAAAAACAGTTCAATTTTCAAGTAAACAATATTCTAGTTTGATTTTTAAACATCATTTGGAGAACTTTAAACACGTGAGTTACTGTTGCCAATAAATATTTAATAAGGCTGGATTTAATAATTTAATTAAGCGAACAAGTAAACCCCTTCTTTGATATGCAGAAATAATGATTTAAACATGTAGTTAACGAATCAGAAATAATTTTGAGTTCATTTCAAAGAGTATCATAAGGCATTTTGAGATACATATTAAAAAACACAAATTAAGTAAACTTACCCTAACCCATTACACGTGAACTCCCTTCAAAATTACATATCCCTCACAACAAAGAAATATTTTGATGAAAAGTGGAGTGCAAGGATTTTTTTGTGAGCTATCTTTCCAATTTCTCTTCGCTCTCCATTAAGCAAGGAAAGTGAGCTCACGTATATCACTCATCACAGATTACCATGCAGAAACTCCGCCTTTTAAGAGAGGCGGAGTCTGAGTTACCATGACAACATCATCTCAGAATCACGCTGCGTTGACGAAAAAATTCCTATTGCGATCTTAGCACTTTAATTAAAAATAAAGGTTGGTCAATAGCAAAGGTGTTGGGAAAATCGATTATGACTCACGACATTGGATTCATATGCAGTTTTCATTCTCGACCGAACATAGAGCAATCGTTCAAGAAGAAATCGTTTATGCGGTACGCGATGCATAGAAAACAATTTTTTTGGACAAAACACTTGATGTTGATTTATTCGCATGTTTTCCAAAACCCGAATATTTCACAATTGGTTCGGTTTAGTTGCGCAAAGCCCATTTTTGACCAAATGCAGTTACATGGACAAACTTAAGCCTCTCTTCTCAATTTTAAGGGCCGCGGAAGTCCTGTTGAAAGAGTAACGGAATATTCACCAGAGGGTAGCGAGTACAAAACAGGCTGGTGCACATTAACTCTGTCGTGGCCACAAATGCCCTTACAATGGCGTCGTGTGGAAGTTTGTAAAGTGAGGCTATGATCAGTTGTTTCCTCATCTGACCGTGGTTCAAAATTACGTGTTACTGTTCTCGTATCCTTTCCGTTGGAATTGATCCCGGACCGTCGTCAATAGCCCGTTGTTTTACTCGAGTACGACGTTAGTTGAAATATCTTCATACCTACCTTCTTAATTTTAAAAATAAAAACAAAATTTATTCTTTTCCATACTTGGAGCTGCGATAGCTAAATTGGAACTGACTAGCAAGGGTAGTGAGTTCCAATCCAACCAAAGACCGTTGTGTACAAAGGGGGCTGATGCACGCAATATCTGTCGTGGCCTCAAATGTACTCACGTTGGCGTGGCCTGGAAGTTTGTAGAGTGGGGGCCAGCTCGGGGTGTGACCTCGTTATAAGACCGTTGTTCAAATTGACGGGTAGTCCTCCATGGATCTTTCCTTTCGGGTATGATCCAGGACCGTAGCTCAAAATTACGTCTTGTCCCCGGATCTTTCCGTTAGGGGATTGATCCCGGAGCGTCGTCAATACCCGTTGTGTTGTTCTAGTACGACGTTAACTAAACATTACTAATTGCCCACTTAAGGTGGTAATAGTAATTTTAATTAACGTCATACTAGGGCAACACAAGAGGATATTGACGACGCGCAGTGGAGTATTTGAGGCAAATCCTGGCCCAAAATATTTTTCATGTGTTTCAAAGTTAAAACCATTGCTGTTGACTTTTGACTTACTTTGTAGTAGTAAATACTCCTAAAAAGGATCTCTATTAACCAATCTTTATCATATATATATATATATATATATATATATATATAATATTTATCAAAGTTTAGTCACTATAGGGATCTTAATTTTCTAGCGACTCAGAAGATTTTTTTCAATCTGATTCTCCTGAACTCTGATCTTCGTCAAATTTATCTTCTTCATTACTCTCTTCTTGGGTTTTTTGAGAAGGACCACAATCAGACCCCTCTGGAAGAAGTTTTAGGGTATTACTACTATAAGGCTTGCTCTTTTTCCTTGGTTTTTGTCTAGAGCAACTCATATAAGAATCACTGCTTAAAAGAAGTCGGTCCAAGACATCTCTGTTGCATACTTCACTATTGAACTTTCTGAAGTATTTTGTACGGTAAGTCTAAAATGTTTGTTTCTAGCTTCTGCAACTTCCTATGATAATTGGCCAATGGATACTATTGCAGGCCTAATTACAGTAACCCCATGAACTAAAACTTTGTGCATTGTTTTGTTGTAGTCAGGGTGCCAACTATAAACAGTCTTGCTATTTCATCAACGTATGTTTGAAACTTTTTTGCATCAATATGATGTCCACTTTTTATGGCTTCCAATATCACTTTCAAACTTTTTATCATTTCAAGATCTACTCCAGTGATTTGTGAGGCATTTTCTGGATCTGAAAAAAACTAGAGCTTTTCATCAATTGATTTTCGGGAGATTCTTAAACCAATTGGTACAAAGCTAGTCTACTAAATTCCCTTTCAATATTCAGAAGTTAAAAAACGAAAACCTGTAATGTGCCAGAAAAATATAGTTTTTATCTCTACAATTTGGCTACAAAAAAGGGTATTTAAGAATCACTAAAATCAATATCAGTATTGATAGTCAAATTTTAAGTTGTGATGTAACAAATTTTTAAAATTTATTTATTGATTGTGCACTTTTGTCTACAGTAGTATAAACTGTTTTAAGAGAATATATTTTTATTTTTGACTAATAGTCATGAATTTATTAAATGAAATACGATGCAATTCATCATTATTATATTATATAAAAAAAAGTTTCATACTCTCCTTGATGTTTTTTGTCTGGTGAAGTTCAATACTGTATTTACTCTTATTTCTTAAAACTTGTTTTTTTTTGTCTGAAAGGCTTAAGAAGAAATAAAATTGTATATGTTAACAAGATTTATACAAATAACATCTTTGTTGTCAGTCGTTTTCAAATCATACCCGTCAAGAAATATCGTTAAAGTAAAAATAGCACTTTGTAAAAAAAATTCTATATAAAAATGCCAGCTGTTTGCGGTACACTTTTTCTTTGAAAGACTCTCAATTCTGTAACCATTACAACTATAATTGAAATTAGGTCCGACAAGCCCTGACACACTTTCATAAAACATTTGAAAAATCTAAATTGTATCCAAAAATGCTTAAAAATAACGTTTTTCAAACTAAAATTTTTTTTTAATATGTTAATAACAAAACTTAGTAAATTATTAGATTTCGAAAGAAAGCTTTGACCTTTTTTTAACATATAAACCTGATTCAATTTCAGAACATTAATTCATAATGTCACCAAAAATATTGATTTAAACTAACAATAAAGCTGAAACGTAATCAAATGGCACGTCCACCCGCAAAGAAACTTGTTCTTCAACTGAGGCTAGGAGCTGCTGGATTTTACTTATACTCCTAGAAATTATGTGATTCACGAACCAGTTAGTCAGAAATGATAAAATGCACGTTTTACAATTGTTGAGCAGCCGACCAACCGGTATAGTGGTTAAGGTGTTAACCTCTAGATCGGAAGGTTTCTAGTTCGAATCTGGGTCCGGGCATGGATGTTTGTAAGCGTATGGTGTAGTGGCGGCTTGTGCATCTTAAATCTGTCGTGGCCGAAAGTTCTCACGTTGGGTTGGCGTGGAAGTTTGGAGAGTGGGGTGCCAGCTCAGGTGTTGATTCGTCATCTGACCGTGGTTCAAAATTACGAGGTGTTAACCTCGGATCTTTCCCTTAAGGGACTGATCCCAGACCGTCGTCAATAGCCCGTTGTGTTGCTCTAGTACGACGTTAACTAAATTTACCATTACCATATGTTGAGGTAATTGGTAATTTTTAGTTAACGTCGTACTAGAGCAACACAACGGGCTATTGACGACGGTCCGGGATCAGTCCCTTAAGGGAAAGATCCGAGGACAACACCTCGTAATTTTGAACTACGGTCAGATGACGAAGCAACACCTGAGCAGGCACCCCACTATCCAAACTTCCACGCCAACCCAACGTGAGAACTTTCGGCCACGACAGATTTAAGATGCACCATACGCTTACAAACATCCATGCCCGGACCCGGATTCGAACCAGGAACCTTCCGATCTAGAGGCTAACACCTTAACCAATATGCCGGTTGGTCGGAACCAAATGTTGAGCAATTTTTAATTTTTACACTTTTGGCCAGGTTTTTGCGTCAAATACTTCACTGTGCGACGGTCCGGGATCAATCCCCTAAGGGAGAGTTGGGTTGGGAATATTCATGCACTGACCCGGATTCGAACCAGGAACCATCCGATCTAGAGGCTAACACCTTAAACACCAGTAGTTCAAAATTACGTGGTGTTGTCCTCGGTTCTTTCCCTTAGGGTATTGATCCAGGATCGTCGTCAATAGCCCTTTGTGTTGCTCTAGTACGACGTTATTTAAAATTACCTTACCTCAATAAAAGTAGGTAGGTTTATTAATTAACGTCGTACTGGAGCAACACAACAGGCTATTGACAACGATTTAACGAGAGACTCGTCTACGTGGGTAATTGGTACTTTTTTAATTAACATGTTACTAGAGCAACACAACGGGCTATTGACGATGGTCCAGGATCAAACCCTTAAGGGAAAGATCCGAGGACAACACCTCGTAATTTTGAACCACGGTCAAATGACGAGACGTGTACTGTACAGATGTACTTTAAATCTGACGTGACTGAAAATTTTCTCACATTGGTGTGAAAGTTTGGTAATGGTAATGGTAATGGTAATTTTAGATAACGAGCCGACCAACCGTTATAGTGGTTAAGGTGTTAGCCTCTGGATCGGAAGGTTCCTGGTTCGAATCCGGGTCCGGGCATGGATGTTTGTAAACGTATGGTGTAGAGGCGGCTGGTGCACCTTAAATCTGTCGTGGCCGAAAGTCCTCACGTTGGGTTGGCGTGGAAGTTTGGAGAGTGGGGTGCCAGCTCAGGTGTTGCTTCGTCATCTGACTGTGGTTCAAAATTACGAGGTGTTGTCCTCGAATCTTTCCCTTAAGGGACTGATCCCGGACCGTCGTCAATAGCCCGTCGTGTTGCTCTAGTATGACGTTAACTAAAATTACCATTACCTAGTTAGCTAAGCCGACCAATCTCTCATTAAATCGTTGTCAATAGCCCGTTGTGTTGCTCCAGTACGACGTTAATTAAAAAACCTACCTACTTTTATTGAGGCAAGGGAATTTTAATTAACGTCGTACTAGAGCAACACAAAAGGCTATTGACGACGGTTCTGGATCAATACCCTAAGGTAAAGAACCGAGGACAATACCACGTAATTTTGAAAGACTGGTGGTTAAGGTGTTAGCCTCTAGATCGGATGGTTCCTGGTTCGAATCTGGGTACGGGCATGGATGTTTGTAAGCGTATGGTGTAGAGGCGGCTGGTGCACCTTAAATCTGTCGTGGCCGAAAGTCCTCACGTTGGGTTGGCGTGAAAGTTTGGAGAGTGGGGTGCCAGCTCAGGTGTTGCTTCGTCATCTGACCGTGGTTCAAAATTACGAGGTGTTCTCCTCGGATCTTTCCCTCAAGGGACTGATCCCGGACCGTCGTCAATAGCCCGTTGTGTTGCTCTAATACGACGTTAACTAAAAATTACTTAGCTAAACAGAAAAATGCCTTTTTCAGGTTTGATCTCGGACCATCGTCTATAGCCCGTTGGGTTGCCTCAATACCAGAAATGTCTAAAAAATCAATTTTTTGAACAAAAAAAAAACCTATAGGAAGGTATTTTAACCTACTTCGTACTGGATACACACAACGGGCTATTGACGACGGTTCGGGATCAATCCCAACTGGAGAGATCTGAGGACAACATCACGTAATTTTGAACCATGGTCAGTTGACGAGGTAACACCTGAGCTGGCACCTCATTCTCCACACTTCCACACCATGGATACACACGAGGACATTTGAGGTCATAACATAGTTCTCGGGCACCAACCACCATACACACGACTGTCTTCGGTTGGGTCGAGTTGCGAATTCACACAACTCTCCAGCTGGTAATCCGATGCTCTTCCAACCGAGCTACCTCTGCCACAAAAACCCCTTTGGAAAAAAGTATCGAAAGGATAGAAGTAGGTATTTTAATTAACGTTTTACTGGAGCAGCACAATGGGCTATTGACGACGGTCCGTGATTAATCGCAAGGGAGATCCAAGGATAACACCATGTAATTTTGAACCACGGTGGATGAAGTGAGCACATCCGAACAGGCACTCCAAGATTCTACGCACCAACGTGAGGACATTTTAGGCCAAGACGGATTTAACATGCATCAGCCCCCGTGTACACGACGGTTTTTAGTTGGACCGAGTTTCAAAATTGCAATCCCTATTGCTAATCTGTTACTCTTTCAAGGGAGCTTCCCCAGCCTCGCATCTCCGAATACAAACCAGAACTCTATCAATATCACCCCATAAAAGTCCAATCATTTCGAGTTTCGAAAAACAGTCCTCAAAATCATGGTCCAAACACAAACAGGCTACATAACCTTCAAACATGAAATTATCAATACATAGCTAGAAATACCATTGACAAGTTGACGTCATAGTCACGTTTGCAACAGCTATATGCAAGTTTAAAAAATACGTTTCGAAGTACATCGGATGGATTAATAGACATCCACGTATCTTACAGTCGGTTATCGACATTTCCAGAAGCAGGTGGGAATACATGCAGGAGAAAAATCATCGACCTGGGCCACAGGTTGGTATCAACAAACAGGCTATCGCTTAGCAACTCCGCCATCGATTCACAAAGTGGGTCGCCCATACAAGCGCCACTTGGAAAGTATCCCGATGCCTTATAAACCCCATTCGTATTTCCCGTAAATGCTAAGGACGTTATCAGATAAAACTCATTACTGAGACGGTCGTTAAGGTGCAATGTTCAAAACAGCAAGAAATTCCTTAAATTAACAATGGGATGCGGTTATTCAACTTCTTGAATAGTGATCTAGAAATGTCCCGAGAAACCTCGTTTATGATAAATTGAGCCGTAATAACCACGTTTCTAGTAGTGGTGTGGCATATTAAGTTTAAGGTAAAAATTTAAGCAGTATAGTACTCTCACGTTGCGTTTAAAGATGACTAATAGTAACTACTCTGACTGAATGAGTAAATCGCATAAATTGAGGTCAGTATTTTAACTTGGGAACTTCCTTCGAAGAAATGAAACTAATGTATTTTCCCGAGAAGGTAGACTGGGTCGTCAATTTCACCTTGAAAAGGTTAAGGCTAGATATATAAATATTCTAGTCTATTAAGGCATAGTAGTCTTAAAATCAAAAGCAGTTCTGGGTAAAAAACGAAGTGTGGTAACAACTCACTAAGATAAATTATCCACGCAAGTTACTCCCCGAAAATCTTACCTTTACGCAAAAAACAAAACCCCGACAGAGTTTTTAAATTCACCAATCTTTTACATCAAATTCCTTTGTAGAAATGCAAAATAACTAGCATTTTTAATATTTCGACTTTTTGCGTTTGAACTTGAAAACCGCGACGTTATTGCATAATTAACCAATTTGATACCGTCTATATATAGCATGTCAAGAAAATTTATAAAGACTAAGGGGTTTACTCCTTAAAATAATTTTCCCACATGCCATTTCATACAAGGAGATAAGTCTTCCCCATTTTTAAGTAAACTTTTTTCCAAAAGCCAAATTTTATAAAATCATTGAAAATTTAATCTAGACAAACAAAATATTGTTTAACGTTTATGGCGAGCACCGAATATTGACTAGACATTTTGAAAAAAATTAAGTTGTGAATCAAGTTAAACCATTTCAAACCTATCCAATTCAATATTTTGTAATCGATTATTTCCTTTTTAATTCCATTTCGATACGCATAAAAATTTTAAACTGCCTCGGTTTGGCCTTTAAAATTATTGCATTTCGCAATTTAGTGAAAAGTTTGTAGTTCAATTAATGGTACTTTTTGCATGTAAATTCAGATTAAGTTCAGTATTTTTACTCTGGTCTTAGGCACGCGATGAAAAGTACGAGTTTCAAAATGCGTGCTTCAGCTTCATTGCTATTCACTGTGGTTTTAGATGAGAATATCATAAAGGGCCTTATCAGAAGTTACTATCCAGCTGTATTAAAATTGTGAATTAGTCGAAGGCGACGTTTTTTTAAGCCTTTCAGTTGATTAAAAATGTTAATGGAATAGTTTTGAAAGACCACTCTGGGCAGCTAAAAACCATTTATCAAAAATTTTAAATCTAATTTAATTTCCAATTAAGATGAACTTGTTGTCTTTCAGCAATGGTGCCGTCAGCAATACTTTAAAAATTAAACTCTAATGATCAAGTACTTCACTAAATTTACTTAATCACGGCGAAACCAAAATTTCAAGTCACGAGTTCAATACCGGAGATTAAGATCTCTTCGGACCATGTGCTCCATAAGCCACCAAAACATTCATTTAAAGGGCTATTCTGGTTATACGTGTATTAGTTACGGTCATTTATGGTTCAAAGACAAATGAGAGATTTTTAATGTTGACGTGTGCGTGCGAGACTTGAAGCAGGACTATTGTGTAAAAGATGTGGCTATTTTCTTTGGTTTTGATCACTGGGATTCCCCCTCGTCTCCTATGAAAACTAATTCAAATGAGGGTCAGTTGTCGTCCAAGGGTTGCTACGCCCTCATGAAAAGTATGGCTTAAATGGTTAAGCGGTAATCCATGAGCAATCACGCCAATTCCAAGAGCAATAGTTACTTCAATTGGAAGGCTCATGTCTACCATTACAGTGCGGCGAAGGCTTATGGAACGACTGTATGTCTGGGTAACATGAGTTAGCATCCTCCGAGTATCAAAGCCAGAAGAGCACGATTGAAGTGGAGAGTTGCGAACTGGAAAGTGCGGAATGTGTAACTGTTCATTCACATTAGTATAGATTTGTTCTGGAGTCCGATAATAGGCTTTTAAGGATCTGGAGAGAACAAGGAACAAGCAGTTATATCAGTGATCATGCTTTAGTTAGTGATATTTATGACGTTTAGATTCTTCGAGCTATCACACCGATCTGCACATTGTTACAGAAGTTCCTTCTGCGACGGCTAAAATTATCGGGACCAAGTCCTTAACCCCGATTGAGACAACGTTGTATCAGTTAGTCCGACATTTATGGGAAATAATGCATCTCCACTAGAGCAAATCTTAGACTAGAATTTTGATTGAAGGCATCGTTCACATATTGGCCACCCTATTCGCCGGACTTCAATCCCATCGAATATCTTTGGCAAACACATGGAGTGGAATACGGGCAGAGAAAATCTTCCATCTACTTGCAAAGAGCTGGAAACTGCCCTATTAGAGGAATGGCAGCTACTGCTTCAGGTATATAACCACCATATTTAAGGTATGGAATGTAGCCGATGAGCTTTTCACATCCAATAAGATTCATTTCGTTTTCATGTGTTCCACTTGCAAATTATTTTCGAATGTACGAAATTTGTGTACATAAATTTAATGTATCCGAATTTATTTTGCTACAAATTTTAATCATAAATATGAAATCAAACTGTCCAACTTAATTGGGAAAATTATAAAAAGCTTTTAAACATGTCGTGAAAAGGATTCTATGAAGACGGTAGCAGAAAAAAGGCCAAACTAAAAGCACAACAGATTAGTTTATTAGTATAAAAACTTAACATTAAAATCTATACAGAGCTGTGAAATATGAATTGAAGAATGAGTCAAGTCGCCCAAACAGTTTTTATCTTTTGAAGAACTGGACGAGTCGATCGGTAGGTTTGGTCCCGCTCAGCGGAGTTTCATCAATGCAGAGTTGAGAGCCCTCACGAGTATTACATTCACTGACGAAGGCCGAGTCACCAGAGTCGTACGACGGCCACCTTTTGAAACCCCCATCCTGGGACTCGGGGTCGGCGACCTGGAAAATAGACATCACTTAAAAATACAGGTTTAACGGAAAACATTTATAAATTAACGTCGCACTGGATCAACACAGCGGGCATTAAGAGTCCCAAAGGAAAAATCCGAGTACAACACGTAATTTTGAATCCCGGTCAGATGAGACGACTCCTGAACTGGCTACACTCCCCAAACATCCACTCCAACGAAAGGAGATTGCAACAGTTCTAATGGACACCAGCCGCCTTGGCACACGGCGGTCTTGGACTGGATTCTCTACAGTTGTAAGTCCGTATCACTTCCAACCGGGCTACTGCAGCCGGTTTAACAGAAAAAAACGTAATATTGATGCGATATTCAACTTTCACTCGCATAACACCATGACCTCTAGGGGTACACCTTGAATGAGAGAAAAAGCAAGCCTATAGGTTGAACAGAGGTATGCCCGTTGCAAGGAAACGTTTTTCTTTTGAATTTCCGTCACATTGGAGGTATCTGTGACAGTAGGGATTAGGGACGAGACATCGATTTCGATGTTTTCACAAAACACACACATTGACGTTTTATAAAAACATCGTATTTACCATAGATTTATTAGAGCCTTTTTTTAGCATCAGTTTTTTTCCCATTCAAAAACATTGTCATAGTAAAAAGAAAAAAAACCGTGAAATTTAATTAAGTATTTGTCAGTGCTGGCGACATCTGTCCCATCAGAAAGTCTTTCCTGACAGTACAGCAGTATTAAGCAGTATTTTAACTGACAGTACAGCAGTATATGCAGGGTATTCCACGCTTAGGACTACACAAAATTTTTGACATTGAAGCAAATTATTAGTGAAGAGAATGCCATGGTATGCACGGTGAAGTGTAGTAGACATGCAATTAAAAATTTTGTGTATGTATGCCAGAAATATTTGAAATCAATCCGTTTTTTCAAGAAAATAAATGATACTTTCTTGTATAGTCCTAAGCGAAGCATCCTGTCCATACATCAGTGTACTCGATCTCCACCACGAGTTCTTTTCGGTAGACTTAGTTGCACTGCCAGATTTTAAACTACACATCAGTGGAAAAAAAACCGTTCCAACTTACCACTCTGGGCTTTTTGCCGAACAACGGATTGCCGAATCCCGACGGCTTCTTAAGAGACTCGGTCTTGCCAAGCATGAGTTCGTCACAGGCGCCACCGTCATCCGTGTCCACGACCAACTGACCACTTTTCCGGCCGAAGCCTTTGTTCCGGAAGGAAACGGCGACGCTCTCGCTGACCCTAGTCAGCTTGTCCCTAAGGGAAGTAAGAGTTAGATCAAGGAGGTACAAGGATGCGGATAACGGGACAGCCTGTTACGCTCCCAATACTTATACGAGAGTTAGCATATAAAGAGATATCTTGCTGGTTGAGATACGTCTATTATAAACAAGTCAGATTTTAACAAATGACTAGAATCTCGTCCATATAAGAGTATTCAGTTTTGCAAAATACGAGATATCACGTCAATCAAGAGATCTGATCAATTTTGCAACTGGCGATTCTTTCTATATAGATTCTCTAAAATTGGTCGATTTTGATGGACGTGATATTTTGTCATTTCAAAATTGGTCAGGACAAGTTATTTCGTCATCAAGACACTGGAGATCAAACCAGATCTTGATCTTTCTATAAAATGGAAAAATCGGCAATGACGAGATATCTCGTCCATCAAGATCGGGTCAGTTTTGATATGGATGAGATACCGCGTCGAGACCACCAAGACCAATCCAAATGTAGGTGGCGTTTCCTGTACACATTCAGAAAGTGACGTCGCTGTTTTGTTTTCGAAGATTCCATCACGCCGCACCAAAAAAAATTACAAGCGAATTTAGAATTGAAAAAAAAATAAACGTTCATTTGAAAACTTTTCCAAAATAACTATAAATCCAATTTTAAAGCATCCCAATACGTGTCAAGCCAGCGCATTTGGTTAGCAGTAGTAAAACTCACTTTTTAACAGTTCTGATTATTCTGCAAATTCCTCTTGCTAGAGACAATCAAGATCTCAACCTCATTCTGCCAAGTTGGTCAAGACAGTACAGCGGCAACCACAAGAACTCATCCAGTCACCAAATTTTGGTGATCACTACGAGAGGGAATTTCAGTGGTACTGGAGCAGTACAATGGGCCATTGGTGAAGGTCCGGAATAAATCCCTAATGCAAATATCGGATGTAACATCACGTAACTTTAAACTTCGGTCGGATGACTAGAACCGGCAAACTTTTCTCCAAACTTTCTGTACCAAGCCAACACGAGGACATTCGAGGTTATGACAGATTTAACGTGCACTAGACCTTCATTCACGAGTCTTTTGGTTAAACAGAGTTTTGAACTCGCGACCCCTACAGTTTCTTTTCCAACCGAGCCTTGCCTCGGCCCTGGAATTTCAGTGGAAGCCAGACGGAAAATATTTTACCTTACCACCTCAGGGTCAACTCTAGATGCACTTTAGATTATCGCCATTCTGGCAATATTTGGCATATAGTGATCAATCATTTCTGATCAAGCTGGAGAAGTGAGAAGTGCTGAAATGGTACTCGAAAATACAAGTCAAATGAAGTCACGGTTAAAGTTACGCAAAGAAAACTCTTATGCTAAATACATGTGGTAATGTAACTGCGGCGATAGCAGAAAAAATATTTCCTCTTGCCTAGTTTATTGGTCTAAGTCAGCTGTATTAAACGATTGCCAAAACGACGATAAAGGTCATTTTAAAGTAGCCCCGATATGCATCAAACGAGACTATTTAGCTAGCCGAAACAAAGTCTTGATTTTCAGTACAAGCCGATTGAAAAGGGAGACCTTCCTGATGATTACACAAGGACAATACTTCTTTCTGTTGACAATTTCGATGATGGCAAGAGATTCGGTGTAAACAAACCAGATAGAAAGATTTAATTTCCTGTTACCAAAATGCACCGATACATATCGAGGTTATCATAGAATAGTTTACCGTTTTGAGGTTTAATCTAGTGGTCAACACCACTAGAATTAACTATCATAAATTCGGAATTAATTTCTTAAAAATTTACAGTATTAAAATCTCAATCGAAAAACAATCCAAGTGACAATTTAGCGTGCACCAACCCCAGAACACGATGGTCTTTGGTTGGATCGGGTTTTGAACTCTCATCCCTCCGGTTGCTACTCCACTATTTTCAACCGCGGCACTAGTTTGGTTGTAAGAATCGGGAAAGATTCTTTCAACCAATGGTTGGTTTTTAAGGCGTAAGGACCATGTTTGGCCAGACAAGACATGCAACATAAAGTAATACAGGTACAATTAAAGTTTCACTAACACAGGAGGGAGAAATACACCCAGGGAAAAATACACTTAACAGGAATTGCACCTGTGCCGCCTACGACTGAACATTGCTGTACCGTATGCATGTGCCCCATCAAAGAAATCCAATATTTGGAGCCAAAATATCTTCCGCAACTTTTGTAAAAAATTTTTAAGAATAGTTTTTCCAAGAATAAATAGGGCTGTGAACAATCTGTTCCTAACGAAAGTTCAATAATAAATTGACTATCAACTATCTTCTAATCTGTTTAATCGTTAAAAGTTTGTTATAAACGGAACAAATATTTTACTATTCAATTAAACCTCCAACCCTAAATTTAAAGTCACTACATACCTCAAAATCGTTCAAGTAATTTTATATTTCGAATTTAATAGGAGTTTTGGATACCAGAAAAGTTTAATTCCGATAGATCTGCAAGTGAGGAAAATAACCACGTTCAAGTAAGCTAATTTAAACGTACAATCCTAGCTGCTTAAAAAAATATTATATTCCAGCTATCTTTTATTTTTTATTACAAGTGAAATTGTATGACGCAGAACGATTTAAATGTTTCCAAAAACATGTCAATTGACAAGATATATCTAGCATAATTTATTATTTACAAAAATGATTACCTATTTTGTCGACATATAATAGTCAATATTGCAATAAGTGCAACAAAGAGAATAGCGAAGACGACACCTACAACCCAACTGTAATCGTAAACAGAAGAGGCAGTAGCTACTACTTGCACGTCGCATTTTTCGCCTTCATATCCTGGATTGCATCTGAAATGGAACGGAGGTGAACAAAGGAAGAATTCATTCCAGTCATGCTTTAAATACAATGTTTAAACGCAATTTCTATGAAGCCAAGGGTTCTAATATCAAGATTTGTTAGAGTTACATCCACATTCAATTTGTTAAATCTCCTGGTGGTTCCATCACGATGAGACTATCCTCAAAACCCGTTGGAGGGTTAAGGGGATCGAACTTATAGTAGTACGCGTGAAATCATCAATTACTTTTGATAGAAATATAATCTATATACATATACTCAGCGTTCGAAATAATTGGTGGTCCGAGACCACTAAAACTACGATGGGACCAGAAGATTAAAAACCAGGGTCGCGGGACCAGTAGCTATATCTTGGCAAGCTGTCAAATTTATTTCGGTCAAGTGATCGTGAATTTGGAAGTTCGTATCAGCATATACACTGGAGTTGTTTCTGGTTTCGGCCTCCTAAGTGCAATCACAATAATCGGCGGCGATTGAATCATAGGCCGCTGATGATCACCAAATCTTAAAAGTGCGCAGTTTAACATTTCCGGTCTCGTTACCGCTATTGCTATCAGCGGGCCCGTACTTGATCATGTATTATATCTGTTCTTTTGCTATGTACGTCGCGTACGATATATATCCGAGAGAGGGGCAATTAGAATTACTTAGACTTTAAGCTAATAAAAAAATCTACCTACAATTTGGCAATCTTCTTTCGCTAAAGAAGACATTTCGCTCGCCAATGGAGTGGAAATTTTGTGACCCTTAATTAATACGCCATTAACTACATTAATCTATTTTTCGAGGAGCGGACCAGCTATCATGGCAGCGGACCAGTATATTTTCTTTTACACTGGTCCTTAGGACCAGTCACTTTTCTAACGCTGTATATACACAATATAATTTTGTATTTCAAGTTAAGTCTAATGAGTTACCCTCAAACTAGCTAAATATTTTCGGGGGTTGTAGACAAACCAATAGTTTCTAGAATGTTCCAAAATAGAGCATCCATCAGATTATGGTCAAAACGTTCACTACCCAAAGCTTCAAGATGGGCATTTTAATTACCGGGGTCTGTATGGTACTGGGTTATTGGCGAAAATCCTGGATCAATCACTACTCTGTACAAGCTTCAAGAACCATGCCCAAGGTCCGCTCCACATAAAAACCAACGCGAGGACATTTTAGGTTAAGATAGATTTTTTTTGTGCTCCAGCCCCGTGTATAAGGTCTTTGGCTGGGTCGAGTTTTGAACTCGCCACTATTTGGTTGTTGATCAGCTTCTTCCAACCGTACTACCGTGGCCCGACTTAAAATTAGGATTGGTTGTTTTGGTTTTATAGCTCAATGGCCATATTTGGCTAGGCTCCGACTTACGCAAGACACGCAACGAAAGTCTTAGTGATACAGAAGAGAAATGCACCCAGGGTATTTCTAGTATACTTTAACGTCGCACTGGAGCATAAACGGGCCCTTGGTGGCGGTTCGGGATCAAACCCGGAGGGAAAGATTAGAGGATAACCGCACATAATTTAAAGCCACTGTCAGACCATGAGATCACCAGTGCTGGCACCCTACTCTTTGAACTTCCACACGACGCCAGCGCGAGAATATTTAAGGCTTCGACAGATTTAATGTGCACTAGCCCCTTTGAACACGACGATATTTGATTGGATTCGATCTCGCAACCCTATGCTGTCGCTAATCCATTACCCCTCCAACAGATGGAACTACCAGACCTTCAATTTAACAATCGAAGCACTGGTAACTGATACAAACGGCTATCAACTTCTTACGATGCACACCCACAATATTAAAGGTCACCAGTTTTAACTTCTTGTTATATCGACACTTACCGGCAAACAAATCTTTTACCCAAGACTTCACACCAGGCATTTTCCGTACAATAATGCTCTGGACATACCGGTGTTTTCACTATGGTTTTTGTCGGTTTTATTTCACATGTTCCATTCACCAAGTGATATTTATCATCGCACTTGCAAGTAAAACTCGTACGTGTTGGTAGACAAAGTTGTGGACATCCACTGTTTAGGCACCTGTTCTCTCCTGAAAAGTGACGAAGTGTAATGAATACTTGGTTCTTGGTCATTCACGAGATTCAAAGTATAAACTTCCAGTAATCCGTACTCAAAGACTATAATTGAGCCGTTTAAAGCCAAAGTGGTGCAAGTCCATTAAACATTGTTGTGAGATAGACTTTTAGTTGAATAGTCACCTTTCACTGCAAAATCTTCTACCATCTGTGCTGTTATATTGGGAATCGGGAGTTACACCCTTCCTATAAGTAGTTTTCCATATTCAGAATTTGTTACCAGCATCAACTCAGATTTCAGAATGTGGACTTGCACCCCTTTGGCTTTAATAGGCTCAATTATAAAAGCTATTGGATAACGTACTAAAGTCGGGGAAAATTAGATTTATAATTCCCGGATAATAGAGCAATATTGTAAAAAAACAAACAGATTCCGTGATAATAAAGTAATAGCGCTAGTCTTTCCAAGAGCAAAAATATTTTAATTACTAGTCATTGAAATGAAAGTTGCCCAAACTGAAGTAATAGGCATCCAGTGGAAATAACCATGTTTAAAGTTGGTTTTATAGCATCTAATTTATAAATCATGAAACATTAATTTATTGCATAATTCCATCAAAGGGTTTACGATGGTTGGTTTGGTTTAACGGAGTAAGGGCCATATTTGGCCAAGCTACGCCAAACATCAAGCCAATGGACATGCACACAAGGAACGTTTTGCTGACAAAAAATACACCCAGGAAGGAATCAGACCCGTTAGTGAAGGGACATAGATTTAAAAGTTAACATACCTTTCGGTTGGTTCACTTTGTGGACGATCATAATAACTTCAGATTTCACATTTGTTCGGTGAAGCTGGATACAATTCTTGCCACCGTATTTGTCGCATCTTATGATTGTGTCCGAGCCCCAGTCAGACCAGTATACGAAGTCTTCAAACAGGGCCATGCTGAATGGATAGTACATGCCATCGGGAACAACTACCCTCCTAAATAAAATGTAAAAGTTTGAATTAATTCCGACTAAATGGAGACATTTAACATTAGATTAACCCTCTTGGTTGTTTGGACGAGGCACCGCTTCACGAGCAAAAGTGACAAGATATTGGATGGACCAGATATCTCCGTCGTAAGAAAACCTACCCTTGATCTCGTCATCAATAGATCGAAAAACTTAATTACGAAGTATGTAGTCATTAGCAAAATAGGGCAAGACATCTCGTCGAAACCACTTTGCGAGTTAATACGAATTTATTCCATACTTGAAAATATGGTTCGGGTCATGATCAAACTAGCTTTGAAATTCCGATTGCAAGACGTGTTCCAAAAATCAGAAAATCCAATTAGCCATCGCCGAATGGAATTTTGAATCAACTGGTGAGAAAATTTATGAGCGAAAAATGGTCCAGACTGAGATATATTCTTAAGTTAAATACTAAAGAATATTTCACTTATCCAACGTTGTCTTGCTTTTACGTGAGGCCTGGACAGGGAATGAAAAAACGATTTGTGGGCAACACCATTCTAGGGAAATTGTGAAACGCGCGTTGTCTTGTTGACTTTCGTCCTGGTTTTCCCAACTGTTTGAGGCTGTTTAACCAATTATTTTAGTTTGCAGGTTTTCCATTTAAGATTGATTCGTTCCAGGCAATCTAAAAATTTAAAGCTACTTATGAATGGCACCGTATTTAAATCGGAATCGGAACTGGTAAAAGTAACTTCTCGAATCATTTCATGATCAAAGTGGATAGAAAATTGCGTTACGAATGTCAGTGATGATTTGGACCGAGTTTCGAACTCTTAACTCTCCAGTTACTAATCAGTTATTCTTTTGTCTCGACGGGAGATTTAGCCATTAGCAAAACTGACCAGATCTTGGTCGAGATGTCTCGCAGGAAGGTTAGACATTGAAAAAGTTAACATTTTCATCGCGTAACTTCTGCAATTAATAGATTAATCTCGCACCTCTTCAAACCATGGAAATCCGTGCACTCCATCACATTCAACCTCGAATCGGTCCAGTAGATCATTTCCATCACATGGTCTACAGTTATTGCGTTCGGCCAGACCATTCTGTCGTTGACTATGGTCATTCGGTGGGAACCATCCAATTCTGCCCTTTCTATCATGCCGTTCTTCTCGTGCAGTATCATTCCCCAGACACCCCAGAACATGAGGCTAAGGAAAGGAGTAAAGATTAGGTTTGAATAGAAATGTCTACTGCATAAGATAGGTAAATTAATGATGATGCGAAAGTTCGTCCCGGTTTTTTTGGCGCTAGATGGCATTGCAAAACCGAAGTGTTATCTATCGTATCTATGTTTCAAAAAAGGAATTTCAACGAGTACTAAAGTAAAAGCAATTGCTATAGTGGGTTGAGTTAAAAAAAATTTAAACAAGCTTCACAAACTGCAGAAAACTAGTATTTCCTATACATTATGCTTCTTTATATCCGAAAAGACGAGAATGCTTCGCAGACGCACACGATATCTGCCGTGTATGGCATGGGGGCCGTACACGATTTCAAGTGCCGTAAGTGGTTCAGAAAGTTTAGTCATCTGGATCAGTTCTCCAGCCAGAAACCTTTAGGACTTCCATTAGCACGGAATGATACAGCTACCGGAAAGATGGAGCAAATTCATCGAACAGAAAGGTGCATACTATATTGATTCAATGTAATCTTTAGTAAATATAAAGCCATACTTTTTCATTCTAAAAAATCCGGGACAAGCTATTGCATCAACCCAATAGTTTGGCGAGTCATGTGACAATTACTCTTGTGGTAATCAAGAAAGTTGCAGGTCCAAAGTATCATCGAGTATGATAGTTACATGCTACACGAGTACGCAATTTTACCATCAGTATGACTAGTCCTCTATCAATTGAGTGTGCCGTTATCAAGCTTTACGAGACTGCATCAGACAGACCTGGCAAGACTTTTGATAAGTTGGGCTTGCGTTTTATGGCTTAAGGAGCCATATTTGGTCAAGCTATGGCCCAAACGAGCCAATATCAAGTATAAAGGTCATGAAATAAAGAGGGAAGAGATCTTAGTTTCGATTAATCCATAACTATCTTGAATGTTTTAATTTGACTTGTCCCTCTACGATAGTGCTCTAATAAAGGACCTTACAATTTAAATGGTTCCAAATTATATACGGTCCTTCGGTAGTGTTGGTTTGCAGTTGTGGCTTAAGACACATTTGGCCAAGCTGCGCCAAAAACAAAAGAGACCACGTCAGGTCAAAAGTATCGCGAGGGGAGAAAAGGGATCGGGTAACAGAAATGGTAGGCAATTGGTAATTTTTTTCAATTAACGTCGTACTAAAGCAACATAACGGGCTATTAACGACGATCCGGGATCAATCCCCTAAGGGAAAGATTCGAGGACACCACCACGTAATTTTGAACCATGGTCGGATGACGCGGCAACACCCGAGTTGACACCCCACTCTCAAGACTACCACACCAACCCAACGCGAAGACTTTCGGCCTAGACACATTTAAGGTGCACCAGCTAACACCCAAACAAGCAAACCGTTTGGTCGGCTTGGTCACATCCGAGCCGGCCCCAAGCTTTTAAACAACGCCAATGTGAGGACATTAGGCCACGACAGATTTAAAATGCACCTGTCCCCTTTGTACACGGTATTTGGTTGGATTCGAACTCACACCCACTGGTTGCTATAGACCGTTACTTATCCAATCGGGCTTCCGCTGACCAACAGAATGGGATGGAAAGTAGGAAAGTTCGCATGAACATTCCGGTATAACGGGACTCCTGTGCTTAAGACAGTAGACCATGGTCATAAGTCTAAATCACATCCCACTTCAAACTTACACATCAGAGCGAGGACATTAGAGGCCAAGACCGATTGAACGTGCTCCAACCCCTTTTTGGTTTAGTTGGATTGGACATAGAAGAAACGGCACCCAGTTAGGATTCTAACCTGCGCCGTCAGGGATTGGCGATTTGCTAGCGAAGTAGACAAACAGAACTCTTATAACCTATGTTTTCGTAATCATCTGTCGGGAGATTGTGACTTTCGAGAACAGTTGTTCTTGTTGCTACTGTTCTAGTGTACGAATATCGATGTATGACAGTGCCTGTGTTCCGATACGATCAAGAATACGAAATGTTGGGTGCTGTTCTGGAACAGAACGGGAAGAAGTCGGATTTGCAGTACACTTTAAAGGAGTTAGACGTTTTATTTGAAATTTATATAATATTATAAATAAAAGAGAGTTTCCAATTTATGTGTGCAGTGTTCCTGGTTACTATTACACACACCGTCTATCAAATTAAGATTTCGCTATTAGTCCACTAGAACAATAGCAACCCAGAACAACTGTTCTTACAACACATCTCTTCGTAATTCACCTGCCAAGTGATAATTCATAATTTGCACCTGAATTTTAACTAACTTTCCACACGTGGCCTTCCTTTCAGGCAAATTTAAACTATCCTTAACATTGAAATGCAATGATTGAATGTCAGTAATCCGATCGGATTTTTATCCACAACAAACGAGAAAACCCGAAATATAACACAAAACACAGACTATCGCACGTCTTACCCTTTACTTGGCGAGATATCAATGCCATTGACATGTGCGGCTGCATGCAATATTAGAGTGCTGCAGTACTTCCCTTTACTGTTACAAACTTTTATGCTTCCTTCATCATCCGTGTAGTAAATATTTTTTGCAATCCAGTCCCAACGAAGGTAGTGGGGTCTCTCCAGTGTCGTCACCAATACATCCTGTCTGTTATTGTTCGGGTTATAGCTGTTTATGGTACCCTGAAATAAAAAACAGTCACGAATCGTGATCTTTAAGGAACCAGTTTTGCCTTATACACGACTACGTTTCTCGACCACACGAGTTCAGGCCATTTGACCTGAAAGCATTCATCCTCATTCAAGGAAGAGAATATATTTGCTTCTATGAAAATAACTTTTAAATTATCTTATGAAGGTGTTAAATTAGCCATGTGTGTAGCTTGCTGGCACTTTTGATTGATACGTTAGAGTAAGCGAAATAAAAGCCCCCCCCCATCTCAAAATAATTTTAATAAAGTTATCTCTTAGACATCAATTACTTGTGCACAGAAGTGCAATCAATCGCATAAAGCAATATTGACATTGGCACCACTAATTATCTTGACAAGGTCGCTTTTAGCATCGCATTTTCTTCTAATGGTCACGGATTAGAAGAAAATCGACCAAGTCTTGATGAGGTGTATGTCGGATACATCTGAATTGGAAAAAAAAAATCGAAGTCTCGATGGGCAAGATATCTCAGCATTAGGATATTCACTATATTTTGGATAACGAAATTGCATTAGAGAAAAACTGACCAGATCTCAAAGACATTTAGTTATTAGAAAAATTGATTCGATCTTTGATGGATAAGATATCTCATCGAAACCACTTGGATGGTAAAAATTAATCATCCCGCATTGTAGCATGATTGAGAGGCGCTTTGTACCTTTTGACATCCTCAGAAGCAGTGTTGAAATCAAAATAAACTTTCTTATCAATCTCAACTTTGATGCGGAAACTAGAATTGCCGTCCCATAGTGTTACCAACTATTTGCTACACACATGTCTAAAATTTAGATTTCAAGTCTTACCTCTTTCCAATCAGACCAAAAGAATATTCCCTCGGAAGCATCGTAGTCCATTCCTCGCATATCAGTCATGCTTCCGCTAACGTACACGCGCTGCGAGTGGGTACTCAGTTCAATTCCTCTAATTTGGTCAGGCAACAAGTACACGAACGTCGCAGGTCCACCATCGGCCTTGCACTTCTTGTGGTGCTCCAGGAAGTATCCTTCCGCACAATAGCACTTGAAGCCACCTTTCGTGTTGTTGCAGAAGTGGCTGCAGCTTCCGGGGATGTTGCACTCGTCAACGTCCTCGCAAGTCACGCCGTCCTCAGAGAGACTGTACCCACTGTAGCAAGAGCATTTGGAACCTTCGGGGGTCTTCTGGCACACCTGGGAGCAACCACCGTGATCGTGAGCGCACGACCTGGTACACATACCGCCCTCGTCTGTCAAGTCCTTGCAGTCGTTTTCGCCGTCACACACTTTAGACCAGGAGATGCACTCGGCCGATATATCACAGAAGAATTCCTCGCATTCCAAATCTGAAACAGGCAAGTTAATCTAAGACCATGTTCAAAAGAAAGTGTTCAATGAATCATAAGTGTTCAAATGAAAATATGCTCTAATATTTTGATTAAAATGAAACCTATTGGAAGACCATACTAACTTCCAAGCCGATTGACGCAGTCAAGTGTACAGGATGGCAGTTTTTCGGTTTTATGGCACAAAGGCTGTCTTTGGTCAAGCTGCGATAAACACAAAATCAACAATTTCAACTAAAAGTGTTGCAAGAGTGAAAAGGATTGGGAATGGAATGGCATGAAAGCAGGAAAAGATCGCTTGATTTCCGGGGTTCTGCGTTACTAAAGACCGAGCCCCATGTTAAAAGAAAATTTTATTACATTTTCTCTGGTCTTTGAAGTCTGCCCATAACTAGTGACATTCCCAAGACCACAGTGAACAGGAAATTTCTAATTGAGCCTCTTAAGTCTTAAAGGTTTCCAAGCTGAATTTTTCCTTTAAATGGTGCATCTCACGAGATTTACTAGTGCAGTTCTAACTTACATTTATCAGGCGAAACGATTCTAGAAATATTTGTCAAGTTGCGAGGTTAGGAATCGTGCAGTGATGGTTATTTTAAGGTTTTATGGCGCAAGGGTTATATCTGGCCAGGCTACGCCAAACACGACAGTGCATAGTAAAAAAAATGTCTCGCAAGAACAGAAAAGATGGCGTGGTTCATCAAGAGCGTGACGCCTGTGTTTACTTAAAAAAAAAGACTAAACTTGACTAGAAAAGATCACTAGAGTACCTCGGGTCCGCGAAGCCCGTCCAGGTCTAGGAGAGATGCCCCGAGGAAGAGTCGAGCAAAAATTATTGAACCGTTTCTACGTTTAACCGTTAGACTACGGCCGGTACATTGTACCTTGATCGAGCTAAGAAAGAGTCAAGATTACGGCAGTTGTACATCTTGAAAGTTTTAAGAATCACGTCAAGAAATAACCGTTGCAGTTATATCTATAGCCATAGTCGAAAGGTTAAGGTTATTCTCATCGATAGCTTTTGTTACAACTCGACACGCGATTCTAAAAACTTATTAATTAAAAAGTTCATGTCCAGCCGTTCAATATGTTCAGACACCAAAATCTAGTTATGTACAGAACGTAAAATTTAAGCCTTTTTTGCACGTTATTTCATAAGCTAGACGCGTGTTTAAACCAATTGAAAATGTATTCTACAAATAAGTTTTCCTTAGTGTATTGAAGCAAGCACCGATTCATTGTATTTTAAAGCATTTGAACTGGATCATCTCTGCCACGAGTAGAGATATTTTATTACATCAATTGTGTACTGAAAAAAAAACGAGATTCCAAGCAAGTTAATTGCGCAAATTAGAAACTTTTGCATTCACAATCTTTTTTAAATGCAAAAGCATTTAAAGTCCTAGGTTACTAAATACGAGTAACTTTGTTTTCGAGGATTATGCGTTTGAATGAATGGAATGGGGCTTAATATAAATTTTATGCTTACACGTAGTATACGGCGGTAGGGTAGGAATGACACGTCTGGTGCAATTCTCTGGAATTTCGTCCGCTGCGTCACCACAATCATTGTCACCATCACAAATCCAGTTTTTGGAAATGCATCTGGAGTTATTGGTGCAGAAATATTCCTCGGAGCTACATTGCTCGGGTACACGTGCTGTAGAGTAAACGAAAGTGGTAATGTAGGTAGTTAAAGAACAAAAGAATACGAGAAAATTTGAAGCACGGTCAGATGACGAGATCAACATACGAGCTGGCACCCCAGTCCGAACTTCCACGCCCGCTTGAGGACAGTGGAGGTCATGACAGATTTAATGCGCACCAGCCCCCGAGAACACGACGGTCTTTCGTTCGACCGAGTTTCGAACGGGCAACCTTCCAATTGCAAATCCGTGCGTCTTCAAACTAGGCTACCACGCCCAGATAGTGCATTAATGTTGATAATTTTAAGATTCATGTCTGAACTCTGAATTTAATGCATCAGTCAAACTTAAAAAATTCGCATTTCAAAAACGTTTAATTTTAAATTGAATGCATTAAAAGAATAGAGAGTCCATCTAAAAATATATGTAACCTCCAAAACCTATATGGTTCTGATGAAATTAAAACTGGAACTAACACACATTTAAAGTTTTACACCAAGACAATCTTAACAAGCAAGGTCCTTGGTATTTTTTAAATTAACGTCACTGGAGCAATACAAAGGGCTCTTAAGCTGCAAGGAAAGTAAATTCAAGTATTCAGAGCAGTAAAGCTAAGCGTTTACAGTTCAGAACAAAGTCATTTCGTTTAAGTATACCCTATTTCAAGAAGCAAAAGCAATTAAGCGTTCTTGTATAACAAACGTTACTTTCAGATGGTACTTGGAGCTTTGGTTCGATTTGTTCAGGGCATTTTAAAAATTTAGCCTTTTTTATTAAAGCCATACTTTTAATGATCTTCACTTACTGCAATTTACTTCGTCATCACCGTCGGGGCAATCTTTGTGTTGATCACACACCTCATGAATATAAATACAGGTAGCTCCATCGTGGCATTGGTGACGACCTTCCTTGCAAGTTTCCTCTGAAAATACGCGGAATACAAACAAAATGCGTTTATACAACTGAATTAAAAATTAAAAGTACTACCCTTGAACTTTGACAGGTAGCTTTGAAATTTATCATTACATAACATGTTTGAAAACTCTTTGTAAAACTTCATGTACAAGATATTTTTTATTTTAAAAAGCGGTATTCAATTTGTTTCATCGATTTTTTTTATAAGCAAGAGATTCGTGGAGCATTGAACAAATCACGCATTTTTATCAGTCTTATTGCGATCAAATTAGCCAACATTTAGCTAAACATTAATTAGAAATGGAGCATGGTATACATTCAGTTAAAAATAAAATTTTAACATTGTAAAATCCTTAAATTCTTTAGATTTCTCAATACCGATTACGAACAGAATTCACGTTCTAGTATGAAAAAACATTAGCTTGTATGCATTTAGTTGCACTTAAAAGCTTTGTCCATTATTTGAAGAGGAGGTTTGAATTTCAACACCTCAGTGCTCCTACAATATATCTACTGGACAAATCAAAACACTTTTGCTCTTCAAATCGTTAAATCTCTATAAAACACTCATTTGAACGATCAGCTTGTTATAATTTATAATAAAATGCCTAGATACGAGCAAATTCGGAAAGTTATGTGTGCTACCAGGATAATAGTTCTGTAGACAATAAATCTCCAAGATAGTGAAGACATTCATCGATAAAGTGGAATTTAAACTTCAAAATGATTTTGTATTTAACTTTTATTTTTATAATATTACGAGCTTCCAGCGGAAAATAAAATTTAACAAGCTTTAATGGAATCTGAATCATCCAACAGTTTAAAATTTTAGATTGAGAAATTTAAAGTTGTCGATTTGTTCTTGGTTAAATTTTGTCGGTTTCTCAGGTAAAACATGTGTAAATCTACTTTTGAAAGTTCTCCAAGTACTAAAGTTCTTTTGAAACTCACTAGTGCAGTTCTTTTCATCTGATCCGTCTTCACAATCCGATCTCTGATCGCAAACCAAAGTTTTGTCAATGCACGTCCCATCATCACATTTGAATTCCTTGAAACTGCACGTCTTTATTGTTGCTGAAAACAATTTTATGCAGTTAATTTCCCTTTTTAACCTTAAGAATGGATCACTAGCGATTATTTATTAATGAATATTCAACATTTTATCACATCAAGATGGATTTCTTTTGTTCCATATTTTCAGTGCAATTAGAAGTCTTATAATTAGAAACTACGAAATTGACTTGTGTTTATGATCCCATCGAACCGATAAGCTTTCACTTGACCAAGTCTTTGAATTTCATTTTAAATCGTAGACATTAAATATAAGTAAACTGCTATTGAGGAGCTTCAAAGTGTCACCAGCATGTACTACTAGGCACGTGAATGCTATGAAAAATTGACTTGGTAGGCCAATTTGGCATCTTTTCGCCTCGTTTGGCGAGACAACTCTTTATGACAGGTATGTGTGTGAATACCCATTTCTATAGATTGGGAATCGCTAAATGGGGAAATCGCTAAACCAATGATTAATCAATAGATACGAGGACTCAGTCCTGTGGACCAATTAGAGGACTAATGTTACTTTCCACTCAGACGAAAGTATAGTCCGAGGGTCAAGTTAATATTAGTTTTTGTCACGTGATCCTGGACACAATAGGTTACCATTGCTCGCTCTACATTTACATTTCCTCCGATTTAAATGGGTATGCATTGGTACTTGTAATTATCACACTAGAGCAACTCAACGGGATATTGGATTTAAACGGAACTTATTATACATTCATAACATCTAAATGTCATGAATATAACCCTTAAGACACTTTTAGAAAGATTGTTTAAACTCCATCAGTATTTTAACTTAAGCGTTACCAATTTAAACAGGCATTTCACACTTGATTTGTTCGATTGGTTGAAAAGGAGTCGTATAGAAGATCCAACTTACTGCAATTCCTTTCATCTGTTCCATCAAAACAGTCGCTGGCACCATCGCAAGTCCAAGACTTCGGTATGCACTGACCGTGGTCGCATCTAAGCTGCATTTCTGGGTCACAAGAAGTAGTGTCGCAGTGGGCCTCATCACTGCTGTCATTGCAATCGTCTTCACCGTCACATCGCCACAACAAAGGAATGCATTCGGCATCGGCACACAAGTATTGTTCCTTGGTACAACTCGTTGGCAGAGCTGTCAAGATAAGTGAGCAATGTCCAATACATACAGATAGGAAAATTAACTGCAAAATTACGCATAAACTTTATCCATCACACAAGAAAAAAAACTAGTCCACTGTTCAATCATAAACTAGCATATTGAATATAGTATTCATTTTAATACAAGCCGAATTTGCTGCATCTTTACTACCTTAAAGGAAGTGTTATGTGCACTTTCCTGACGAATCTTTCTACAGTGAGAAGATTTGGTACGCAGGTAGTCCGAATCTTTTTGCAATATTTGTACGAAGTTCGAATTTTAAAATTCAATCTAGAACATTTTTTTAAATGAATTTAACGGAATTTGTTTTTCTTGGAATGGAAACACCATAAAGAGATGGCAGATTGTAAATTTATTTCTTTCCGTTTCATTCTGCGAAGGAACGATTTAAGCCGAAGAAAAAAAGTTTTAACTAGTTATGTAGCTTTTATTTTCCATCTTTAAATCGTTAAATAAGATAGAATAAAAAATATAATCGGATTTGAAATCTGCGGTAAATTGTACACTAGTTCAACAATTTCTACATTTGATTTTCTTTTATATAATAAAAGATTTTTCAATTAAATATTTATATTTTCGGAAGAAATTGTGACGTCACCCGATTGGATCTCTTCGCAATTCGAACTTGACCGCATTTGACAACGCCGTGAAGGCTGTTATCCAATAGGCCACGAATTCCCATTTGGTATGCGAAGCAAACCAAATGGGAATTCGTAGCAATCACCGGGGTTAAGCGAGCAGTAGTCACTCCCGACCCCACGAAAAAACTGTCACGGGCAACGCCCTGCTGGCCACGTAGTGTCAAGTTCTATATATTTACTGGTACAGCTGCATTAGTTTATAGCGGTGTCAACGGATATTCTGGCCCACTTCTAGTAGCGAGTTATGGCAGGTTAAGGTAACCAATCTATACTTGCGGTTTTCACGGTAACCTCAACAAACTGAAAGTTTAAATTTTTATTGATTATTCTAGAAAATTCTTTCATATCCGTTAAAAAAAAAGTTTGATTTTATTTGACTCTTGAAATTTTTTTTTCCGATTCCATTGGTTATGTTAATGGTGTTTCGACAGTTGTGAATTTTCTTTCCTCATAATTTTTTTCAAGGCACTGTTATGACGTATCGGATTGTATTATTTCTTACATTCCGTTAACTATAATTACTTTCTTTTGTAAAAACAAAGTTCAGTTTAAGCATATTACTTTGTGGTTGTTTAATAAATATATTTATTAAACACGCGAAGACCTTGTGTCTCTGCTATAAATGTAGACTGCAACTGTACCTATTTACTTTTAAAGTATACTCACGGCAGCCAACTTCATCAGAGCCATCACCACAATCGTCTCTACGGTCACATTTCCACGTTGCCATGATGCATCTTCCATTCAAGCAGCGGAAATCATCTCCTGGACATCGATGTATCTTTTCTGCAATATAATTTTTCAAGGTAATACTACGAGCATTAATTGGACTGCATTACATTCTCATTCGACCCTGCTTACCAAGACTGAAGTCTACTAGTTGGTATCGAGTCCATAGCCTTAGTTATTCCACTTGTATCCATTACTAGTACTTAAACATTACGAGCTTTTGATCGCGACGCTTTGAAGTCCTAATCTCGACGCTATTTTTGATAAATTCTCGTTATTGATACGATCATCTATATATATTTCTCTTACGTGGCACGCAAAAGACGTTATTTGTTACCGCGTTTTGGCAACATTGTGCGATTGTTTGTTTACTAGGAGCCTCGCGACTCATTTGAATCTATAGCGTTATCGGATGAAATTTTATTGAAAAAAAATGAATTTTAAACGAGCTGTTGCGGTTTGTAATAGAAATCTAAGAAAGCGGAGGATCTTTTCAGGGCTATTTAAAAAACTGTCCTTTTCAAGGCTAACAATTATAGTACAAGACGCATGCACTACAACTTTCGACAACAAACTCAGTCAAAAAGTGTATGGGTGGCTCGAGTACTGGGGAAATGTACACACAAACAACATGCTGGGTATTGAATTTCCAAAGCAGCGTCCACATTGCGAGTAAAAATTTGCTCAAAGTTCTCATTTAAATTCCGATTCCAGAGGTACTGTATATATCTTTTATGCAATGCAACAAATTTAGATTTGAAAAATATTTTTTTGCAATCTTATTTTGTAATATCTTATTTTGTAATCAATCCCTTCTGCTAGGACACGTGTCTTCATTGATGCGAGCGAAGCGAGCATAGGTTCGCGCAGCGAACCAATGAGAAATGCGAAGCAATTCTCCGGGGGTTGGCGAGCGTTAGCGAGCAGGGGGCGGGCCCCCTAGTCATAACTAATATGCGAGAGGATTTTTAGCCGTTTAGTGTAAATAAACCATCGGAAGACTAACATTTAATTTTATCACTTAAGTACTCCCAGCGAGCATGTACCTTAATAAAGAATCTTTCCAATACCACCAGATTCATCCTAGAAATACTCAATTTAACACGCGAGCACTAAAGTCGTGTACGACGTAGTCTATAAAGTTAAATATTTACATATCAGAATTAAAGTTTAAAACTTCTAAACTGTGAAGTGAATTGAATCAGAAAGTCCTAAAGACCATGGCGATTAATCCAAGTTGTATGGACGTTGAACCACGGACGAGGTCGACATCAGAGCTGGCACCCTACTCACCACGAGGTCACGACAGATTTAACACTCAGCTTCCGCGTACATGACGGTCATTGGTTCGATCAAGTTTCGAACTAGCAAACCTCTGGCTGCTAATCAATTACTCTCAACCGGACCCCAAGCTATGCTTCGGATTGCAAAGGTTTACCTGAACAGGTCTCATCCGATCCATCTGCGCAATCTTTGACACCATCGCAGACAAATTCATGGGGAACACACTTTTTGCTTTTCAGGCATTGAAATTCGTCATGAGTGCACTCTTTATCTGAAATTAAAACTCACGTGGTCAATAGGATACAGAAACTGTTTAATTTCATGCAAAATTACCGTGAAGTTACTTACCTTCACACGTGTGATTGTCTTTTGCAAGTTGCATTCCACTGGGGCAAATGCAAGATCGCCCTCCTGGTGAAGACAGGCAAAGGTAACTGCATCCACCATTCGACACGCAGCTCCCATGATCTAAGATAAAAGCCACCGACTTAAAATACATACTTGAAAAACAGTATATCTATTACGAGGTTAGGGAACGACACTATTAACAGAAGCATTTAAAGGCGCTTCAGTTAAGGCATTCGAGTCACAATCAGCCACGAATTTGTAATGAAATCATGTGGGCTGAATTGCCGTTTAAAGCGTCAGGAGTGAAAGTCAAGTGGGTTTACGAATCAACTGGCGATTGGCTATCGAAAAGCACGGAATAGCGTTTTTGATCACACTGGATCATCACTAACCAATCAATTTGTCTCGAATCAGGATTCCTGCTTTTATTTGCCACTCAACCGATCTACCCGAGCGATCGGTAAAAATAATCATGGAGTTTCTAATTAAATATACGGAGTATGTATACGCGCAGCTTAGCTACTTCATCCGATCGCTCGGTTTGAAAATTCATTACGCGATTGTGCGTAGGAATTAGGTAGGCATTTTACTACTAACATTGCACTTGGGCAACGCAACTGCTATTGGCGACAGTCCGGAATCCAACCCAAAGGGAAAGATTAGAGTAAAACACGCAATTTACGAGCCACGGTCAGATGACGAGATCAACAACCGAGTTGGCTCTTCCACTCTAAAATTCGACGCCACTTTAACGCGAGGAGTTTAACTTGCAATCCGCCGGTTTCCACCAAGTTAATCTTCCAACAATGCTACCACGTCTTCACGTGACTGTGGGAAAAGGCAAGAATCTTTAATTATTGATTGGTTAATGCTAGTCTGGCTCTTTGATAGCCAAATGGCAAGTCCGCGCGATTTACACTTCAAATATCTTACAGTGACTCCCCACATGCCGACAAGTTCATTAAGAGTTGCCTATATTGTTAAACCACAAGGCTCGAAAGCGTTGCATCTTATAATTGATTGCGATATTTAAACACCGAGACATTGGCTTCGACGTACGACAGTATAAAATTTGGTTATTGGTTTACAGAGATACTAAAATCTTACCCAAACTGTATGCAGGTTTATCAGCATAGATTACTTTTCTTGCGGTAAATCCACTGTGCATTCCCGGCAAACTGATGGTGTGAGTAAATGAGACATTCTGTCGCACATAACTAAGAGCGTGATTCTTTGAATCCGTCCAGTATACATACTTATCGTTGGCAGCAACGGATGTGGCACTTCCAATTCTGGTTTTCAGATGCTCGGGATGGCTGCAAATTATTAAAAGGAGCTATTCACAATACATACGAGACTCAAGTTAGTATTGGCAAGCAAATTTACTTTACAGGACGAAGTATCATTTAGCAAGTTTCTTAAACTTTGTCCCAACGCCACATTTTTTCGGTTTGTTTTGGCTTTAATAGCCCAAGTGCCATATTTGGCCAAATTGTGTCAAACACAATAGAGAAAATGGAAAGGAGGAAGAGAAATATCGCTTGAATATCCTGGGGTCGCGACATCCATGTTTACCCGGAGGCAGTAAACGCCACGTGAAATGCATTACTAGGGAACCTCGGCTTCAGAGCCCACACCTAATGTGAAATAGGGCGACCTCTGGAAAATACTTAGAATGAGGGAAATGGAAATTAATATAGAGTGGAAATCCGGGATTTTATTCTACTGATTTCCAATGTTCATTTTGATGTCTAAACCAACTAAGCGATATATACAGAGTTAATCAACCACTCTTGTATTAAAATATGTAATGAATTTACCTTCTCAGATCCGAATAGTCAACGGACGATAGTGTTTCTTCTTTGGGATTGACGAAATACAGGATGCTTTTCGTAGGGTGAACGGCGAGGGCAACAATGTAGCCGGCAACTCCATTTAAGGTATTTCGGTTCTTTCCATCCATATCATACATCGCTAGTGATAGGTCCTCTCCAGTGGTAGAAATAAACATTCGACTATATTGAAAAATGGAAATATATTTTTTTTTACACAAAAACTAGACGTTACGCTTTATATAAGGAGGTTCAATAGTTTTATATGCATTTTAGAATCTAGGGGAAAAAGATCGCATAAGTTCCATCTTTCGTGTTAGGGCAAAATAGATCAATCCGCACTTGATGGGTTCAAAGAGAAGTAAAATGCATCCTAATTTAGAAATAAAAGCTTAAAATCAGAACTAAATAAATTTACGAATCTAAATTTCAATTATTTGCCCTCTAATATTTTTTTGATAAGAAATATTCAAATTAAGGTTCCGAGAAGTAGCCTTATTCTGCTCCAACACGGAAGATAAAAAGCAAACAAATATTACTAGTGGTTTCAATAAATGGCCTTTAATATAAGCTTTAGTAACCGCCTTTGATGGAGAAGTTATGGCCATCTGTGTGGCACTGCGGCAACTTGTCCCCAGAAGTCTCTACAACAAGGTGGTCTTGTTGTCGGATTCCAAAGTTGCCATTCAGTCTAATGGGTCAAACGAGGTGCCTGCCTCAAATAACATCTTAGAATGCCAACCGCTGCTTGAGGGATTAAAGGCAGAAGGACGACACATCGTTATCCAGTGGATCCCTGGGCGCTGACATTTTCGGTAACGAGCAGGCAGATATGTTGGCCAAGGGCAAACGGATAGTTGAACAGCCAGCCACAAGCTACTCATTCCACTCCATAAAACTCTACATCAAAAAATCAAATGAGACTTAGATGGAAGTCTAATCTCACTTCTTGTATTTCCTCGAAGAGCTGGAGAAATGCATTGGACCAAAAAATTTCAATTAAACCTCGTGAAAGAGCGGTCGCAGAATTTAGACTTGCAGTGGGGCACGACTGCCTTGCAAACCACCTACACCGCATTGGCGTTTATGACGGTCCTAAATTGGTAGCCCAAAGGTAATGGTAATTTTTAGTTAACGTCGTACTAGAGCAACACAACGGGCTATTGACGACGGTCCGGAATCAGTCCCTTAAGGGAAAGATTCGAGGACAATACCTCGTAATTTTGAACCACAGTCAGATGACGAAGCAACACCCGAGCTGGCACCCCACTCTCCAAACTTCCACGCCAACATAACGTCAGGACTTTCGGCCACGACAGATTTAAGGTGCACCAGCCGCCTCTACACCATACGTTTACAAACATCCATGCCCGGACCCGGATTCGAACCAGGAACCTTCCGATCTAGAGGCTAACACCTTAACCACTATACAATTAGAGCAACAAAAACAGGGTCAGATTCCATGGTAAATTGTACAGTAAGTGTTTTCTAGATTTCATTGAAGATATATTTTCCTTTAGTTGTTCCATGCAGATTATTTATAGAAACCAATTCTCCCACTCAAACTCAGTATTGACACCTAGAATAAATAGCAATATTGTGCAGTATCGGTAATATCTGTCGACGCATCAAGAGCCAAAGAAAACCACTTTTATTTTTGTGCCTCGTCTTTTGACTACGTGTATCTCGATGTCGTAAACTCTTCCTCGTCGAAAGACAGATTGAAACAAATCCATTTTCTCTGGACGCATTTCTTCAGCTGCCACAAGCAAACAAGATTTAATTAGTTTACCATCGGTATAAATGGCTTCCCTTTCATGGATAATAACCGATAGAACTGGCAACACTTGTTCTATGGCAATGGCAGACGATAGAATGCGAATATTTGACACCAGTAACACCACGTGCGGTCATTATTCACACCTTATCAAGTCTATTTTCGGCCATTACGTTATAGCGCACACACACACACATAAGATTTTGAAGTTTTTCATATAAAAACAATATTAACTCGCGCGCCGTGGTTTGCCGACTCCTGCTCTTAAACAGATTAATAATCTTTAATATATATATATTATATATCGGTTTTATCTTACCCGTTAGCCGGTACTAGAGCTATAGCTGTAGGTTTTGACAAATCTACGATGATTGTAGCTGTCCTGGTGCTTTCTGTAGAAACCACTTCCACTGTACCCTTGCTTGAATCCACCCAGTACAGATTTCCAGTCATCCAATCAAGCGCAATATCTTCAGGCATCACAACGTGATTTTTTACCAATTCCCTGTAAGCGATTATTAAAAACTTTAAATCCATTCATACTCTCATTTTACAAAAACTGGCGATTTTACACATGTATGCCACATTTTGTAAGCCTTCAGATGAAATGAAACAACCAAATATATCATTTCTAGCGAGTTTTAAGAGTAAACCATTAATTACTTGTTCAAATTTGGAAGTAAGTGGCGAGTTCGCAGAGGCTCTAACGTAAAGGTTCGTAAAGAATTCTAACTCAACGAAAAGATCAAGTTGAGAAAAGTTATGCTATCAGATTATCGCTAAATTACGAATGAAAGAAACATAAAATTCAAATTTCAAAACTTTGACCATTCGTTTTATGAAATGACAGGTAACATTTCTTGCTCATCCGACACTTCTGAAAATGTTGGTTTAGTAGAGACTACATTTTTTAAAAGTAGAGTTCCCGTGATTTTTTTTTATTAAGAGCTATTACTATTCTAATGGAGGAGCACACATGTTATTTCTATCCAAAAATCTCTCAATGTTACTGCATTCTCATTAACAAATCACAAAAGTTGGCAAAATTTGTCGTTTTTAATAGAGCTCATTTTATTCTATAGTCTGTGATACATAATCCATTTTAAAGTTTGACTTTTTTTCAATGAAGCGACTGTAACCAAACAAAATTTTCCATATTCCTGAAATACTTTTGGCTAAGTAGTATTATTTGATTAGGAATATTTTTTTAATGGATAGCATTTTAATTAACGTCGCACTTGAGAAGCAACGGTATATGTTAAGAATAATTACATTTATAAATGTGTCAAGATCTTGCTCAAAAATTTACTTTAGCGCAAAATACAGAGCAACTTTATCTGACAAAAAGTACTTACTGTCGATTTTTTTTTACACAGCTGCACATACTGCATTGCAAGACAATTTCCGTAAAATGACCCAATTCACAAAACAAACACCCGAGTGTGAATTCTTTGGGAGATTCAGATTAAATTTAAGTTCCCAAGAGAACAAATTAGCATCGTACGAAATTCAGACACATTTTATCTTAAAATCCAAGCCTCATTGGTTTTGAAAGATAATGCATACTGAAAAGGGATTTTATACGTTTGAACTTAAAAGTGAAGATTAAGTTGGAAAAAATTCCATCGAGGTTTAGAATATTTAAGGATTCCCGGATGTCTAAAACGAATCCCATACGTAATCTGAATTTTCATCCTTCAACTGTTGTGACGAGATCTCTTCCAATATACGATCTATTTTGCTAATGACATAATACATCACCGACACAAAACTTCCATATTATTCTAAGGGAATTAAGACCCAAGTGGGGAAAACAAATTGTCCCTTTCCCAGGACAGGCAACTGGTAACAGGTTTTTGCTCCAGAGGCAAGTTACTAAATGGCAGTTTTCGACTAATATAAACAAGGATGGGATCTGGAATAAATTAACCAAGTACAAAATCTTTCCTTATTATTCTCCAATTTCCAAAGGGATTTCTGATTTAACTAAAGATTCTCTTTCAACAACAAAGACGAAACCTACTTACTTTCTAACAAACGTGGTCATGTTTATAGCATAGATAGCCGGCTTCCGCATGTCTGTAACGTAAAGGGATTTGGATTTCCAGTCGTAAGCAAGCCTTCCAATAGTATCGATGTGTGTAATAGGGAATTCATCTACAGACATGCTTCCTACAGTTTCAGGCCTGACATGGTAGATTTTGGATTCGTCACTCACCCACAGCATAGGAAAATTGCCTTCAACTACAAGAAGGAACAGTCAGTTTTCCAAGGCAGGTTTAGAACAACTTTCAACTGGAGGCAAGTGATTAATACGTACCCATGCATCTCTTACCGTCCGCTCCCAAGCTATATCCAGGGGGACAGGCACAGCTGTAACCACTCAGAGGGGCGATCAGACACATGTGACTACAAGGATTGTCCCAGCATGGATTATTGGCTGCAAAAACATACTGTCCATTAAAATATTTAGTTTTACTCCTACGATAGCTTCTATCTAGACCATCGCCTCTCTGACTCGATTAGTGTAGTCTTAGTGAGAGGCGGTGTTGGGTATAGGCTACGAATCTTTGGTGCAGCTTAATTCCTTTGCTAGACTGGACATACCACTTATCACATCTCCTCGAAAGCGAAAAATCAAAGTTCATAAAAGGAGATTTTAAAGAAAATGTTGGCGAAATGTGCTTGATAGCATAAAAGATCAGCTTGTCCTTCGCTTTGATGAAAATAAAGACGAGCGGGTAGACCGCAGCGCTATTCCTGGGATTGGTTTAGTTGCAGGAGTCAAAGATCAAAGGGAAGAATTTAGGAAGAAGCAATTTTGAAATTAAGAGATTAGTCAGTGGTATAATAATTGGTTCAGTAGTCCTTATCCTTAGCTTCTGGTGTCGAGACGCGATACATGAAAATGCAAATGAGATTTGTGGATTAAAGTCAAACGTCAGTATTCAAATGAAACACCACATGGGCGTTTGGCCTCTGGAAGAGTGAAACTTGATGCAGAATAGCCACTAGTTTTTTTTCTACGAACTTTTAACAGCTGGTTTATAGGGTGGAATGTAGTTTTCAATACAATTTGGTCGAAAGTTACTTAAGGAATTAAGCCATGGGTTTAATGTCGAAATCAGAACGATAGTAACCTACTATATTTAGAATCCATCTCCCATACTGCCACTAGTGGTCGCGCCTAGAAGAGCTGTAACCAACTTCCCAACTCTGTCAAGAGTTGAACTTATGACAGTGACTACTCTTCCACGCACAGGTTTATCGCGGTTAAATAATAAATAATGCGATAAATGCAACAGTATGTAGGCCGAGCCGTAGGCTATACAACCTTTCCCTGTGCATAAAATTTTGGAAGGAAATGTCCTGTCAGTCCTCATCTCCGAGCTTCACATCGTATTACGTACATAAAAAAATGGCAAACTTTGTAAGATTCCATTTATTGGTAATTGGTGTCACACTGGAGCAACAAAGCGGGCTATTGGAGACTGAATGGGGTCAATACCCAAGGGAAAGGTTCAAATACAACACCACGTAATTTTTAATCAGTCTGATGACGATGTCAAAATCCGAGCTGGCACCCTTTTCTATACCAATTTCCTCAACACGCAAACTTAGGCACACGAGGTCACTAAATTTAAATGGCACCAGCCTATGTACATCCATTTATAGTCAGCACCTTGTTTCGTTCTCGCTACTCTCCGATTGCCAAGCGTTTATCTTCCAACTGGGCTACCGCGGCATCCAGTTATGGACATATTGCGTCAGACATAAAACACTCATTGTCACAAATAAATTAAAAGCTTAAATTCTAAGAAAAATATCGAATCTAGTTTATAGAATGGACAAGTTAAGAGCATGATTTCAATTGGTCTTCAGTTAAATACTCACTTCTCCTTGCTAAAACTGGGTGGTAAACGTGGACACCCATAATGTGTTTATTGTTCTCCCGGGTCATTACATTCATCCGATGTCCCGTAAACTTGTTGCAAGTATCCAAGGAAAAAGAATTCCAGTCAGACCAGTACAGATTATCTTCAAATACTGCAAGTGAGTAGGGATGGAAAGTTTCGTCTTCAATCAACACCTTAAAAGTTAATTTATTTGGATAATTAGGCAAGATATCCAACATTCAAAATTCTAGAAATGTATCGCAATTCATAAAAAAAAAAGCAATTTAAAGTTATATTTTGGAACAGTACACGCATCAATAAACTTATTTAAGACAATATTAATGCATAAAAAAGAATTCACGCATTAATTAATAAACTGATCGACCCAAGTAATATTAATGCATAAGAACTCGCGCATTAATTAATAAACTGATCGACGCAAGTAATATCAATACGCAAAACAAGACTGGACACCCACTTAATTTGAATCATTCGGCATTTAAACCAGTATTAAAATACTGAAATCACAACGAGTTCGAACGTTATGCCCACGAAGACATTCCTCAATAACCTAATCCCGTCATATTGACCCACTCTGGGTACCTGCTGCTTTCTAATCCGAGGATGGACCTAGGCATATGCGGGGGTTAGTGTCCGGATTTGACGTTCACGTGTCTCAGGAACAGCCCATTTCGGTCCTCCACTCGTTGGCTCTGCTCGTCTTCCCTTCCTTTTTCAACAAGACAGAAAGGGGACAAAGCAACTATTCTCGTAAGGACAGGAACCCTTTTCGCCTCGCCTCACCAATTTAGCGGAAATCCCCAAGTTCCACCCATAGACAAGAAAAAGCGAGGGCCATCAAAGATCGTAACGCAACAGAAATTAATGGATGAGAAATTACAAGTTTTCGTGCTCACCTTACGATTTTTGCCATCCAAGGAGATATACTCTATTGTTAGTAATCTCGCATCCGTCCAGTAGAGACGATTGGTAGTGTGGTCGACTGCAATTCCATTTGGCCATTTGATGTCCTTAGATACCAGGGCAATGCGACGGAATCCGTCCATACCACTGCGATATATTCCGGATGCATTATCACCCCAATCACTCCAATACAACAACCTACAAAATACCGAAAAGTTTAGTTGCTGCCGACGAATAAAACCCAATTCAAGATGGCGACAGATTGGACGACCAGGGTTGCCATTTTCGTATTAAAACACAAGGGCCATATATGACCAAGCTGAGCCAAATATAAAATAAAGGTGGAAAATAAGCAAAAGGGCACGAGGAAACAGAAGAGGACACAAATCGCGCACCTCGGCGTTGATGCCCCCCACACCTAAAGATGTGCCCAAGGCTTACTTTGGAACTCAAGGACGCAGCATCCCGAGTAGTGTTACTTTTCGTAGAGACTTGGCTCACGATCGATCTAGTCTATCACCGTTGGGTTAGGAAGAAAATGGCAACTCTAGTCGAGAATTTGCATATTGGCCAATAAATTTAAACCATATAAAATCAATCGCTATAAATTGTGCAGATTCGTTCATATGCGCTTTATTTGAAAACTCAAAAATAATCAGTCGAGTTCGTCGACGAGTGGGAAGAGAGCCTGCATTCCTGCAAGTTCGTTCCACTTTTCTCTACATAATGCTAATATTTTGTAACACTCTTTTCATGGAGCAAAAATGAAAAACATTGTCCAAGCAAATTTAACTATCATCACTTCCAAGCATCTTCCATGTTAAGTTTATGAAATCCAAGTATCCATTTACAAAAAACAAGCAAAATGCCGCTAAAATTGCCCAATTATTATGGGATATATTCTAAACATACCCTTCAGGAGGATCAAGAGTGATGGCACGAGGTTTTTCTAAATTAGAGCTGTGTAGAACATGACACATGGAGCCATCCATTTTGCAAACCAAGATCTGTTTTAAACCAGAGTCTGTAAAGTACAGGTTCCTCGCAACGTAATCCACTGAGATGTCTTCGGGAATCATTAGACCTACAGAGAAAACAAATTAGCTACGCTTTCATAGCGAAATTTGAATTGTTTGGTTGGTTGCTACTTGGAAACTTTCATACCATTGTGCAAGATTACTTCGAATCGAGAACCATCTATATCCGAAGAGTAGACTGAAGATTTGTTGGATATCTCTACCCAATATATTCTAGAATCCAAAGGATCGGCGTCTACCGCTGCTGCCTTGTAAATTGCCTTGCTGATCGGGAAGTATCTCTTGGATCGCAAATAAACTCCGCGGATTTCTTGTAAAGTTGAAAATATCAATAAAGGCTCCGTTCCTGATGGAAAAATATTCATATTTGGACTTAGAATTTCTACATGCAAGAACACAAAATTAGTTTTAATGAAGGAAAAATAACTAAACACAATTTTGTACCCGTTGCGTTATGGCGTATTTATACTCTATACACTAGAGAATTTGACAGAATCGTTATTTTTATTACTTCAGATTTTTCCCTAGTTCCTTTTGAAATGATACAAAGATCTTGTAACTTTAAAATATCCCAAATATTTACAAGTTTCCCGTTATGTTTGCACATATTGACAGTACCCATGTCAAAAATTTTAATCGAAGAGCAAAGTCATGTTGCAAAAAACTGTTAAATTCATAGGTGATAGATACTGAACAATGAATTGATCCACTATAATTATATTTGTATCTTTATAATCTATAATAAGTGAATGTTGGGATCCTCGGTTATTAGTTATCAAATAAATTTTTAAACGCTAAAAATTCTGAAAAATATTTTACACATTCTTTATAAAATATTGACTGTAGAAACCCATTCCTCTTGCAACTTGATTAAGGGTCAAAACACAAACATTTGAAATAATTTCCACAGATAGTCTTTCTAAACAAATAAGAATTGGATATACTCTTCAAAAGCCATGCTACATATAGTTAGTTACATCCAAATTAGTATATTAATGATTCGCTTAATCAGTTAATTTTACTAAACTAATTTTGCCTATAAACCAATGTGAACAATTGTATAAAACAATTGAGAAACAAAAGTAAACTTATGTGTATACACCCATTAAATGTTTTCACTGACCTGATGCCTTGCAAGTTCTGTTTACCAGATCATAGCCATCTAAACAAGAGCATTTGTAGCTACCTAGCAGATTGGTGCAATGTTGGCTACAAAATCCATCTTCGGAACATTCATCGATATCTAAAATTACACGTATAGATTAAGGTTTGGATTTTTGGCTAAAGATCCAGAAATAGTTAAAACCAAACGAAAATCACAATATAGGTTTAAAATGTAGTTAGTCAAAGAGAGAAATAGTCTAAGCCATATAATGTTCTGGAAAGATGTAATTTCACTTTCATTTATTATTCAATACAAAGAATGTTAAATACGCAACCTTAACCCTCCAAGTGATTTAGACGAGGTTTCTCAACTATCCAAATATTTGCGAATCACGAGATACCACAACAAAACCACCACAAGTAAAAATATATATGCGGAGCAATACATTTTAAGACTAAAATAAATTTCACACATTTGAAGTTTTAACTAGTTAAGAATCATTTCTATGCTAAATAAGCCGAGTGGCGAACAATAAAATGGGGATTAGGTTTTCCCATACAACTTAAAACTATAACGCAAGATATAGTATGCATTTAAAAGTGACCGCCATGTACATTTCAGAAATCTAAAATAGCTTAAAAAATGCAGGGTTAGAAGTATTATGTAGCAACGCTAACAAAATTGATATTTATCGTCTTTAAATATGCTTTTATAAAGTCCATTAAAAGAATTGGATTATTCAACAAGATAAGTAGAGTTGAAAGCAAACAGTAAAGCTTTGAAAAGCATTTAAATTTTTCTTAATTCTTAAGGCTAGTATGACAATAATTGTTGCAATAAGTATCGAAAACCGACCAAGTTCGTTTATAAAGCATAAAAACGGATCAGTAGAATTAAACAAAGAATTTGGTATGCAAGTTACCTGAACAAGTTTTATTATCCGTGATGCTTAGTACATAACCATCGTTACAAAAACATTCTGGCCCTTTTGGACTGGGTCGACATTTCTGAGAGCAAGTCGCATTTGAACAAACATCACCTATAAAATGAAATTTTACGTTAGAACGAATATACGTCCGATATTGAAAACGAGACCAATGTGCCATTTCTTATTAACACTGTTGTTAAAAACCAATGTTTATGATTTGGGTGGCTTCTAGTAATTCTTGTCGTGAATAATTAAGATAGGCATATTATATGGCATGTCTGAAAACTCTGTTGCAAAAAAGCTTTACAACTCTTGATTTTAGAAGTAGAAACATCCAGAAGATAAATATTGCGTCTTGTCGACAAGGATATCCGTACCTAACATTACTTTTGGAACGAGTGCGGAAGCACACCGAGAGGGTCCGCAATTCAATGGTGCTGGGCGAGCATCGAGCCAGTGCAACTTTCTATTGCGTAGTGCGAGGATTACTCAAGTTGTGCCGTTCGAAAGTTACCGAATCGGTACAATTAGTATGGGACAAAACCCTCTTAAAAACAATAACAATCTTTCGGATTATAAGTTAATTTTATAGTCACAATAAACAATCTAAAACTTCATGTGCTTCATTTCACAAAACAGGCTCCACTATCCATGTTAACACTGAGGTTTGTCCTTTACACAACGTAACATTTTTTTTTTTAGGTACGCGGGGTCAAGAAGTTTATTTTAATGCAGCACGTGTTCCTTATTGTGCGACACCATAGCTCCCCAATTGTGAAAAATCCTCTTAACATCCTGGATTCACTATTTTTAAATGCTCTCAAAGGTCAATTTCCATTTTAGTTTGAAGAAAATTAACTACACCTGCTTGATCACGTTTACTTTAAGAGATATTTCCTTTAAACAGAAATATGTTGTTTCTTATGCCTACACTGGCATAACAGAGGAGTGCCAGGCCCGTCGAAGACGGCAAGAGGCGAGGGGGGTGCGCCTTCCATGTTATTGAGCCCCATTGGGAGGAAGTCCGACTTTGCTCGACATACATGACACATCCGTTTTATAGGAAGATCCTTTCACACATCCATTCACTCACACATATCGTAATTTAGATCCCAATCAGAGGCCGATAACCCCATGATCAGGTACCCCCAGAGGTATTGATTTGGTATGGGAACATGGGGGACTTTGTGACCACGACCTATTTAACGTGCCCCAATCACCATTAGTGAACACAACGGTCTTTAGCCAGGTCGAAGCGCCGATCTCGCAATCATCAGAATTGTAGGCTCCGCCGAGGACAGAACCCACAACCCTTCTGATGCGAGCCCGACGCTCTACTGACCGAGCTACCGCGGCTCAAACAGAAATATAAGCGAAATAAAACACTCAAAATTTTAAACGTATTTTTGACCATGTCTCAAACTTTAAATTAGAAAAGATCGAACCAAAACCTTTTCACTACGGCTTTAGATATGACTGGCGCGATTCTTTAAAGGTAAAACTGCTGGACTGGCCGTAGTTTAACGAATTGTACTAGTCTATAGTACTAGTAGCGTAGCTTTTCATGAAGCGATTAAGGTACAACAGCTGTACGGCTTTAGTCTAAATGTTAAAGCAGCTTTGGATTTCTTTAAATACATTTCACTCAACTGGGATGATTAGTAATACGGGACACGATTCCCGCGTTCCGAGTAAAATAAGTTGTAACAAACTAATTAATTAGATCATAAATTTAATGCAAAGAGACTTTCACCAATTTCAACAACTTTGCAATAATCTAGATGCTATTCTCAACACTATGAGAGCTTACTTTTGTATATAAAATTATTGCTCCATTTAAAAGTTACCGATAGTAGCAAACTAACCTAAGGGATAAACTATTTTAAGGGGGCTCGGCATGTCCATAGGCACTAGTGTTAAATTCACTAAATTGGCGGCATCTAATTTATTTATAATTTACCGAATTAAAATATTAATCTGAAATTTATACATTGTAATACGTTTAAAGACTTTAACACGATGTTTTTAAATTAAAAATTGAAATATAGATATTTTGAATACAGTGAAAAAATTATATTACATCTTGTGTTTGAAAGGGTTTCTTAAACAATCATAAAAGTTATCTTATGTAGTTTGAGTAATGCGCCACTTAACATGAAAAATATGTTCCAAGAAATAAGGCTTTAAGGTCGTTTTAGTCGTATTCAATCTTTACTATTCGATTCAACACCGATTACTGAGCAAACTAAACTATTGACTCTTTGAGATCTTTATCACAAAAACTGACAAGTTTATCAATAAGAAAATTCAATCCTTAACTTTCAGGGAGGAAATATTTTTTTTACAAGTGTATTTGCGGCATAAACTAGAGGCTATACTCAAACTTACTGCAATGTTTCCCTTCATCACTTGCATCCGAACAATCTTTCTTGCCATCACAGACCCGTTTTAAGTCCAAGCAAGTTCCAGAAGAGCACGTGAATTCCGAAACTGAACATACTTGATCTGCAGGCCCTGAAAAACATTTCGGAATACAATTGTAAATCTAATCATGAATAACGAAGAAATAAGAAAAAGTGACCAATTTTCAAGTTTAAATTGCCCCGTAACATTTTAATTTGAAAAGGTTGTAAAATGCAAGTACTCACTTAGCGACCCATTCGTTTAACGACCAAAAAATAAGGAGACTGATCATTGTCATTGAGAAGTTACAAACAGCGTAACCAAAATTTTGACCAGTCGCACAACTGAAAAATTGCGAAGCATACCAAATGGGATCGAGTAGCAATCCCGGGTGTTGGCGAGCCATACGGAGCCCTTTAATATTAGAAATAACTTTAATAAACTCCTCGATTACCTACCTAGACGCAAGGAACGGAACTCTCGCTAAATGTACATATCAAACACTCGAGAACGCGAATTAGATGGTTAGTAAGGTCTTAGAAAAACATCAGTTCACGGGTCGAGTTATTTAAAGCATTAGATTAGGTCCGTCCTTTTGTTACTACACGAGGGCTAGCGAAAGAGGGACCTGCACGAATGCCATTTCGAACATTCACGCAATGATTGGTACACACCTCGAGCATGCTGAACCGAGGGCCAGAGCTATAACCAGCATTCGAAAGGAGTAGACCCCACGTCATCTTTCACTAAAGCTTTACATTTAGTCACATGTTAAATACAAGAATTAGCAGTTTTCAAACGTGGAACCAATCCAGCATCAGATTACTTCAATTCATTATTCTATAACATACCGAAGATTTGTTAGAATAACGCATCTTAAATGCATGGAAAAGAATACGCTCGAATAGTCTTCTAAACCTATACATACCACTACAATTTTTTGCAGGAGATATAATCAGAAAATCTAAATTGTTGACATTTAATTTTTATGCAAGAAAGCAATTTCTCTTAACAAATTATCTTGCAATTCCTTCACGTAAACGCCAATTGTATTGCAAACAGCATTATCCAAATAACTAGTGCATTTTCAGACCTAAATACACAAGAGTATCCGAGTTTATGGAATGACAATACCCGCTATTTTCTGCGATTCAGGAAGTGGTCAAGCCCCACGATGACGAGAACTACCGGCTACTTAAGCAGTTCTCCGAGAGAGATCGATTAAGTCACCAGAAGAGGTGGCATACGGTACCCTACTGGTAATCTAACGATAATCCCTGTAAATTATTTCTTCCAACAAACGTTTCTTCATCCATTTTACAACAAAGAGTTCTACATTCAAGAGAGCTGGTGTTGACTACTTTTTGTTAACCTTACAAATTTTTTTCCAATGAATTATCTCGCGTTCAAGATTTTGTTAATTATAACAAAGACTAGATATCTCATAGACAAATCTGCTTTATTACAAGTGGGAAATGAAAATCAAGTGGGAACAAGAGATTTCCCTTGGTGGCAGATAGGAACGGGCTTTTGTTCAAGAGTCTCGACACTACAGGAAAGTTTCCGTGGGAGAAATAAGCCATCAAGAGGGTTCAATAATGTCACAAGTTCATCCATTTTACCGGATAAAAACTTAAACCTACCATTTTGAATCGTGCATTACTTACTATTACTTCAATCGACGCTACACATTTTTATTAGAAACAATAGACGACCCAAGAGGAATTATCGAAAACAAAGAGAAGCTTACTTGGACAAGAATCTTCATCAGAGTTATCAGGACAGTCTTGTCTACCATCACACTTCCATTTGGTAGGTATGCAGTGATTATCCTTGCATCGGAAACCATGGCAACTGGTGTCATTTTCTGTTCCAAAATATGCGCGAGTTAGGCTATATCAAGTCGCAAGACACAAGATTAAACAGTAATCTAAAGTGAAGGGAAATTAATCACGATTGCAAGTCACGTTGAAAAGCGAGATTAGTAGCAAGATGTTGGTAGGTTGGGCTTGTACAAGGGTCATACTTGGCCAGACACAAAGCATACAATAGCAATACAAACAATGGAAGTTTTACCGACACAAATGCACCCAAGGTGGATTCGAAACCGTGCTACCTAGAACTAACGCCGTGGGCCGAATCCGCGGAGTCACGACAGCCCAATATATGCTTCTGCAAACATTTCAACTTCTGGCAAACAAAAATGTATTCCGTCTGTTAATAGAATACACACTTTATAAAGTGCAAAGCAATTTGAGATCATTAAAGAGTTCAGCGTATGTTTCAAAGAAAAATGGTTATAATGTAATGTATAATGTTAAAATTTTGACCACGGCTATTGACATCGGCGAGATTTTTATAACTTTCTAGGTACAACTGCTGTACCAGCAGCTGTCTAAAGATCAAGTAATTATTTCAGAAGTGAAAAGAAAACAGAGTTTTCAAAGCGCTGATTTGGATTTTGAATACATACGATATCCTGTTAGAAAATGAACACAATTTTATAATTGTAAACTTGGAAGTATTCCAACTATTTCTTGGGGGCTAGAATGGGTTAGTTTCCAAGAAAAATTAGACTACCGAATTTACTCAATTTTTTTATCGTACCTTGTTTTTATATGTATTGGGAAAATTATAACAAAACTATTCTAATTAAAGTTGAATGTTTTATTTTTTTATTTTTCCAGAGTAAACAAACCAATCATGGAAAGATTTTTACTTTACAACTATTAGCAATCTCTCCTGCCAAACGCATACGGTTACTTTAACCTTTAACTGCTGTCATGGGTCTCACAGACCCCCCCCCCCCCGAGTCATTTTTGACAGGTCGTTCCACTCATTAAAGTGAATATTGGTCCCTGTCCTATTCAGTACCTTCCTACTACGTCCAACAGAAGCCACGTTCCAAGACTGGTTTGGCTGCCCCAACTATTTCGTGTTTTACACCATTTGCATTTCCCGCGTGGTTTCTTAGACCCCTTCACAGCATTTGCGTTACCGTTCTTGTTGAATGAAATCGTCCAAGTTTGAGTAGGGAATTTCGGCAGGGAGCCTAAAATGGCAACAAACTTTACTAAGATACGACTTGTGAATCTTACACAAAAAGAAATTCAGGATATTGTTGATAATTGGTCGGAAATATAGTGGATTTCGGATATTTAGGCACGGATTCCGAAATTTAGGCATTTGAAGATCAAGACATTTCACGCGAGTCTTCACAAGAATATTTCTACGGAAGAAATAACTTAAAATGGGATGCCAAGGTGGAACCTAATCGTGCCGTTAGAACACCAAATCAATTTTGATTTGTTTACAGTATATCTAGATTCTTTCGCAAAGAGTTATTCGCATGCGTTACCACACAACAGAGTCATTTCGCCGATTTCGGTGGATTAAAATGCACCACCAAAGTTTCGGTTTAAGCCACGGATCAGGCAAAGGATTAATCACATTAACCAGCGGGTTCTCGCTTTTAAAATTGGAACAGTACCAGGGCAAATTTGAGCCCGTCGGATGACGAGGTCATTGTACGAACTGGGGCCCCATTCTCTCCAAACTCTCACACCGAGAAAAGTTAACAGTTTGAGAATGTCCAGAATCGATCTTCAAGGCAAAGAGGACAACGCCTCATAATTTTGAAACACGGTCAGACTTCTAGGCAAACCCCCGAGCTGGACACCCCACTCCAGACTTCTACACCATACCAGCGTGATAACATTTGAGACCACGAAGTTTAAGAATACCTGCTGGACCTAGTTTCGAACTTTCAACCCTGCGGTTGCTAATCGCTTGCTCTTCCCATTGGGTTACCGTAACACCCCTTATTTATGTAGGTAGGCATTTTATCGTCGCACCAAGGCAACACATCGGACTATTGACAACGGTCCGAGATCAGACCAAAGGAAAAAAAAAATCTGAGAACACCACGTAATTTTTGTTCCATGGCGAGACGACAAGGCAACACCCGAGCTGGCAATCGACTTTCCAATCTTAAAAGCCAACGCGAGTACATTCGATTCGGGTTTTGTGACAAGGTCCGTTACCGGTCAAGTTGTTCCAAACGCAATATTAAAAATATACAATACAGATAAAAAGTCTGCCATAGTACATTCAAAACGTCACGTTTCCAAATAAAAAAAAAACAAGTTAAAAACATTGCAATTGAAAAGCGTAAATACGGGGTCGATTTTTTGAGGCCATGACAGATTTAACTTGCACCAATCTACTTTGTACACGACAGTCTTTGGTTGGATTCGAACTTTCAAGGTGTTATCTCAGCTTTTGTATCCACATCATTCACCAATCTTTATTTTGCAGAGAACAGGAAGATTGAACAGCTTGGCGGATCAGTTTGTTCATTAACTTGTTATTGATAGGAGAGTTGGTTGCATAGAAGGATCTTATAGAACCTACTTACCACAATTTATTTCATCCGAATCATCCAAGCAGTCATGCTGTCCATCGCAGTGCCAGGTGGAAGGTATGCATGAACCATCCTGCACGCATTGGAATTCGTTGCTCTTGCAAGCTTTCGGGGGGATTCCACTCTCTAAGAGAATCAATAAAGACACAATCAGCTTAAAGCACTAAGTGTTTGTTATGCAAGGGCATCCATTTTTTGGGTATAACTTTTAAATGGAACTTGTTTTTACGTAGTGCTTGCTCAATTACAGCTGATGTGAACACTACATTGACCGAAATACTGTGCGCTGTAAAAAATGGCCTTTGATTATGGATCTTCTGATGAAATAGTCTGAGCATGTACATCCAGCTAAGTGTTACTTTTTATTTCACAATATTTTAGCAGTCACATTTTTGTGGGGTAAAGCACGAATCCTAAATTGATTGCTTAAAGTGGTTGCTTTGGGGTTTATGGCACAATGCAAGTTATCGGACAAACTACGCCAAAACACAAGATTTAAATTAGCCAATAAAAGCAGGTAAAATAGTCAGCCAAAGTAGTAAAAATTAGTTTAAAAGTTACGCTTTCAAAATACAATGGAACAATATTCAAACTAAAGCTATCCAGATCGCTTTGAGAAACAAATTAAGCAAAATCCGCAATTTACAAGCTTCTTTTCGGTGAATGATAAAAACCAAGACGAAATGCTAGTTCAGGACATAAGTATCAGTGAACATTCCTGGGTGTTCATGGAGCAGTGCAGAGAGGACGTAGACAAGGGACTGGTATGAGATTCATCGCTCCCTGGATTTCAAAATCTCAATGAGGAATAACTTATTCAAAGCGAGAGAAGAACTCATTGATGACCCTGAAGATGACGACGTCATTGCTACTTAACCAGACGCGAAGCAGTCAGCTGGTAAGATGTTTCGAGTGCCTTGACATGGCGCTAAAATGGATTGATTGGTTTGGGTTTAATGGCGCAAGGTTCAATAGTGGACAAGCAGCGCCAGGGGGTCCGGGACACAAAAATCGTCAATTTTTCGAAAAAAAATTATTTAAAAAAAAATTCTCTCTTTCAGCTTAAAATGACGTCAGAATCATATTTCTATCTTAATTAGAACGATAGATTTTCAAAACAACGAACCACAAAAATTCTAACACTCAGACAGCTGCTGTTGTCATGGAAACAACATATGTGAAAGACGTTATTTAAGTCTACGGAGACCTTTAAACCATGTAGAAAAAGGTTGAATCCGTTTGATTTTTGCGAATTCCAAGATTTAAGAAGAAGGAAGTAGTTAGATACTCATCAGGATGCTCTTAAAGGTTATTTAAACTCATTTTTTTAATTGTAAATCTGTCTTTAAAACTTTAAATGCGTTTTTCTCCATGATGCATTTTTTCAAGATTTCCCGTATTCAAACTGTTAAGTCAAAAACCGATAAAGTTTAAGGGTTGAAATTTGGAATACATCTTTTTTCAAGCATTATACTTTAATTTTGATTCAGAAAATTTGAAACAAATATTTACTTTAAAAAATATAACTCTTTAAAAAAAGTACCTTAAAATTTTTAGAAGTTTCATTCAAATATTTTTTATTGAATTAATATTTTTAAATTTGCTGAATCAGAATTAAAGTTTATAAGTTTGTGAATAATTTACTGCAACAACTCTGAAAATTGACCAAGAATATTTTGAGTTTTAACAATTTGAAAAGACTCATTTTTTCAAAAAATTTTAATTCAAAAAAAATTCGTGTTGCGATTTTGTTTATTAGTTAGATTGGTAATCGGTACAAAAAAAAAAATTCAAAATTTTCCCGATGTGTCCCGGACTACCTTAAGATAAGAAATTATGTAATTTCTTAAAAACATGATCGATGATCAAGATCACATGAAACGTTGAAATGACAGCAAGGGTCAAAGTGATTATGAACGGGAAATATCACGAACGGAATACCCAATTCGAAGCAGCTCATCAAAAAAGTGGGAAAAACCGGACATCTAAGTAAAATAATTTTTTAAATAGAAATAAATGTGAAAAGGGCTAGATAATGTAAACAGCGGGGCCAAAATTGTTAGGCGCATTGCAGCGTAAGCCAGCACCCACGTGCTGACCCTCTCAAGTGCTGGACGCTATAGAGAAGGTGCTCAACTTTATCCGGCGAACGATCCGCCGATTAAACTAAGTGAAATTCCGAGATTCAATTTTTTTTGATTCAGTCGAGTCCGCAACCCAAACTTACCGCCGAGAGAACATGGTCCAATTACTTAGGATTCCGAATGTTAGGTTACAGGGTAGAAGTTTGAAACTGAAAGATTAGGATCCGAACGAAACACTCCGCAACGGCGTTTGGGCCACTCTGGAAAATACGAAACCTTTAATGTAGAATAGCTCTAGGTGTCCTGCGATCTTTTAACAGTAGGGTCAGGAAGGAAAAGTTCTTTTAACAGTAGGGTTTTTGGAACCCGAGGTAGTTTGCCAAGTTGGCTAAAAGTTGGTGTGGGATTTAAGTGATTATTAAACCACTACGAGCGCTCTTTGATAAACAATCTGCGATTCGCAAGTCCGCGTGATTTACCCTTCAGACATCTTAGACAACCCCGCCCAAATGATCCTCGTCTCCTTAGAATCGATGTTTTCCATCACGTTTTTTAATACCTTGAGCACATTCCTGGAGTGATTTGCTCGACTTCGCATCTGCTTAAGCGTCACTGACTAGTTAAAGTAGACTTGCCTCTTTGTCGGTAGCCCCATAAGACAAACCATAAGTTAGATATGGCATTTAATTAACATCGCTCTAGAGGGCGCACACAGCGGGCGATTGGCGACAACTCGAGATATATTCCGAAAAGAAAGATCTAAAGGTAACGACTCATAATTTTGAATCTGTCGGATGACGAGGTCAACACCCGCGAGCTGGCACCATCTCTCCAAACCTCCACACCAGGCCAAAGAGGACATTTAAGGCTACGACAGATTTAACGTACATAACCCCCGAGTACTTTATGGTCATTGGCTGGATCGAGTTTCAAACTCGAGGCCTTCCGGTTGCTGAGTAGTTTTCCTTCCAACTGCAATGAAATGGCGGCAACGAAAGAAATTCTCTTTAGACATAGCATGAGCTTCTTGAAACTTTGCACCATCTTGTTGATGCTTTAATTTGCTGTAAACGTCTTTGACGATCAAATTTAGACCAACAGAAGTTTCACAACACTTCGCAGTATCGCTCACTCTGCCATTTAACTCAATAGGGAAAGATTACTCGAATACATTAAGGTCGTGTAATTTTAAAAATATGCATCCTAGAGGAAATTTAAATACCTTTCAACATTTCTATGAAATTAATAGACATTAGGTATTCTAGCGTGTTCCCAAAATTATTCAGAGTCAGAATAAATTCCATCATCTTTCAGTTGTTGGTATGCAGCCATTTGAATTGTTACCCCAACAAACACCCCATCATCGTATTTACTACAAAATAAATTGAAGGTAGGTAGTTAATTATAGTCTTTGTGGAGCAACATGAGGGCTATTGGCGACGGTCTAGAAAAAACAAGAAAATATCGGAGGACAACACTTCGAAATTTTTTTTACACCAGCCAGATGACGATCTTTACGCTTGAACTGGTACCCCTCTCAGCAAACGTCCATACCTACGCGAGTACACCAGATTAAACGTGCACCAGTTCCCACAATCTTTGGTTGAATCAAGTCATCAACTCTCAACCCCTCCCCCCCCATAGAGAGGTTGGATGAGTTTTCACAGAGCGGGGCGTCAAATTAAATAATCCTTGGAAGAGTAGTCAAAGCAGTTCGGGAAAAAAACAAATGTTTTAACCCTCCAATGGGTTTCGGCGAGATATCTCGTCCATCAAGATCCGACAAATTTCATTAATGGCAAGTTATCTCGTCAGTAAGATATTGCTAAAATTGTGACAAGTGATCTGGTCAGATTTCATCTACATACGAGATTTCTCGTTTATCCAGATCTGATCAAATTTTTATTGACGAGATATCTCGTCCATTCAGATCTGGTCCAGTTTCACTTAATGACGAGATACCTTGGAGACAACCGTCAGGAGAATTAAAAGAAACAAGGGTAAAATCTAAACGGAAATTACTAAAATGGAGAGCTGTGAAGCACGCAATTTATAATTCTTACCACAATTTTCTTCGTCTTTCAGATTTAAGCAATCATTGTCACCGTCGCAACGCCAGAGTTCGGCTACACATACGTCATTTCCACAATCAATCCATTCATCTGGACAGCTAGAGCCTGAAAAAAAAATCGTATAAATGACTTCATGTATAAACGAAAACCATTTAGTTTTAAAATATTTAGACATTGGTTGGGTGTGTGCCAAGCAGACATTGAAGAAAAGCACGTCATTGCGATAGCTTTCTCTCACACCAGACTAAATTAACTTTTTGTATCGTACCGACGAATTTTTTTGCGACATGGAAGCAATGCAAAGGACGATTGGAGACGGTCCTGGATCAATCCCGAAGTCTTATTTTGGAACCACAATCAGATGACGAGAACACCCGAGTTAAGATCCCGCTCACTAAACTACCTTACCGCTCCTTGAGGATATTTGAGGCCACGTCAGATTTACAAGCATCAGCAATGTGTACACGACAGTCTGTCTGGAAGAGAGTTAAGTGCGCCACAGGGAATGGGTTCACTTCGTCCCTCAAGTCCATATTAGACACAACTTGTTCAGAGGCAACATTGATTCTAGATAAGGAAGTATCCACGCATTAAAACTAGATTAGAACCAAGAACCACTCAATCCAGGTATGGCATTTAATTAACGTCGTACTGGAGTAACACAACGGGCTATTAACGACCCATTCAATCCAGGAACTAGTACCCCATCACTTGACAGATTGGACGGAATTAATATAAAGCGAAAAAGGTTTCAAAACTACGTGGCTTCAAGGTTTATCTTAGATATCCGAGTTAATGAACAAGTCTTACGCTTCATAAGCATCAATGCACATTAAAAGTCCTAAACAAACTCCAAATCCTAGTGTAGACAAAGTTTGACCATTTTCAAAACCAAAATTATTTGTTTAATGTCAGACCATTGACCACTACGAAATGTGTAGAGAACCTTGACCATAAAGGCTTGGCCACGCCATGATTTTTTTTATTTAAAAGTGTTTCAGTCTTTTTTCACTATAGGGCGGTCAAGTCTTCCAAAATGCTCAGAGAGCCATTTTAGTTTCACGTAGCTAGTTCAAAGTGTGGAAAGATTCTAAATTAAGTGCTTCTCTGCCTAAAAAGTATTCGATATACTTTTGTAAGAGTTCCTCAGATAAAGCAATTGAAATGAATGTAAACAAATAAGATTTCACAGAAGCTAACATATTAAGCTTTGATTACAGCCAGAGAGTTTATACATTGAATCAAACCCAAAATAACTCGTTATTCTTTTCAAAATGGCCATGTGGGGGATGCTTGACCCATTCCAACTAAGTGAGGGTTAACCAGTGGGTTAAGGCTCCCTTTGTTAAATATTTTTAAAAATTTACGACATTATTTAAACTTCTAATATAAAATCTTTTTTTAAATTATTCTTTCCCGAATACCCATTAAAATCTATATACGGTACATGATACATTTTTCCTAAAAAAATATGCCGAAAAATATTGGTGACCCTCCAAAGCTTTTGTACGCTTTCGATTACAGTTTTTATTTTATATAACTGAATGTTATTCGTTTTTCTCAGATGCTTTTTTTTCATAAACCAAGAGGAAAAGCTCAGAAGCATTCCATAGAAGTTATGAATGCAGCCGTAAGTTGCTGATGAAGGTTTTAGTATTCCTAGATTAAAAGTATTCGTAGATTAGTAAAAGATTGACATTGATCGGTAGGTATTTTAATTAACGTCGTACTGGAGCAAATTCTGGAGTAATGTTGAAATTATAAATTGAGTAAAAACAAGGGAGATGTGGATATGCAGCCTAATTACAGAACTGGGCAAATTTTTACCGAGGCAGAAAGACTCCTGAAGGAATATTTATCATTGTCATCCAAAGTACATCATGGATTAACTCAAAGACTACTAGAAAGTTAGTATACGAGTTTGAAATTGCCAGCAATAAAAATTTTCCAACAAATGGGTATAAGATAAAATAGCTTATGATTAGTTACGTGGATCCATGCAGTCATAATGAGTAATCCCTGCGTAAGCCTGAAAGTAAACAAATTTGAGTATATCAACTACATTCAAATTCACAGTAGGAGAGTTCCTAATAATTTGAAGAAAGTTCCTTGAATATAAATTTGGGCCAGAACCATTTACAGTGTAGATGAAACTGGAATCACCATTATACACAAACCAAAAAAGTAATAGCTGGCAAAGGTGAAAAACAAGTTTCGAAAGTAACATCAGGCGTAAGGGGCAACTTGATTACATTATGTGCTATAGGTAATTCTATACCACCTCTTATGGTCTTCCCGAGAGTCATCCTGAAAACGAAGACTCGTCTGTTGTTTATCGAACAGATATGACAAAACTGCCATACCCTATGTCTTCTGGTGGCACCGAGAGAGTCTCAATGAAAATGCAGTTTGATTTTGATTTCACAATTCATGCCACTGAGATAACCATAAATTCAGATTTTGGTATACCTATATATATTGCAATTTTGAATGTTTCCAAACAGAATAAAACATTAATCACTATGGATTTTTAGTATTTTATTGCACGGACAAATTTCATTATTGGTTCAAACATAATACTACAATGTACCATTAATAGTTTTACAATACATGTTCTTAAAACAGTTTCAGAAAGTTAAACTATCATTAAAAGTTTTATATTTTAGTGTTTACGTAACTAGTAAAATATATTTAAAATCCTTTCCAAAATTATGCATTCTTGCCTGGGTCAGGCCTCACTTATAGAGGGAGGCTTAACCCACTTACACATGTTTTATTAATAAATTTGAGATTAAAAGTTTGTTTTACGTTATAAATATATTCGAGTTTCGGTGTGAAATTCTACATTAAATTTATTATCCTATTAATTTCCAACTGCCAAAAAATTTTGCAAATTTGTTTTCGGAGATGGTGGTCAAAGCTCCCCAGGTTCCCCACTACAAGGTCAACGAGTAGTTAATATAGCACTCGAGAAAAATACATCGTCGACGGTCCGGAATGATTCCCGAGATCACCGCCTCGTAATATTTTTAATCACGGTCAGATGACAAGGTCAAAACCCGAGCAGGTCTCCAGGTCTCCAAACTTCCGCACCAAGCCAACGGAGAGGACATCCAAGGTGGGCATTTTATAAACGTCGGCGCTGGAGCAACACAACGGGCTATTGGGGACGGACCGTTATCAACCCTCCAAAGCGAAAGATCCAAGGACACCGTCTCGTAATTTTTGAACCACGGTCAGATAATGAGGTCAAAACCCGAAATTGGTACCAAAGTCTCCAAACTTCCAAACCAAGCCAACGAGAGGACATCCAAGGTAGATATTGAATTAACTTCGGCACTGGAGCAACAAATTGGGCTATTTGCGACTGTCCGGTATGAAACCTCAAAAGAAAAGATCCGAAGACAAAACCACTTAATTTTGAACCACGGTCAGACATCGTGGCTGGCACCTTACTCTCCAAACTTCTACACCATGTCAACATAAGGACATTCGAAGTCTCAACAGCCCCCTTCGTACACAATTCAGTTGGATTCGAATTCTCAAATCTCCGGATGCTTGTCAGTTACCTTTCCAACCAGGCTACTGCTGACCCGTGAGGATTTGCTTTCCGAGTGACGACAGTTTGGCCGAGGTACAAACTCTCTACTCCCCGGTTGCTAATCAATCACTTTTCTACCTGGTCTACCGTGGTCCTCTGTCGTCAACCAGACAGCCGCGGTAGACCAGGAAGTCACCGTTACGTACAGGGTGGAAGACAAATCAAATGCATCGATTTCTAAACCAATAACCCTTTAAGTCGTTTTGGAATAATATCTGGTGAATTGAAACCAGACTAGTTTTGCTAAAGACTAGATATCTTGTCATCAAAACATCGCCAATTCTGTTATGACAAGATGACGAACTGGTCAGTTTTCTTCCAATGTGATATCTGCTTAGTTTTGCTAATGGAGAGACCCTTCGAAACAATCACCAGGGGGATACGTAGCCAATAACCCAACCAGACATGTAAAATAATGGCCAAAATAAAAATTAACAGAACAAAGGGGCATTAAGTTCATATGCTTCTGTTCATTAATGAAAAAATTACACCCAACCTATTTAAGAATTTCTTAGATTTTGGTTGAGAAATTAAACAAGCTTCTTTATTTGAAGACTTCCATATACCCAGCTCTATAATACACAAACTTTTTGAATAAGAACACTCCAAAATATTTGTATAGATACTGCATAGGCAAGCTTGGATTTACGACCCAAAAGTATCAGGACACGTATAGAGATAATTTCATAAAACTTCCCATTCGATTCGTTTGTCGATGTGAAATAAGGGTGTAGTTACTCTGTCAGAACCAAAGTAACTGTACACAATACAATAGCTTGGATTATCCCCAATATAATCCTAATTTAGGTATAATAGATGAACATTTCGTCGTGATTGGAATCGGAAATATATAAAAAGTACTACATTCAAACCCCTGCATTTAAATGTCCAAAAATAATTGTTATCAACAATAACTTAAGCAAATTCAAGTAAATAGCTTTTCCTTACCTGATAGGCCTTGAAAATACGCGATTGCTATTAGTAAAGTTAGATGTACCCAAGACGCAGCCATGAACTCGACAGGATTAGGATTTCAGGTACCAAGTGTAAATGAAAGCCATCCAGAAATTGGGTTTTTATAAGCCATGCTATTTTATGTTCGTGCCTTATATTACAATAATTTCAAAACCGCGAGAAAATAAGTATATATGAAATCAAAGCACTTAAAAAAATGTATCATGAATTTAATATAATACTTTCTGATAATTAGGCAGTTTTAATGCACGAATATTTTAATATTTCTTCCAATTAATCCAAGATTTGCATAATTATAATCGTATCGATCTTTCAAAACAATCGATTACTGAGCAGGTATTGAAGATTACGCGTATAAAGCATGTTTGGACATGTAACAGGTGCGATAACTGGTTGGTGGTTTTGGGGGTTTTATGGAGCGAGGGACATATTTGGACATGCTCCGACAGAAGTCATATAACATCAAGTAATAGACGCACAGAAAGAAAGGTTTGCAGACACAGACAGAGGTATCCTCAAAGGGGAATGCAACAGTGAGGATAATCCATAGTGAATATAAACGACGTGTATTCCTCTAGCCTCTAAATCGGAAGGTTCCCGGTTCGAATAAGGGTCCGGGCACGGATGTATGTAAACGTATGGTGTAGAGGCGGCTGGTGCACTTTAAATCTGTCGTGGCCGAAAGTCCTCACGTTGGGTTGGCGTGGAAGTTTGGAGAGTGGGGTGCCAGCTCAGATGTTGCTTCGTCATCTGACCGTGGTTCAAAATTACGAGGTGTTGTCCTCGGATCTTTCCCTTAAGGGACTGATCCCGGACTGTCGTCAATAGCCCGTTGTGTTGCTCTAGTGCGACGTTAACTAAAAATTACCAATTACCAAGTAAACGTATTGTGTAGAGGCGGCTGTTGCGCCTTATATCTGTCGTGGCCGAAAGTCCTCACATTGGGTTGGTGTGGAAGTTTGAAGAGTGGGGTGTCAGCTCAGGTGTTGCCTAGTCATCTGACAGAGGTTCAAAATTACATGATGTTGTCCTCGGATCTTTCCCTTAAGAGACTGATACCGGACCGTCGTCAATAGCCCGTTTTGTTGCTCTAGTATGACGTTAACTAAAATTACCACATTACCCAGAACGTCGTCAATAGCCCGTTGTGTTCCTCTAGCACGACGTTAATTAAACACATACCTACCTACCACGATAAATTGTGGCTGAGCATCGTAAAAAAGGCAACAAGTAAAATTAAATTTTATTAGAAGTGTTTCGTGTTTCAGAAGTCTATGTTTACACAGAAAGCGTTTAGTAATTTTCGCCACACTGGAGGAAAAAAAACACCCATTTATTTTTGTTCATAAACCTGATTGCTTTCACTTTATTGGTCTGATTGATGATGGGTAGGTTATTGATTTTTTCACTGAAGAAACAGAACTTTCTATTTACAATTGCGATACCGACAGTAGGTAGATATTTAATTTACATCGCATAGGAGCAAGATTACGGGCTATTGGCGACGGTCCGGGATTAATACTTAAGGGTAAGTTCCTACGACATCACGTAATTTTTACACACTATCAGATGATGATGTCACACCGGAGGAGGCATCCCACTCTCCAAGCTTCCATACCATGCCGACGTGAGTACATTTGAGAGCACCACAGATTTAACGTCCACCTGTTCTCTTTAAACTCGACGGTCTTTGGATAGATTCGACCTCGCAACCCTCCGGTTGCTAATCTGATGTGTTTCCAATAGGGCTACCGCGGTCCCGATTGTTGAGTGGAACCTATAATCGATGATTCTATCAGTCCAAGGGACGGGAGAAGACGCTCAACCATTGATAAGATTTGTCAAATGATTGGTCATTTGTTAGTAGGAATTTTCCTGGTTCGAATCCGGGTCAGTGCATGGATGTTTATAATCGTGTAGAGGCGGCTGGTGCACCTAAAATCTATAGTAGCCGAAAGTCCTCACGTTGGGTTGGTGTGGAGATTTGGAGAGTGGGGTGCCAGATCAGGTGTTGCCTCGTTATCTAACCGTGGTTCAAAATTACGAGGTGTTGTCCTCGGATCTTTCTCTTAATGGATTGATCCCGGACCGTCGTCAATAGCCCGTTGTGTTGCTCCAGTACGACGTTAACTTAACATTACCATTTATTATTACCCGGACCGTCGTTAATAGCCCGTTGTGTTGCTCTAGTACTACGTTAATTAAAAATTACCAATTACCATCTGTTACTAGTAGTAATTTCACCACTTTTTACGCCACTCTAGTAACGGAAATTCGCACAACCACCTTGTTAGGAAATGTTACATCACCAATTGAGCAAAAATGTTCAATTTATCATAGAACAGTCTAGCCTCTAGATCGGAAGGTTCCTGGTTCGAATCCGGGTCCGGGCATGGATGTTTGTAAACGTATGGTGTAGAGGCGGCTGGTAGACCTTAAATCTGTCGTGGCCGAAAGTTCTCACGTTGGGTTGGCGTGGAAGTTTGGAGAGTGGGGTGCCAGCTCAGATGTTGCTTCGTCATCTGACCGTGGTTCAAAATTACGAAGTGTTGTCCTCGGATCTTTCCCTTAAGGGACTGATCCCGGACCGTCATCAATAGCCCGTTGTGTTGCTCCAGTACGACGTTAACTAAAATTACCAATTACCATAGAACAGTCACATGACCTTTATACATGTTGGTCAGCCGACCGTCCGGTCTGGTGGTTAAGGTGTTAGCCTCTAGATAGGAAGGTTCCTGGTTCGAATCCGAGTTCAGGCATGAATGTTTGTAACCGTATGGTAAAGATGCGGTTGGTGCAAATTAAATATGTCGTGGTCGAAAGTCCTCAAGTTGGATTGGTGATATAAATATATACAGGGTGTTTCAGTGAACCGTTTCAGAACTTCTAAGAGGGGTAGGGTACATCCTGACGAACCAAAATCATATACCAATGGGCAGTCAGAAATGCTTTCCTGACGCGGTAGATGGCGTTGTGCGAAAATCCCGAGCTTTCGTGTAGGGAATCTTCATTTCGCACAAGAACGCCAAGTTAGTAGGATGGATGATTACACGATCGCAGAGTTAGCCGATATGCATTTGGCGTACGTGGCTGCAAATTGTAGTGGGCCAGCCGCACAGCGTTTGTACGCGGAATGATATCCGACGAGGCGTATCCCCAGTCATAATTTCTTTGCAAGACTGCACCAGAGGTTAGCTGAGACAGGTTCATTAGAAAGAGCTGACAGGGACAGGGTAAGAACAGCACGGACTGCAGATGTCGAACAGAATGTGCTGCAGCATGTACAGGGGAATCCAAGAACGAGTACACGAAGTGTAGCAAACGCAGTCGGGGTTTCCCATTGCAGCGTCTGGAGGATTCTCCGAGAAGAAGACATGCATCCGTTTCACGTGCAGCGTGTCCAGACGCAGCAACCGGAGGATTATGCACCTCTTATTACTTTCGCACAGTGGTACCTTGGAAAATGTGCTACAGATCCCCTTTTTCCTGCTGAAGTGTTGTTTTCCGATGAGGCATCCTTCACAAAGGAAGGAATTTTCAACACGCATAACGACCATATCTGGGCTGCCGAGAACCCGCATGCAATACGACGTCGTGCAGCACAGATTCGATTTTCGGTCAATGTATGGGCCGGTATTATGGGAGATCACCTCATCGGACCTTACCTGTTACCGTCTCGTCTAACCGGACCTAACTACTTGCTCTTTCTGCAGCAAGTATTGCCACAACTTTTGAGAGATGAACAGATTTCTGCATCGACGCAACAGACAATGTGGTTCCAACACGATGGAGCTCCTGCCCATTATAGCGGAGATGTTCGTAACTACCTGGATGTCACATTTGGTCAGCAGTGGATCGGACGTGGTGGTCCCGTGCGTTGGCCTGCTCGGTCACCCGACCTATCATGTCTTGATTTTTATTTCTGAGGTCATCTGAAATCGCTAGTTTATGACACCCCTGTTGACAATGTTGAGGAGCTGGTTGCAAGAATTGCAGTAGCTGCCGGAGAAATTCGAGATATGCCTGGAGTATTCCAGAATGTTCGGATGTCCATGCGTCAGAGATATGAGGCGTGCATTGTAGCCCGTGGAAGAAACTTCGAACACTTACTTTAATCCATGTACCTTTTGCTTCTTTTCATGCATTATTAAAACGATTTCTCACTTACGGTCTCTTTTCTTTACGGTGCTTCTGTGTACAACACCGCTTCAGGAAAGCATTTCCGACCCCACATTGCTGTATGATTTCGGGTTGTCAGGATGTACCCTACCCCTCTTAGCTTACATAAGTCTGAATATGCCCAATCAGTAGTTTAATAGCCTTGTTTAATTCTTTTTCATTGCATTTTGAAAGAGGAGTTGAAGTTTTGGTGAGAACTTTGCAAATGTTGTCTTAAGTTTGCCGTGTTTGCCATGGATTGTTTTCAATCGGATTAAATCCGAGGATGTTTTTATATCCATTAATTTTACGGCTATGTAATGTAGGTCGCTCAAGGAGAGGTCTTCCATGATGGACCACTGTGCTGATTTGTTTAGAATTCTGCTTGTTGACAGCGATATATCGGCTTAATCTATTGTAGCGTGGGCTTAAAATGAGGGATGGCTTCCTGCTGTTAAGCAGGAAAAATCATGTGCCTCGATTAAATCCAGGAACTCTCTACCGTTCTGGTATTCTGTTGGGTAGCCCCAGACCGTGCTGTGTGCGTTACAATCCGAGTCTACCATTGTAGTATCTGAAGTCGTTGATAGAAAGTCGGAAACCTTCCAGAGAGTGGTTTGGATGCTTTTTGCAGGAGAGCAATGAGAGGATAGAATATAGATAGCTATCCAACGTGAAGAATAGGGTTGCCAGTGTGACTGCTGTTTTCAGAATGTTTATTAGCCGAATGTGTCCACCTGGTATAATGATGACAGCATTTCCAATCTTGGAGGTGATTTTCGTCAAGTTGGATAGAAGACCGCTCATCTTGTATTTCCGAAAATAGGGTTCTTGGGCGAGGATAATGTAAATTTGTGCTTCTCTATAGCGTTGGAGAGGATTCCTGTTACTGCTTTGGATCGATGAAGATTTATTTGTAGCAGGCAAATGTCTGAGGTATGAGGGTATGAAGACTATTTTCTATAAGGGTTTGGGGTGGAGGCCAGTTCTTGACTGTTGGGTGGAGGCCAGTTCGTGACTGTTGGGGTGAGACTTGATAATAAGTGAGGAGACATTTAAAATATATTGTTGTTTTTATGTGTTTTTCATTGTGTATGTGGTATGACGGATAGGAAGAATATGTAGAATGCCGCGTGGTACGTATTCAGTTTAGATTTGTCTCCGAAGCGAAGTCTCCAGTTGATGCATGAGTCATAAATTGCGGTACAGTTCTTAGTAGCATGTTTGGAGCTACTGAATACGCAATATCCAGTGTACTTGCAGTTCCGCTGGAGGTGAGTTTATGGATCCCTTAACCAGATTATTTAAGAGACCACAGTAACAGTTAGATGAGTGACCCAAAAACTGGGTTAGATGAGCGACCCCAGCGTCAGATTAGATGAATGACACCAGTACCAATTTGTATATGGAACCACATTATCAGGTTGGATGTACCCAATACAAAGTAGATGAGGTACCACAATACCAGGTTAGATGATGCATCGCAGTTCGAAGTTAGATGAGCGATTCTAGCATCAGATCGGATAAGGAACTCAAGCAATATATTAGAAACGATAGTTCCAGGTTATGAGGAATCATAGTAGCGGTTAAGAAGGTTTACCCAGAATCCAGGTCGTACTAGAGGAAAACAACGGGCTATTGACGACGGTCCGGGATCAATCTGAAAAGGAAAGTTCTGTGGACAAAAACACATAATTTCAAACCATGGTCAGATGACGAAGCAACACCCGATCTATCACCCTAAAATTTCCACATCACTTCAACGTGACAGTACTAAGGTAGATCAGGGACCCCAATGAAAGGTTAGATGGGTATCCAAGTATTAGGTTGAATGAGGGATTCCAGTACCCTTTTAGATGATGGACCACTGTAGCAGGTTATATGAGTGGTCGTAGTATAAGGTTTGATGAGATACCTCACTGTAAGGTTCGTTGAGTAACTCCTATACTTCTGAAATAACAGGTCCGTGTACGATAAATATGCGATGCAGTCAATAATCAACTAACACATATGTATGCAAGTTTTTACTTTTCCTTATTAAGGTTTGGCAAATCTGTATTAATTCACTGAAAATATTTGTAAGTTAAGGGGGTCCGGGACACAAAAATCGTCAAATTTTCGAAATTTTTTTTATTATTTTAAGAAAGTCTTTGTGTTTTTCTGCTTAAAATGACGTCTAAATCCTGTTTCTATCTTAATTAGAACTAGAGATGTAATAATTTTTGTGGTGCGTTGTTTTGAAAATCTAACACTCTTTACAGTTGTTGTCATGGCAACAATATCTGTCTTTAAAACTTTAAATGCGTTTTTCTCCATGATACATTTTTTAGGATTTCCTGTATTCAAATTGCTATAAGTCGAAAACCGATAAAGTTTAAGGGTTGAAATTTGGAATATATCTTTTTCAAACATTATACTTTAATTTTGATTCAGCAAATTTGAAACAAATATTTACTTTTAAAAATATAACTTTTTAAAAAACAAGTACCTTAAAATTTTCAAAAATTTTCATTCAAATATTTTTTATTTTTTATTAAATTAATATTTTTTAAATTGCTGAATCAAAATTAAAGTTTATAAATTTGTGAATAATTTACTGCAAGAATTTTGAAAATCGACCAAGAATATTTTGAGCCTTAGCAATTTAAAATGACCCCTCTTTTTTTCAAAAAATTTTAATTTAAAATTTTTAAAAAACTTTTGGAAAAATTTTGTGTTCTGATTTTACTTATTAGTTAGATGGGTAATCAGTACAAAAAAATTCAAAATTCTAAATTAATTAATAAAAAAAAATTTCTGATGTGTCCCGGACCCCCTTAAGGAACGTAGAAAAAACAGACAATTAAACACAAACCGATACACATCTTCCGGGACTGTCTTTAATCCTCGACGTACCCTGGTACCTGTGATTATGAGTACCTCATATGGGGGTCTGATTTCATACATATTTGTTTTAATGAGACAATTTGTCTGTAAAATCCAATATGTTTCGTTAGAAGGAGCCGAACTGAACCAATATTTATCTTAATATGAGGTAAAACCGTAAAAAAAAACCCGACTCACCCGATCGCAATTGCACTATTTACATCACAGAGTGAAACGGACGGTAGTAATCGATAGGGATTAATGTTTTCTACAAATATCAATACCTAAAATTTGTCTAAGGGGCCGTCTTCATATTAAATTGGGTGCTTGCTCCGATAATTTCAATACGAACCCACATTTTCTAATCACAAATTTGGATTCTACACACAATTTCAGGCGGAAACAAAACAAGTTCATCAATTTCTTTTCACCGGTTTGTAAGTGTTTGAAAATTAGATCTCCTAATGTTAAATTGGTGTTTCACGTTTTATTGTTATACTAGCAAAATACCCGACCTTACTCGGTTTGAATTGGTTTACTCTAGATTGAAGAGATAATCAAAATATATAATGACTTACGTTTTTTGTAGAGTAAAAATTTATTTTAAAATCTTTCGCCATCTTTATATTTTCTACAACTTACTTTGGACACAAATCCTACACATGCATATCCATTCATGTAATACATTTCACATACATCGCACAATTGCTGTATGACAAAGCTACAAAATGACGAAAGGTGATACTAAGGTTACTACTATAAAAGACGATTTATAGGAAGATTTGGAATTCCCTTTCTTAAGTTCTTTTCATGTTCAACTCAATTAATTAAAATTACGACTTACGGCGAGTGCTCTCGCACTCATAGTCAACAAAACAATATTTTTTTACTTGTGGCACTCTTGCCTCCGGTATGCGACATTGTGAAATTTTGCAATCTTCTGTCATTTTTACAACGAATTTTTTAATGGTGGAAAAAGTTCCAGTTTGGATTAATAAACATTATTATTCTTTCAATAACGGCATTATTCTTTCAATAACGGCATTATTCTTTAAATAACGGCATTATTCTTTAAATAACGGCATTATTCTTTAAATAACGGCATTATTCTTTCAATAATGACATAACTACGCTTAAAATTTACTGAAAATTTATACTGACTTACCTAACATTTTTAAGTCTAATACTTTGTGGTGCTGTTGCGTGTGATGAGAAGGAAAACACATTTATTAAAATAATAAATATCTAAAACAGGAAACAGCGAAGTAAAACAAAATAAAAGATGTCGCAAAAAATTGTTCTAAAGATATTAATTTGTGATTCAATTTTATCTCTTGATCTCGCACAGTTGCCACAACTTACAACTAAAAGTGTACAAAATTTAGAAATGTGAAATTAATTCAGAGCGAAAGAACCAGAAAAAATATCACTGCTCGCGCGATCTTGTTCATTCTCGTTTCATTGAAAAATATCGTCTGTCCCAAATATTCGGAAATCGTTTTCATTATGCAAAGAATAAAAATAAGACTCGAAATAAATGAAGTATCAGAGAAGAAATTCCATAAAAAAAATAAATAATTTTTTGAAGAATAATTACTTTTTCAGCAGTACTGGTAAAGCAATCGAAGTAATCGTAATATTCAATAGACATTCCAACTTTTCTAAAACTACCAAATTATGGTTGATTTAAGTATACTTACTCAGGTGTTTTAGCATGAAACTCAACTAAATATAACAATAAAGAAATGTTTAATATTGCATTCACTAAACTAATAGATAATGTATAAAATAAAATACAATGCAATCAAATATCGAGAATACAATTCATGTGATGTCTACACAAACACACAAACACAAAATCGAGCATAGAACAGAAAGACGGACAGACAGACTTTCGCAACCAATGCCACTCACTAAATGAAGATAAGTACTCACTGTATGCAAATTTTCATGAAAATATCTTAAACCGCGTGGACGTGTATAGGGCACAACATACAGACAGACAGACAGACAGACGTACAGACAGACAGACACCAAACGAGAAAAAGGCGGATTCGTCATCAGAAGGGTCCAAAACGGATAGAAAACTTGAAATGGGTCGAAAATATTGAATGTACAAACAAACACTCCATTCTTATTTATATAGATATACTAGCAAAATACCCGACCTTACTCGGTTTGAATTGTTTTACTCTAGATTGAAGAGATAATCAAAATATATAATGACTTACGTTTTTTGTAGAGTAAAAATTTATTTTAACACTTTTCGCCATCTTTATATTTTCTACAACTTACTTTGGACACAAATCCTACACATGCATATCCATTCATGTAATACATTTTACATACATCGCACAATTGATGTATGACAAAGCTACAAAATGACGAAAGGTGATACTAAGGTTACTACTATAAAAGACGATTTTGAGGGTGATTTGAAATTCCCTTTCTTAAGTTCTTTTCATGTTCAACTCAATTAATTAAAATTACGATTTACGGCGAGTGCTCTCGCACGCATAGTCAACAAAACAATATTTTTTTACTTGTGGCACTCTTGCCTCCGGTATGCGACATTGTGAAATTTTGCAATGTTCTCCTGTCATTATTACAACGAATTTTTTAATGTTGGAAAAAGTTCTAGTTTGGATTTTTAAACATTATTATTCTTTCAATAACGGCATTATTCTTTCGATAATGGCATAACTACACTTAAAATTTACTGAAAATTTATACTGACTTACCTAACATTTTTAAGTCTAATACTTTGTGGTGCTGTTGCGTGTGATGAGAAGGAAAACACATTTATTAAAATAATAAATATTTAAAACAGAAAACAGTGAAATAGAACAAAATGAAAGATGTCGGAAAAATTGTTCTAAAGATATTAATTTGTGATTCATTTTTATCTCTTGATCTTGCACAGTTGCCACAATTTACAACTAAAAGTGCACAAAATTTAGAAATGTGAAATTAATTCAGAGCGAAAGAAACAGAAAATATCACTGCTCACGCGATCTTGTTCATTCCCGTTTCGTTGAAAAATATCGTCTGTCTCAAATATTCCGAAATCGTTTTCATTGCGCAAAGAACAAAAATAAGACTCGAAATACGTGAAGTATCAGAGCTGAAATTCCATTAAAAAATATAATTTTTTGAAGAATAATTACTTTTTTAGCAGTTCTGGTAAAGCAATCGAAGTAATCGTAATATTCAATAGACATTCGAATTTTTCCAAAACTACCAAATTATGGTTGATTGAAGTATACTTACCCAGGTGTCTAGCATGAAACTCTTCTAAATATAACAATAAATAAAATTTTAATATTGCATTCACTACATTAATAGATAGTGTATAAAATAAAATACACTATAATGAAATATCTGGAATAAAATTTATGTGATGCTTACACAAACACACAAACAAAAAATCGAGCATAGAACAGAAAGACGGACAGACAGACTTTCGCAACCAATTCCACTCACTAAATGAAGATAAGTACTCACTGTATGCAAATTTCCATGAAAATATCTTAAACCGCGTGGACGTGTATAGGGCACAACATACAGACAGACAGACAGACAGACAGACGGACAGACAGACAGACAGACACCAAAAGAGAAAAAGGCGGATTCGTCATCAGAAGGGTCCAAAACGGATAGAAAACTTGAAATGGGTCGAAAATATTGAATGTACAAACAAACACTCCATTCTTATTTATATATATTTGTTCAAAACATTAATTTTTCTTGAAAATTGTACTTCCATCCTTTGCTACCCAAAAACCCAAACACAATCTATAAAAATTTTAATTATCAAACTAAATTTACCATTTTTTATCAATTATGAAATTAATATTATGAATAGAAACATGAAAAAATTTTGACACCATGTTATTCAACTGTTACTGAAACATCGGAATTCCTAATTCCAGCTCATTACTTGAATAATTAGAAGCGCAGTGAGACTTTATGATGCAAAGTTCGATTATTATTATCGTTATTGGGGACTAGCAAAATACCCGACCTTACTCGGTTTGAATTCGTTTACTCTAGATTGAAGAGATAATCAAAATATATAATGACTTACATTTTTTGTAGAGTAAAAATTTATTTTAACACCTTTCGCCATCTTTATATTTTCTACAACTTACTTTGGACACAAATCCTACACATGCATATCCATTCATGTAATACATTTCACATACATCGCACAATTGCCGTATGACAAAGCTACAAAAAGACGAAAGGTGATACTAAGGTTACTACTATAAAAGACGATTATAGGAAGATTTTGAATTCCCTTTCTTAAGTTGTTTTCATGTGCAACTCAATTAATTAAAATTACGATTTACGGCGAGTGCTCTCGCACTCATAGTCAACAAAACAATATTTTTTTACCTGTGGCACTCTTGCCTCCGGTATGCGACATTGTGAAATTTTGCAATCTTCTCCTGTCATTACTACAACGAATTTTTTAATGTTGGAAAAAGTTCTAGTTTGGATTTTTAAACATTATTATTATTTCAATAACGACATTATTCTTTAAATAACGGCATTATTCTTTAAATAACGGCATTATTCTTTAAATAACGGCATTATTCTTTAAATAACGGCATTATTCTTTCAATAATGGCATAACTACACTTAAAATTTACTGAAAATTTATACTGACTTACCTAACATTTTCAAGTCTAATACTTTGTGGTGCTTTTGGGTGTGATGAGAAGGAAAACACATTTATTAAAATAATAAATATTTAAAACAGGAAACAGCGAAGTAAAACAAAATAAAAGATATCGTAAAAAATTGTTCTAAAGATATTAATTTGTGATTCAATTTTATCTCTTGATCTCGCACAGTTGCCACAACTTACAACTAAAAGTGTACAAAATTTAGAAATGTGAAATTAATTCAGAGCGAAAGAACCAGAAAAAATATCACTGCTCGCGCGATCTTGTTCATTCTCGTTTCATTGAAAAATATCGTGTCCCAAATATTCGGAAATCGTTTTCATTGCGTAAAGTATAAAAATAAGATTCGAAATAAATGACGTATCAGAGATGAAATTCCATAAAAAAAAATAATTTTTTGAAGAATAATTTCTTTTTCAGCAGTACTGGTAAAGCAATCGAATTAATCGTAATATTCAATAGACATTCCAATTTTTCCAAAACTACTAAATTATGGTTGATTTAAGTATACTTACTCAGGTGTTTTAGCATGAAACTCGTCTAAATATAACAATAAAGAAATGTTTAATATTGCATTCACTACATTAATAGATAATGTATAAAATAAAATACAATGCAATCAAATATCTGGAATACAATTCATGTGATGCCTACAGAAACACACAAACACAAAATCGAGCATAGAACAGAAAGACGGACAGACAGACTTTCGCAACCAATTCCACTCACTAAATCAAGATAAGTACTCACTGTATGCAAATTTCCATGAAAATATCTTAAACCGCGTGGACGTGTATAGGGCACAACATACAGACAGACAGACAGACAGACAGACAGACAGATAGACAGACGGACAGACAGACAGACAGACATCGAAAATATTGAATGTACAAACAAACACTCCATTCTTATTTATATAGATTGTTCACAAAGTGAAAACAGAAATTTCTTCCAAAAGATCCTGGGAATCATTCAGAATTGATTCTGACTTTGTCACCATCTTAATGGACTCTATACCAACCAAGGCGCCTGCAACAATTAATTGACGGCCACTACACGTCTTTATTAATATTTATAATGTGATTGAGCTACGAACATTTATACGCTTCCTCAATGGTTTTTATGGATTTTCTCGATTAATTTTACGCCGTTTTATATTATTTTTTTTTATCAAATCCACCTGAAATTTTGAGTAGAATCCAAATATGTGATAAAAGATGGGGGTTGGTATTGAAATTATAGGAACAAGCATATAATTTAATATGAAGACGGCCCAAATAATATTAGACAAATTTTAAGTATTGATATTTGTAAAAAATATATTAAAAACATTAATCCCTATACTAGATTGCAACGTTTCTTGGCACAGACGCCCCGCCCTCGCGGAGGGGTAAAGTGAGTGATCCGTCTACTGTTGGGTTACAGTGAGAGGTTTCGAGGAGACGTCATACTTACAAGCTTCCAACTTGGCGCATTAATCTAATTTGGCCTTAAATTTAGCACGTAAATGTTTTGACAGCTTGCTTGTCAGTTGATATAAGAAAAGCACAATTATAGTAGTTTTAAGACAATTTTATACAGTTAGTAATAGATAATATCGAAAGATATTTTTTGAATTTGCAATGGTATTTGTTTAAGTTATTGCTTCCTAAAAATTTTCAAAAAGAAGTATCCCAGGTAGCAAATGAAATTTTTAAGGTCGTCATTGAAAAATATGTATGAGGTGTGCCCCAGAGTGTTATATTACTGTTCGAAAGAATATAATAGAATTTACCGCAATAAATACTTGCCTGAAATTTTAAAGAAGATTGTACTTCAATTAATTAAAACTTGTAAACTAATATAAGTTTTATAGTATCCTTAAAGTTGTGATTTTTCAAAAATGCTGCAATTTTGAGCTGTTACTTTTCTTGCCGGGGTGTTATATGTCGGTCAATATTGCCCAGAGTAAAAGTGACCTCCTGGCAATAATACTAAATATCGGTTTTCGACATTTCACAATATTGAGTTATTTTCATTCAATATTAATCAATATACTTCTTATGGCTAATGTGATTGTTTATTTAGAGGGTACACAAGATTACAGCAATCTTAAATTTTAAGAATTCTAAAAATATTACTCATTAAAAAATATAATAGTTTATAAAATTGAAGAGAACATATAATTTTTTTTAACTTTTAATTTTTAGAACTATATTTATAACAATTTTTGTAAGTAATGTACGTAAATATTTTTTTAATGATTATTGTTTAACATTACTACAAACTTTTAATAGAATGAAAAATATAATAACTTTGTAAAATAAATAGAATAACCTTGAGTGTCCTCTAAATAAATCATCACATATTCCATAAATAGGGTATGAACCTCCTTAAAAACCCTTATGGGAAGGTTGTATTCCTCACAATTTTAGAAATTCATGATATATATAAAATTCAGCGAAATTTAGTTAGAATCCGGAGTTAATTCCATAATTAATCACAAAATACACAAATGTAGATTCAAATTCTAACAACAAATGCAACGCACGTAAGTTGAAAGATAAGTAAATACTAAATATCTGCCAATGTCGCCAACAAGAATCGAGAGCGCGTGGAAAATACTGGTTGGCTCTTATTGGCGGCGCGCGATTCTAAATGAAATTACTACGCTCCACGTAAAAGGCAAAATATTCAATATTTCACGCTAATTACGACAAAAAATCATTATATATGTGTGGGGTTACAAATTAATCACATTTTTAGTTGCAGTGCCTCATTGCATTCAAATATCGTACAAGGCGCTGGGAACTATTTGTTTCGTTTGCTCTCAGCGTATTCCTATTATGCCAAGTAAGCCTGTAACTTAGTATACCAATTGCTATCTTCCGTTTTGTTCTAGGATGTAAATTGTGCAATTGCTATTGGATGAGTCATTTTTTTTGACGGCTATACATTGAACATTTTAGTAATTTGAGGTATATTGATTTCTTTAAATTTTATAAATAAGGTATTTTGTCAGTCTCAAGTTTAGTATCTATATAAATAAGAATGGAGTGTTTGTTTGTACATTCAATATTTTCGACCCATTTCAAGTTTTCTATCCGTTTTGGACCCTTCTGATGCCGAATCCGTCTTTTTCTCGTTTGGTGTCTGTCTGTCTGTCTGTCCGTCTGTCTGTCTGTCTGTCTGTCTGTCTGTCTGTCTGTATGTTGTGCCCTATACACGTCCACGCGGTTTAAGATATTTTCATGAAAATTTGCATACAGTGAGTACTTATCTTCATTTAGTGAGTGGCATTGGTTGCGAAAGTCTGTCTGTCCGTTTTTCTGATCTATGCTCGATTTTGTGTTAGTGTGTTTGTGTAGACATCACATGAATTGTATTCCAGATATTTGATTGCATTGTATTTTATTTTATATATTATCTAATTGTTTAGTGAATGCAATATTAAACATTTCTTTATTGTTATATTTAGTAGAGTTTCATGCTAAAACACCTGAGTAAGTATACTTAAATCAACCATAATTTGGTAGTTTTGGAAAAATTGGAATGTCTATTGAATATTACGATTACTTCGATTGCTTTACCAGTACTGCTGAAAAAGTAATTATTCTTCAAAAATTTTTTTTTTTATTGAATTTCATCTCTGATACTTCATTTATTTCGAGTCTTATTTCCTTCTCATCACACGCAACAGCACCACAAAGTATTAGACTTAAAAATGTTAGGTAAGTCAGTATAAATTTTCAGTAAATTTTAAGTGTAATACCATTATTGAAAGAATAATGCCGTTATTTAAAGAATAATGCCTTTATTGAAAGAATAATAATTTTTATTAATCCAAACTGGAACTTTTTCAAACATTAAAAAATTCGTTGTAATAATGACATTAGAAGATTGCAAAATTTCACAATGTCGCATACCGGAGGCAAGAGTGCCACAAGTAAAAATATATTGTTTTGTTGATTATGAGTGTTAGAGCACTCGCCGTAAATCGTAATTTTAATTAATTGAGTTGAACATGAAAAGAACTTAAGAAAGGGAATTCCAAATCTTCCTATAAATCGTCTTTTATAGTAGTAACCTTAGTATCACCTTTCGTCATTTTGTAGCTTTGTCATACAGCAATTGTGCGATGTATGTGAAATGTATTACATGAATGGATATGCATGTGTAGGATTTGTGTCCAAAGTAAGTTGTAGAAAATATAAAGATGGCGAAAGATGTTAAAATAAATTTTTATTCTACAAAAAACGTAAGTCATTATATATTTTGATTATCTCTTCAATCTAGAGTAAACCAATTCAAACCGAGTAAGGTCGGGTATTTTGCTAGTTTATCGATAAAAATTGAGGAGCCGAGTCAAACTAATACATAAATTAATATGAGGTACATTAAACTTAATATTTTTATTAATATAAGTTATTTTGGTCAGTCTAAAAATCTAATATCTTTCGATAAAAGGAGATCAGTCAAACTAATATCGAAAAAAATGTGAGGCATATTAATAATCAAATATTTTTATTAATATTATTTATTTTTGTCGGTCTAAAAATCTAAAATTATTCGACAAAAACATCCGAGTTCAATAAAAACTTAACGCAAAAGTTTGTTAGTACAAAATAAGTTGAAAACTCCTCAATGTAAAAGAGGTAGCGAAAAGTAAAGGCAATAACTTCTTCCGTTTACAGATACAAGAAAGAACTTTCATCTCTTGAAAATGCAGCGAAACAAACAATAAATTTCACGACCGAGAGGTTTCTTCAATGCCCACTTGAACACTGCCTTCGCCTTTATTTGAAAATATTGACAAGGTCTTGTAAGTCACATTTTCTGAGGTCTCCATTTTGGGACTTCGGGTCGAAGGTCTAAAAAAAAATATCCAATAACTCTGTTATTTTCGAAAAACATAAAATATACAGGCATTCAGCGTTAAGTGCAAACATATCAATAGTAGCCTTAATTATAATAGCGTGTATAGCAGTGCAAATGATCCAAATGAAATTCGATTTGGCTAGCTGAAGTTTCAATGTCACACGTTGCTGCATTGGTGAGACTGATAGACGTTATTACAAACACCACCCAAATGGCTCTTTAGACAAATTTCAACTGACGCACATACAATTCAGATGACACCATAAAGAATTGAACTGTCCGTGCAATGAAAATCACTTCCAACAATTCTCTGTGACCTTGTAATAACTTACAGGGCCACAAACTAACTACTTCTTCTTAACTACATCTACACTTATCGCGGTTTTACTCTTTGTTTTTACTCGGCCTTATCTTTACGTGCGTCTCCTACTTACTCGGTTCTTCAAGGTAATTCATTAATTTGGAATCATCCATCGCAACTCCAAGCTTTCTGTATGGCACCTGTGATTTTAATACTCCTCTCATTGTCTGTCTGGTTGGCTGACTGTCTGTTATCGACAGTCAGTCAACCAGTTGTGTCTATTGAATCCAGACACTCGTAACCTTCATTGTGGTCATTTCGACGAGAACATTCGTCATTAATTAAACTGACCATCTCTTGATGGACACGGTATCTCATTAAATTTTTTAACAGATCTTGATCTCGTCAACACAAAAAAGCGGCAATGTCCTGATATCTTGCCATTGATGAAATTTGTCAGACCTTGATAGACGAGATATCCCGTCAAAACCACGGTCAAATCAGCTAAAGTCTTGAGAGAGATCATTGTGGTAAAAGCATCTGAAACTGCGACTTAATGTCACCACCTGTCAAAAGCCAGAATAACCACCTTTGGCAGAGCGGACCGCTGCGAGCCGTGCAGGAAGAGAGTCAATTAGTTTTCTGAAGGTGTTCACTGGGATGTTGAGCCATGCCGACTCCAGTGCCGTGGCCAGCTGCGCTAGATTACGCGGTTGACGATCCATGGTAATTGTTGCAGGGTGTTTGTTTTCAGACGTTTCCCGCAGTATACGCCAACGTCCATCTGTCCGATGGAGCATAAAATGTGATTCATCGGAAAAACCCACCTGTTGCCACTCGGTGGACGTCCAATTGCGGTACTGGCGTGCAAATTCCAACCTTCGTCGCCGATGAACAGCAGTCAGCATAGGTGCATTAACCAAGCGTCTGCTACGGAGGCCCATGCGCAGCAACGTTCGCTGAACCGTTGTTGAGGATACACTTGGTAGCCCCTTGGTTCATCTGGGCGGTCATTTGCTCAACAGTTGCACGTCTATTCGCACGAACGCATCTCCATAGAATTTGTTCGCCTCTGTCATCTATAGCCCGTGGTGCACCACATGTGCCACGCCTCTGATTTTGGATAGTGCCATTTTGCCCTGCACGGTATACTTTTACCATGGCGGCCCTCTAACAGTTCACAAAATTAGCCGTTTCCGAAATGCCTCCACACTTGGCCCGAAAGCCAATAATCATGCCCTTTTGGACGTCGGATAAATCACTACGTTTCTGCATTACGCCAACGATTGAAATGCTTTTCGATGCCCTAGGACATTCTTTATATACACTCCACTGCAATGTGCTGCCACCTACCTCTTGTGATTGGTTATTTCACGTTGACGTCGAAAGTCGGTGGTGGTCACACTAAAGTGACTGGACTGTATATATATATATATATATATATATTATACAATGCTTTTTATTTTGATCTTTCATTAATTTATGTATTTGAATTATATAAATATTTACCAGTCAGAGATAGTTGCAGCTTTAGCGCACTCCTGTGACAGTGGGTTGTTGTTTGTGTGTTTGTTATTACCTGCTTTTTGTTTTTGGTTTGGTTCTTCTATCTGATTTTTAGTCATAGCCCCTTATATATCTATACATTTTTCTTAGAATGAAACAACATTTGTAACATTAGTGGTAACGATGGAAGTAAAGATTACCTATTTGGTCGACATCTAAGAGTCGCTATTAGTATTAAAGCGACTAAGACAATACCGAAGCAAACGAATACAATCAGCATGTATTTCCAAATAGAATATTCAATAGACACCTGCTCTTCGCATCTCTCACCATCATATCCATCCGGGCACCTAGAAGAGGAATATAACAGATTAAACTATGATATCTACTGTATTAGCTTGTAGACAGTGATTCCAAATCGAAGCTTTCTTTAAATTTTCAGACCTTGAATAGCCTTGATTAGAATTTTCTTCAGTTTGAAAATTTCTGAGTCTTTATTTTGATTTTAAAATTACCGATTCAAGTGAAGAAGTTTCATTGATAAATCCTTCTTACATTTGTGTATGCAGAAACTATAACAAATACAACCCTTTGGGTTACTAATATGAAGAACTTTTCATTATTGGAGAGAGTTGTAGAGGTTAAATTTCGTAGCATTCGGGAAATCCTAAGGGTAGGCAGGTATTTAGTTACCGTCGTATGCGCATTCAACTCTTACCAATTTTTACTAATTCATCGAATATTTTTACCACATGCTGTGCAGTAATTTCCTTGCAACTTAATATGTTTGGAGCTTTGAGGTAAACGTTTTTCTAAATATAGTCTGCAAATTTCTTAACCAATCTATATATATATTTCTCTTACGTGGCACGCAAAAAAGACTGTATTTGTTACCGCGTTTTGGCAACATTGTGCGATTGTTTGTTTACTAGGAGCCTCGCGCCTCATTTGAATCTATACCGTTATCGAATGAAATTTTATTGAAAAAAATGAATTTTAGACGAGCTGTGTTGCGGTTTGTAATAGAAATCTAAGAAAGCGGAGGATCTTTTCAGGGTTATTTAAAAAACGGTCCTTTTCAAGGCTAACTATTATAGTACAACAAGACGCGTGCACTACAACTTTCGACAACAAACTCAGTCAAAAAGTGTATGAGTGGCTAGAGTACTGGGGAAATGTACACACAAACAACATGCTGGGTATTCAATTTCCAAAGCAGCGTTCACATTGCGAATAAAAATTTGCTCAAAGTTTTCATTTAAATTCTGATTCCAGAGGTACTGTATATATCTTTTATGTAATACAACAAATTTAGATTTGAAAAATATTTTTTTGGAATATCTTATTTTGTAATCAATCCCTTCTGCTAGGACACGTGTCTTCATTGATGCGAGCGAAGCGAGCATAGGTTCGCGCAGCGAACCAATGAGAATTGCGAAGCAATCCTCCGGGGGTTGGCGAGCGTTAGCGAGCAGGGGACGGGCCCCCTAGTCTGAACATAATTTCAAAAGTACACTTTGAAAGGCTCTCTTATAGAAATAACAAGTTCTTGAACTGTGAATACTTTTTCAAAATTGAGTATTTTCCTAAGTAGAATTGGCCGACCCACCGGTCCGGTGGTTAAGATGTTAGCCTCTAGATCAGAAAGCTCCTGGTTCGAATCCGTTTCAGTGCATGGATGATTGTAAGCATATGGCGTAGAAGCAGCTGGTGCACCTTAAATCTGTCGTGGCCGAATGTGCTCACGTTGGATTGGTGTGGAAAATTTGGAGAGTGGGGCTCAAGCCTCGTCATCTGACCGCAGTTCAAAATTACGTGGTGGTGTTCTTCAATAGCTCGTTGCGTTGCTTCAGTGCAACGTTAATTGATACATCTACCTACAAAGTTCTTAGCTTAGTAATAAAAATGTAATTAAGACAATTTTGAATTAACAAGTGTTTCAAGTCGGAACTATGAAACTACGAAAGTATCAGCATTTTCATGTACTAGGAAAAAGAGAAAGTAGATAAGCAGAGTGAAGGTTACGTCGCACTGGAGCAATACAACGGGCTATTAGCACGGTTCGGAATCAATCCTGAAGAGGAAAACAAAGATTGAAACCGTGATATGAGTAGAAGCAGTTCTTGTTAACACAGGGCTACAGAATAGTTGTCGGCATACGCATCGAACCTGATTCACTTCCACATCGCAGGTTGCTAATGCAGTGAGCTAACCCACTGACTCACATTTAGCTTAAAAACGGAATAACATAAACCAGTGAATGGATTGAGAAGACGGGTATAGATCGGACCCTATTTGCAACAAAGGATTTCACTCGAATCACTTACTAGCAACGGATAGTAGTGCTTAATAGTAGTTGAAATAATGCGCATAGTTAATAACTTTTTAACAAAATAACGATTTTTCTTGACCTGAAAAAGACACTTACCTGCAAAGAAATTTATCACCCTTAACACTACATGTTGCATTTTGTAAACAATAATGTGCTGGGCATTCTGATTCGGATGAAGTCCCTGTACCTCCTTGTTTTATTTTGCACACCCCATTCACTAAATTATAATTATCATCACACTTGCACACAAAATTTGTACTCGTCGGGAAACAAAGTTGAGGACATCCACTGTTCAGGCATCGGCTATCTCCTGAAAAAGGGTTAAACGGCTTTTGTTTAAAAGTATCTAAGTATATAAATAAAAATATGATGTTTTTACATTGAGAATTTTAATCAAATTCAAGTTATTCGACCACTTTGGGCTATTTTAATGCAAAATCAGGGGTTTTCACGTTTGGTAGGTTCTTGATTAACGTCATTCTGGAGCAACACAAAAAGCTTTTGGTGATGATCCAAAACTAATTTTAAAGGGGAAGATCCTATGACATCTCGTAGAAGGCAAGGCCCACACCTGGTTGGGAATAGGGATGCGACATCGATGTCGATGTTTTCAAAACATTGATGCTTTTAAAAAAACATCGATGTATTTAACATCGTTGTATTAGGGTCGATGTTTTTGTAACATAGATGTTTATACTTGTAGATGTGTTTACGTTGTCGATGTTTTATTTTTAAATAAAAAAAGTACCGTTATAAAAATTAAAAAAAAAAAAAAACAAGTAGCATAATTTTTATAATCAGCAAATTGAACATACCTTTAAACCAAAGTGACCAAGGGTGAAGGGTCTGAAAAGTAGGGATGCGACATCGATATCAATGTTTTCAAAACATTGATGTTTTATATAAAACATCGAGGTATTGGAGCCGATGTCACATCTAGTTGCTAAACCAGTTATAAGAAATGGGGGAAAAAGTGGAAATGCACTGAATTTTAAAAACATCGATAGTCTGGGGGCGATGCATTATCAACATCGATGTTTTAATTTTGAACATCAATGTTTTGCTGTCGATGTCGCAACACTAGTTGCAAAACCAGTTTTAAGAAATGGGGAAAAAAGTTTAAATGCACTGAATTTTAAAAACATTGATAGTTTGGGGGCGATGCATTATCAACATCGATGTTTTGCTGTCGATGTTGCATCCTTAGTTGCTAAACCAGTTTTAAGAAATGAGGAAAAAAGTTTGAATTCACTGAATGTTAAAAACATCGATAGTTTGGGGGCGATGCATTATCAACATCGATGTTTTGCTGTCGATGTTTCATCCTTAGTTGCTAACCCAATTTCCAGAAATGGGGGAAAAAGTTTGAATTCACTGAATTTTAAAAACATCGTTGTTTAAAAACATCGATGTTTTTGGAACGATGTATTATCAACACCGATGTTTTAATTTTGAACATCGATGTTTTGCTGTCGATGTCGTATCCTTAATGGGGAACCCACACTCCAAACTTCCATACTATGCCATCGTGAGGACATTTGAAGCCTCGAGAAATTTAACATGTAACACCACCACGTACACGAGAGTCTTCGATTCTATCGAGTTTGGAATTCGAAACCCTTTGGTTCCTAATCCAATAGCCCGTTGTGTTGCTAGTGCTTCGTTAATTAACTACTTACCTACCGGTTGCTAATCCGATACTCTTCCAACCGGTCTACCATGGTCCCCTTCCTTGTTTGGTATCCACATTACGTCTAAATGGCAAGATATATTTTCACGAATTTTTAAAAATCTTGAGTACTCATAGAAAGTAATTGATTTAATTTCACAGCGTCAGTTGTTTTGTCTTTGCAGTATGTCTGTGTGTTTGTATGTTTGAGCATCACATAAAACATATAAAAATTAAAATACGTCAATCGTGTGATGAAAACACTTTTAATTTCGTGAAAAAAGTTTATGCGATTTAATCGTCAGAATTTTTATGTTTGTTTCAACTAAAGGTCTAAGTACCATACACTTTATTGCACATGAATCAATCTTGATCCTCCTGGTGGTTGGTTGTCTTGACTAGACTAGACATTTCGTCTGATTAGAAGAAAAACTAACCAGATATTAACGGACGAAAAGCCTCGTCATGAGAGTTATGTCGTGTATTACTGAAATAAGAATGTAACTCCAAGTATATTAAGACTTTTAATAATTATAAAAAGACAAGCATACAGAAAGACACGAACAGCGTAAAGACTCAGAGGCAACTAACTCATTACTATTGGTTGGCTTGACAAGTCGTCTGGTCATTAGAAGAAAAATTAACCAGTTCTGGTTGAATAAGAGAAACCTCGTCTTTAGTGTTATGTCTTGTAATACTAAAATAAGAGTGTAACTCCAAATCTCGCGCGACATTATTTTAATAGTTATAATAACGAGACATTGCAACAGACACGCATGCAGAACGACACGAACAGCGTAAAGACTCAGAGGCAACTAACTCACTGTATATCATAGAGGATTTCATCAGGAAAAATAAATGTAAAAGGAACTTATTAATATTAACATTAGTGGTTTCACCACTCAATGATACTGGGGGTTTCATAAGTAAGTATACAATTTCAAAGCACTGTATAACAGTGACAATGGAATATATTTTATTTTACCTGTAACAGAACTGTAGGTGAATGTTTAAAGTTTTTTTTAGAGACAGTCACAGATATTTTATACGTACAACCTCAGTCACACTACACACATCGAACCGGTAACCCATTTATGCTCAGGCGTGTTAGAGTATCTGGAGCAAGTGCAGTGGTAGTGGTTGCGATACGCCGTTTCTACTACGCTAGATCAACAGGAAGAAGAGAGTTAAATACCCTAACCTTTACGTAGCCTCTAAGAAAAAAGTCACATGGCGTTAAATCAGGGCATCTGGGTGGCCATTGGGATAGTGGCATGTTGTAGTCGACGCTTCGTCCAGTCCATCGGTAAAGATGTTAATAGAGGTAATTTCGCATGTCACCTGAACAGTGTGGTGGTGCATCATCTATTTAGAGAACAAAGTTTTTCGACTTTATCATCCAATTGGATGAATAAAGTTTTTGATGACATCTGCCGAAACACACACTCGGTCGTCCTTGGCTTTGGAACTTTGCACAAGCAGCCCGTAGTTTCAAATTTTCTATACCAATCGTTAATGAATTTTCTAATGGGAGGTTCTTATTCAAATCGTGATCGAAAATGCCGTTCCACAATGGTGACAGATTCCGTTTTAATAAATTCAAGAACACAAAACGTCTTCTCCATTGCAGACATTTTCACGGAATAGTCACGTGACACGCTCGCTATCGCCCACGTCAATTCGTTCTGGAGGGGGACACAAACTTTATGAATATACCTACCTAACAGTTTGCATTTGGGGACCGTGTCTTAAACTGTTTGGGTTTTACAGCATCTAGAAACTGTATACGTTCTTATGAATCACCCTGTATAAACACTTGAAGGTAATATGCAACAAGAAAAAACTGTGGTCATCTTTGAAAATTCGTAATATTCTTATTACAAGATATATCATCATTAACAAAATTGGTCTATTGTTAATATACAAGATATATCGACGTAAACACTTAAGAGGTAATCTGACAGTGTTAGAGTATCAACCTTCTAATGAAGTAGGGACCGCGAAGAATAACGGATTAGCAACCGGATGATTGAGAATTCAAAACTAGACTGGTGTTCAAAATGCAGCGAATTTTTTTTTGAAAGAAAGAAAGAAAAGAAAGAAATACCACCCCTATATTGTGGAACAAAGACATCAGTGATGAAAAAAGTAGGAGCTCTTCCAAGTGGTAATCAGAAAGAAGCTCGAGAAGAGAGAGAGAACAATAGAATTAAGTACACTCAAACCTGTTTTTGTGCGATCTTTTTTCGTGAGATTTTTTTTGTGCGATCTGTTATCGTGAGATTTTTTTTTGTGCGATCTTTTTTTGTGCGGTGTATGAAAAAAATTTATTCAGTACAATATATTTACTGTCCTTTCAAAATCTAAATCAAAGTTGAACATAATTGACGAAGTTATTAATGAAAATTACTTAAATAATTTTTTTTTAGTATAGCACTTTTTTGCTAAACTAGCATTTTTTTACTAAACTAAACTGTTTTGCACGGACTAAAAACTATAAAATAATTTCTCCTGGCCCCATACAGATTTATAACTCCATATAGATTGTCCTGAAAATTTGTGATTGTGTGTGTGTGTGTGTGTGTGTGTGTGTGTAAAGTTTTAATAGCTATAAAAATAATTCTAAGATTTAAAACGAAAAACGTGGGGCGCATGCAATAGATAATAGTGAGTAGTGTAAAGCCCCACTTGTTTTTCGTTTTAAATCTTACAAGTATTTTTATAGCTATTAAAACTTTACAATCACAAATTTTCAGGGCAATCTGTATGGGGTTATGGTAACTGAAAAAAGTCAACTCTAAACGAGTGCGAAGTAGTATCTTCAAGTGACGAAAGTGATTTTGAACCAGTTCACCACAAGAAAATCCGCGTATTGTCAGACTACGAAGGAAAATGGTTATACATTTTGAAAAGTTTTGTACGTGTAAAATAAGTACATATGTAAACAAATTTTTTTAAATGTTCGCTGTGTATTTTCTAAACGAGATTTTTAAATGAGATTCCAAAAGGTTTGACAAGATTCCAAATAGTTGCCAAGCCTCGGGTTTTGATTTCGTTTAAAAAAGCAATTTCTAATTATTTCGTAAGGTTTTGAGTTATTTTCCCTATTCACTGTATACAAAAAAAAACTTTTAAATGTGTTGCGAAAAATATTTTCCATAGCTACTCGTGAAGTTTTGGAATATTTTTTTATGCCACCTCTTTTTACCATGGAATAATTTCATAAAGCCGTAAACAGGACACCCAATAACAAAGCTCCTGGTCAAGACGGTACTGATGGAAAAATTCAAGGCTTTATCTACAATGCTATCTCTAATATCCTCTGGAAACTTTTTAATACCTGTCATTTACCAAAGAGCTTCAAATAGACATTTCAAAGATTATTGAAAACAAGAATAAATCAGCACCTGAAAACAAAGAATGTGATGCACGCGAATCAATGCGGGATTTAAAAAGGTAAATAAAAAGAGCATCTCCATATACGGACTCAAGCCTTTTCAGATGATCCAATAAAAATCATAAGGGGAAAAAATCCAAAAGTACACCGCTGGAATCCCAATTTATATTGAAGGTACATTTGCTAACTTATGGTGGCCCTCTCTTATTAACGATCTTTTTAAAAAGTATTTCCACGTAACATTACTCCAGATCATGTGATCATCTTTAAGACAGAGAAATTGTCTTCGATAAAGATATATTCAAGTCATAAAGAGGTTGCACATAGGAAGTCCCAAATGTTCTTATCTGAGTCCTATTTTATGGAACATCCTCGCCGACAAGATCTTAAGTATGGATTGGAGTCCCCATATACGGACTCAAGCCTTTTCAGATGATTTGTGACAATACTAACCGGATATACACGCAGGGAACTAAAAACTTCTGCTCAAGAGGCTTTTAATAAATTTATCACCCATATGTCAGATGGAAAACTTAACATTTCTTCCAGGTAAACCAATCTTTAAATTTGAATACACCAGTGTCTCAATATTAAAAGAAATAAATTCCAGGGAGTCATACTTGATGAACAATTCCCATGGATTTCACATGTGAAAGATCTGCGATCAAATGGACTTATTAAAACTAGTAACATAATGAGATTCCCAGATTCCCTGCTTAAACCTGGGGTGTTCGTCTATCTATTTTGAAGACTTGGTACATAACAGTAACTGAGAGGGTGATGTGCTATACAGCTTGTGTATGTGCTTTTGATCACTCGAGCATACAGACTACAACGACATCTCCTCATATAGTTGTAGTAAGTAGTTGACTAGTAACATCTCCTAATATCTTGTATTGTGCCCCTACACCTCGTCGTTGAAAAGAAAGATGTTGCTTCAAAAATAATAAAACTTCAGAAAAACGTTAAGCTATTTGAACAATGGTATCTCTGCACAGACTATGAACAAAGGCGTTTATCTTTATAACCCAATCCGCTAGAGTCTTCAACCAATTGTAAGACCACGCTCTTCCATCATCACATCAATCATCAGACGGCTCGAAAACTCACAGATGTGTTGGCAGGACATATATACTTTTTGAGGATTCCGAAATCTGTCATAGATGGGCCAGTGTCTCACATCCTTGCAATTCTTTACACCAAACTGAACTACTTGCTCTTAAGGAGGCAGTCTACTATTGTGCGTTTCAGAGAGAATAGCAGCCAAGATCATGACAGACAATGCATCAAGTATTACCGATCTGGGTAATATATTCACCCACAGCCAAATCATCCATGAGATCAAGTAAAAACTACTTGAAGTCACTGAAATACCCCAAATTAACATCTCTTGGGTAAAAGCACAAGCGGACATTCAGGGAAATTAACAAAGAGACACTTGCGAAGTCTGCAGCAAATGGAATTTACCATCATACAAGCAATTTAGTAACCCAGACACAAATTATTAAGTTCAATTGATACGTTGGTCAAGAGCATAAAGGGATGCTTCTACAAAAGTGAAAGACACTTATCAATTCTTTCCGAAGATTTCCAACAACCTTACTTACCAGAACCCAAAGCTGGTACAATTTTTTCGTAGGCCATGGTCCGTTTCCCCCAGCGTATCAAAAGCGTTTCTATCTAACAAGGGCGCTGTGCATCTGTGGCCGAGAAGGTGATCCCGTCCACTACCTTTTTGACTGTGATCTCACAAGTTCGTTGCATTTGGCGAAACCTTCTCAACAAACTACTCTTAGCACTCTAACGTAATACCAAGCATAGACATTGCCACCCTAAACCCCTTCAAGTGATATGGAATTTCTCAGTTCCAACATTGATTATATATGTGAAAGCTGTGAAGTGAAAAGTTGTCGAAGTGGACCTAGCTTTTCCTAACGAATTTGTGTGTGTGTATATATCTGTATTTTAGTTGCCTTTTAAGACATTTTGCACTCATAATTTTTTTCTTCTGAAGTTGTATTCTTAATCATTGTGCGTTGTTTACCGTTTTTGTTCGCATTATTATTAATTTGCTGTATGTAAATTATCTCTCAACAAATTTTGCTATCCGCTTCTTACGTCATATTGATTGTATTTTTGTGCATATATCTTTGCTCTTCTCACTTACATTTTATTTTTATATACTAACTTGAATGCTTTATATGTATAGTAAATTGCTGGGTTCTCTCTTTGATCTCCGAAACTACTCCGTAAAATGAAGTACATAGCTGAAAACCATATAGGTGACAGTGTCCAGCTACGGTTTCCAATCATATTCCAAGATTTCCATTCGGGAAAGATCCCAGACCGTAGCCAATAGCCGATTGTGTTGCTCAAGTACGACGTTAATTACAATACTGCTGTTGAGGGGCCGGAGCCATGTACGGTTCAGGACTATTTTATTCTAAGAGGCTCATGGAAAAAAGTTTGTCATATTTTCTTATCTTTTATAAGTATTTAGCCCAAATAATTCTAATAACCAAATGCTACAATTTTATTCATATTTTTTTCTAAATTCCCAACCATCCAAAAGTTTCGGTTGTAGTACGAATATTTATTAATTAAATTTACTTCGTATTCCTTTCAGCATAAATCTGCGCCAACTCTATTTGTGTGTTGAACTTTGCTCGTTTTAATTAATTTTTATTCCTGGAAGTCATTTTGGGACGAGTAAGAAACAACTTTTAATCATTTTAGTATCATATCAATGTTGGTGGTGTTTGGAGGAGTGTATGAGTCATTCTTTCAGCCTAATGCTGCTCATATGTAGAAAGGACCATTTTATGTTCTCTCTCTCTCTTTGGTGAAAAATGCAACACCATGAAGGAGTCATCAGAATTAAATGAAATTTAATACACAAACGGCTTGTATTAGTACAAATCAATGAATAAATTTTCAAAGCAAAAAAAAAGCAATATATTTAGTGTCCGAAATCATTATTTGGTGTAGCCACCACGCTCTGCAATAAGTGTTGCTATACGACGTGCCATGGAGTGAAACAGATGTTGAATGTCTGCTTCAATGGAAGCTGGATTTTATGGATGCTGTGGAAGAAAATTCCATATTGTTTGTATGGGCACACAAAGTTCGTCTTTTGAAGCTGTAGGACGCGGATCACGTGCGAGACGCCGACCAACCAAATCCCCAACTTGCTCAATAGGCGACGTATGCGGCGAATAAGCAGGCCAAGGGAGAAGTTGCATGTATTGGGCTGAAAAGAAGTTTCGAACATTCCTTGCAACATTTGGGCGTGCATTATCCTGTTGAAAGATAGCTCCAGGGATGCCTTGAACGAAGGGAACGACTTCGGGCTCTAGCACTTCACGGACGTACCTGTTGCTATTCAGATGACCCTCAATTCGTAGCAGCTGAGATCGCTCATGATACGAAATCGCACCCCAGACTATAACTTCGGGTGTTCGACCACTATGATGTTCGATAACGTACTCTGGAAGGCAGCGTTCACCGGCATAGCGTCTAACACGAATGCCGCCATCCTGGTTCCACAAATTAAAGCGGGATTAGTCAGAAAAAACAACTTGTTGCCATTAAGCCCGCCAGACTCCGTGCTCATGAGCCCATTGCAGACGCAGCCGTCGATGGTTTCGCGTGAGAGGTGTCCTGTATAAACGAATCCTTGCACGCAGTCCGCGGTTTAGCAGACGTCGGCGAATGGACGAAGCCGACATTAGTACCCCTGTAGCAGTAGACCAAAGTGCTGCCAACTGCCTGGAGGAAGCTGTATGGTCATTCACCGCCATGTGGACCAGGTCTCTATTATCGCGCGCTGACGTCACCTTCCGTCGTCCACTCCCAGTTTTTCGAGTTGTCCGGTGTTCGCCGGTCCACTGCTTCCAAACTCGCATCACTGTGGAACTGTTCCGCTGCACACGAGCCGCTATTGCGCGATAGGAAAATCCTCCTTCACAAAGGCCGATGATTCTCCCCCATTCAAATCCCGTAAGTTGTTGAAATTTCACCCTATTTCGTCATGGAGGCATACTTAGGTTCACTAAACGTTCACCACTAAAAAATAACCATACACTAATTTCAAAGTCCCGCTACAGCCCTCTAATTATACGCTTTTAGGATCAGTTCAGAAGGCGCTGCTCACACCACGCATGCGTGGTGGCTCTGAAACTTTGCACAACATCCTGTAATATATATATATATTTTAAAATTTTATAAACCATCTTGGTTATTGTCACGACGATATATCTCGTCATAAAACCAGATCGTGATTGACGAGATATCTCGTCGAAGCCACTTGGAGGGTTAAATGTAATGCATGAGAAGTTCTAACATTTAAAATCCGATATAGGTGAGTTTACATTCAAAACGTATAGATTTATTCTTAACAACCATACATGGATATATTCCCCATCTTGGGTTGTGTTATATTATAGATAATAGTTTCGGGTTTCTTTGGTTGACTGGTTATTTTGGGGTTTATGAGGTCCTCAAAACAATTTTTTGTCCAAGCTGCGTCAAACTCAAGACAGACAATTTTAAGTAAAGAATAGGGATTAGATAATAGAATTATGAGAGAAAAGCGGGAAAAGATCGGTATGGGTATTCCGGGATCGAGGCACGCGTGTTCACTAAAGATATTAAACCCCATGGAAATTATTACTATAGAACCAATATGTACGCACTAAAAGTACCCCTGAGGGTTTGGGTTTGTTAAGAATGGTGCATGGGATATATGTAGCATACATCCACCATACAGGGCTGCAGAAGACCATAACTGTGACTTTATTTTTCCAAACAGTTAGAGTTGAAGTTGCGACAGTGACTGTGTACGCTTCCACGTGGAGGTGCAGAGCCGTCCATACACTATTGCACAATCTGTAGGCTATGCCATGATCCTTGTAACCTCTTCTGCACATACAGGGGTTGGACAAAAATATGTGAACACCTCGTGAAATGCAAACTTGAAAAAAAAAATTTAGTCTGGGAAAATGTGTAGGTGTTGCTGGTGTTTTCGCAACATATACAACGTCTTAAATATGCAGTCGTTGTCGGGGCACAGTTCTGTGAAGTTGTAGTTGCAATACAATTAAATCTCAACAACTGCAGGACAGCTACAACACAAGCATCAAAAATCACGGTAGACATGAACATTGGCATAGCGTTATACCAGGAAATCTACACCAACAATGAAAGACCCTCAGGTTTTCCACTAAGATGGAAGACAATCCTATCAACCTCTCAAAAGCTGCTATAATAATCCGAAATCAACACATAAGCCCAACGATAATACAACAGCAAAATAACTCAACAACCATTATTTTCAACTCTTTGGCACAACGAAGACCCAGGACCAGTCGGCATTGACCCCACTACACAGCGACTCATTTTAGAAGCAGATGCCAACAAACTACTAAACTGTATGAATACCGCAAGAACCTCCGCTTTTTACCCACGGTCTTCAGGACAGGAGAGGTGGTCCTGTTTCCAAAACCCGGACACGACCCATCACTCACCGACTCCTACTGCCCAATATGGGCAAACCGCTGGAAAAACTACTACTTTTAGAATTCAATAAATTCGTATTCATTAATAATATACTCAGCATTAAACAATACGGCTTTAGAACCGGACGTTCCACAGAACATGCATTAAAAGATATCATTGACAGAATGTACCACAATATGACAAACTGGAAACACACTCGCATTATTTCACTAGACATTAAAGGTGCGTTTGATTCCATGTGGTGGCCTTCTATATTTGATAAACTTCACAAACATAAATTTTCACCCGACTTAATAGATGTAACAAAAATATATCTTCACAACCGCAATGTAACCCATCACCATGGCAATACTTCAACAACTCACAAGCTCCAAAGGGGATGCCCGCAAGGCTCATGTCTCGGAACATTCCTATGGCAACTCGTGGTTAAAAAGCTACCACTACAAACTTGGACAACAAACTGCGAAATCCAAGCGTAGGCATATGATATCAGTCATATCGGGCAACAACAGAAGACAACTAGCAAAGCCCTCCAAAGGATACAAACCTGGTAAAGACAGGAATAACTGACATTGTCCGAGAGGAAGACAACGGCCATGGTAATAGGAGCACAAAAACCACTCAAAAGAATCCCAATATACCAAAGCAGCACCATAAGAGAAGAATAGTCAAACACATCAGACTTCTGGGCGTGATACAATTAGCTATCTTTCCTCCAACACATCGCTCACCTAAAAACAAAGTGCCTCCAACTCAGCAATAACATGGCTCACACGGTGGGAAGAACGTGGGGTACACAGACATGATTCCTCAAAATACGGTACAAGGCAGTCGCTGAGAGACAGATATGTTACGCAAAAAGCACATGGGCCCAACAACTAACCCAGCGCAACATCAAAAAGTTGCAAAGCCTCTAGCGCTTGTTCACTATCCGTATACCTAGAGCCTACCGCACCTCCCCAACAAATGATTTCCAAATACTGGCAGGAACCGAACCACTGTACTTAGTGGTACATAAAGAGGCAGCGATTACGAAACTTATAAGACTCCAGCAAGACATACAATTCCTAGGAGTCCCCGACCACACAAATGACTACGAACACGATGCGGAAAGAAGATACTAGGCCACTGACTTTGACACAATAGACACAAACGAACAAATAGAGACCGACTTAACCATTTACACAGATGGATCCAAGACGCCACACGGAGTGGGAGCGGCCTTTGTGGCATATAGGGAAGGAATAGAAATATACACCAGGAAAATAGATCTCAATAAAATTAATACAGTGCCGCAAGCGGATAAACTTGCAATCCTTTTCTCTCTCGCTTGGGCACAACAACAAAACTACGCCAAGTGCAATATCCTCACAGACAGTCTCTCCAGACAAAAGCCTTCAGCAATTTCAAACAATCAATTCCATAGCCCCAAAAATACGAGCACTACTACAAGAAGATAATTTCCACAACACGTTCATTAACTGGGTCGAAGCCCATATCGGCATAATTGGTAATGAAAGGGCTGACCAGCTAGCGAAGGAAGTGAGCAATGGGCGAAACGGATTTCAAGGTCTCCACCAAACTACCGAAAAGTCACGCGAATAGATCAATGAAAAAGCCAGCCATGCAAAGATGGTAGGAGAAATGGGAAACAGGAACAACAGGAAGGAGAAGCTTCACTTTTTTGCCCAAAAATGATCCCCAGAAAAGAGCCGCATGGTCCCGACCTCACGTGATAATTCACAGGCCATGGACCCTTCCCCAGCTCTTTGAACCGATTCAACGTGGCAAATTCTAGCAACTGCGCCTGCGGACAAACAAGAATGCCCAATCATTACATCTTAAAATGCCCCCTAACGTGTTCTCATCACCCCACGCAGCCATCAGATGTTAATTATGCGGCATGGGCAGCAAACACGACAAGCAACGATCAAGCCCAGGCAAAGATAATATCAGTCATGAGATTCCTTTTGGACAACATAGACTACCTCATCCAATAAACTGTTCATGCCTATACATATTCAGATCCAAGAGTATCTTAACCACGGCTACAGACTAATTTACCTTTTTTTGTACGTAACTTTGTATTAATACAGTATCCATAATGTACTGCATAACGGGAACCCTAATTATGAGTACCCACCATGAAACCAAAGAAAGAGTGCCTACACGTTTCAAACCACTTTTCTGCAGTATGTCCACAAAAAACCACTTTTACCTGTCCTCTGCCGGAGGGGGGGGGATAAGGGAGGGGAGACACCTGCGATGTCCAAGTTGTAATTGCATCATAGAGCTTACAGACTTCGAACGTGGGCAAATTGTTGGAACTCGTCTGGAGGGTGCTTCCGTAAGCATGGTAGCCGAAGTATTTAGTGTTTCAAGAGGTACTGTATCTAAGATTTATTCCGCCTATTAGAAAAGCGGAGAAACATCATCCGCTAAATCACAGTAAGGACCAAAGTATGTGTTGAATGATCGTGACAGACGATCATTAAGGAGGATTGTGACTAAAAATAATAAGACCATAGCTGTAAAAGTTACTGCTGAATTTAATGTCGTGCTCACAAACCCTGTAAGTACAAAAACAATAAGAAGGGAGCTCCATAAGCAGGGTATTTTTAAACCGAGCTACAATTCAAAAACCATTCATCAGAGATGCTAATGCATGTAACAGGAAAAAGTGGTGTTTAAGTCATAAAGCCTGGACTATGGAGCAATGGAATACAGTAATTAGGTCGGATGAGACTTGTTTCCCACTGTTTCCCACTTCTAGCCGAGTTTCCGACTGGCGAACGCCATCCCAAACCTATAATACAAACTGCTTGTTGGCAAGAGTGAAACATGGCGGGGGATCTGTGATGGTTTGGGCAGCCATATCGTGGTTTTCTGTGGGCCCCATGATTAATATGCAAGGGCATATTAAGGCCAAGTATTAGATGAAATTTTTTAAAAAGTGTTTTCATATTTGTGTCCAACCCCTGTAGATTTTAAAATAATTCAATGTTGTGTTAAGCCACGTTTACACCGGAGTTGTCAAACATCGAAGGCATTCAGAGAAACAGCACTAATTTAAACGTCAAGATGTCGTATTGGGGTGGCGATTTCTCGAGTTTGCAGCACTAATTTTTTTTCCACCAGGAGTTGGCATAGATCAAAAGACTGCAATATTTTTTCGAGACATTTCTCCATGACGAAATTCGGGGTTAAAATGATCCACTATTTCGTCCGCTGTCGGTCTTGCAGTTCATCATCCGCTCAACTCTGCCTTTCGGCGCCCCACTGCTCACGTAGTCTTTTGTTCGCTCTCTGTGACAATTTGCACTAATCGCTAGTATTTTGTATACAACACAAAGGTATAATCACTACCAATGGTTGAGAAACGTTCTCATCCCTTTGTGTTATAGTCAAATATCGACAAAGGGTTTACACCGGATGATGTCTAAAAAGGGTCCACCAAAAGGGGTCGTAAAAAGTCTTCGACATAGAAAGGGAAAAAAAGGTTTCCAACTACACATGATGTAACTGCGGCCTTGGTCCGTGTCATGCATCTTCCCATTTTCATCACACCCTAGACACCAAACTAGATATATTTGAAAGTTTTCTAACATATATATTCGTATAATATAAAATGCTTTCTAATTTTCCACGAGTAATTACTGTCAAAATGTAAACGTACCTTTCGGTTGTGTTACTTTATGGACAATCATGAGGAATTTTGCTCTGAGACCTCCTCTTTGAAAGATCGTCAAGTTTCCGCCATCGTGTTTATCACTCCTGAAAATGACATCAGTACGACTGGCAGACCAGTACACATAGTCCTCAAATATGGCCATTCGTAATGGTGTGAGCGTATCAGCGTGTATAACAACTCTCCTAAATGGAATGTAAAAGCAGAAATTAACATTGACTGCATGCGCTGCATACGGAATTTCAACGTTTAATATGCATTGTAGAGATGGGCGATCTGCTCATGAGCTGACTCAAAGAGCTAACTCCCTTGACAGAGTGAGTGAGTGCTGATTCGTTAAAAAAGAGCGGTAGCTCACTGACTCTTCCGAGAGCTTCCGCTCTCGAAGAGTCATTTTTACATTCACTCTTTTGCGCTCACTGACTTTTTTGCGCTCATTGACTCTTTTGCGCTCACCTACTCTTTCGCTCACTAGCTCTTTTGATCAGTAGCTCTTCTAGCACTCCTGCCCACTTCATGGTTCACTCAGTCGATTCTTAGTTCGGTTAGTAGAATAATTTTTTTTTTAAATCTTGACTCTGCGCTCAATCTTCGAGTTCAGCTAATCGTAATGTTGTTTTACACAACACTGTAGGTATGTATATTACATCATTATTTATATATTAGTGCATAATATTATATCTGTATAGAATATCTATATACATTTGTTACTTATTTGAAGTTTTAAATTTTTAAAAATCTATGTATTATCATAAATGTTATTTATATTTTTTATGTAATTCAATTTTTGTTTTAAAGGGTGTTTTAATGGCTAAAGTCATATCTCACGAGTTTTAGCACTAATTAAAACTAGTCTTAAGGTTGTTATTAATTATTACTATTATTATACACAGTCCAGTCACATTAAAGTGACCACCTGTCAAAAGCCAGAATAACCACCTTTGACAGAGCGGACCGCTGCGAGACGTGCAGAAAGATAATCAATTAGGTTTCTGAAGGTGTTCACTGGGATGTTGAGACACGCCGACATCAGTGCCGTGGCCAGCTGTGCTAGATTACGCGGTTGAGGATCCATGGCACGAACAACCCGATCGAGGTGGTTCCACAGATTCTCGATTGGGTTTAAATCCGGTGAGTTTGCTGGCCAGGGGAGTACGGTAAACTCATCCTAGTGATCTTCGAACCACGCACATACACTGCGAGCTGTATGACACCTCGCATTGTCCTGCTGGTAGATGCCATAATTCCGAGGAAAAATAATTCGCATGTAGGGGTGGTCATAGTCCACAAGGACAGATGCGTACTTGGGCTGATCATCATCTTAGGAAGGATTTAAAATTTCAAGTTTTAAAGCTAAGTTCAGGCATTACCGTTAAAGGGACTCTATTTCGATGGTCTTAAATATTCTACATTGATAGAGGAGAGAGTATATACTAAAAGATACACGAGAAAAGCAAAAGAGGAACATTTATCTCTTATTGAAGAATCGGGTTCACGTTACATTACTCATTTGGCACCGCAAAACAGATTTCCGCGACTATTATCGGATATTTTGAAGGGATCACAAGAGATCTTTCACAGCTTCTGGCTATTGGCTGTGACTGCACATCTGTTAATACCGGATGGAAATCGGGTGTAATTCGGTTTTTGGAATTGAAACTTGGTAAACTTCTGCAGTGGGTAATATGACTCCTGCATTTTGATGAACTAATTCTGAGGCATCTGTTTGAAACGTTGAATGCTCCAACAATTGGTCCAAAATCATATTTTGGTAATATTGGGAAGGCGCTCCTTACATGTGAAACTTTGCCAGTGAAAACTTTCGAAATTATTAACGGCGAGTTACCAACAACTGATAGACGTGACTTAAGCAAAGATCAATCATACTTACTAGAAATATATCAAGGGGTGCGATTGGGTAAGTGTTCTGATGAACTGGCTAGACGCAGTCTTGGTCTATTATCACATTCACGGAACAGAGTTCTATGTTAGTTCTCCAGATCCTTCTTTAAAGTTGAAACAAATCTCTGAGTTTGTTATGAAAGTTTACACTTCAAACTGGTTTGATGTAAAATCTAAACATTTGCTGAAAGATGGAGCTAAGCATACGTGGAATACTATTTCTAGATCCAGGTATTTATCTCAAGACCTCGACGACTAACCGGTCTCGTGGTTAAGATGTTGGCCTCTGGATCCGTAGGTTCCTGTTTCGAATCCGGGGTCAGGACATGGATCTAATTGTGCTGTCCTATGTTAGGGGCAATGATGGCCCTCCCACTGGGTGCTCTTTCACAAGTGGCCATTACTTCCGGCCTTGTAGTGGCCAATGATTAAGTTAATATGTTCACGCCATTGGGGAAAAATCGCAAGACCTCTCCTCAGGGACGTTGTTGATGGAGTAATGTGTAGAAATTCGTTCTTTGCTCTTCCTGAGAATATCTTGCTGTGTATGTTGAACGATGAAAGACCGCACATCCGAGAACTTGCTGCACGACGTATAATTAAGCTTAGAGAGTCATCTTCCAATGTAAAGTCAGTACATGTATTTCTCCCACCAAAACTGAACTTTGTAGCTACTGACTATACGGAATTGATTGACTGGTCAACAATTACTATTAGTTCTCCACCAATCCTCCGTAATATATCCACTGCCGTATTTAGTTCCATTGTTCGTGATAATAAAAATCCAGAATGGGACGTTTTTCACTTCCCATGTCACACACAGGCAGTTGAACGGTGTGCCAAGTTAGTGACAGAAGCATCCGCTAACGTTTATAGGTTTCAATGTAGAGACGGATTCATTAGATCCACATTATTTTCCCGGTTTATTATGCTTGAATTCGACCATATGACTGATTTCAAGCCTCTTCCTGCTGATTAAGTGTAAGTAAACTTTTGGTATTGGTATGTCATAACAGTCTATGGTTACAATATTCTTAACGAATATTATATTAATATATTGCGAATTAGCTATTATTTAATAATTTTCAGGCAATATAATCAAATATAAAATACAATACAGCAATAAACAATGCTTATACACATCTATTTTTCGTGTTTAATTTATTTCTATATCGTTTTTTAGTAAAGTTTGTTGCCATTTTAGGCTCTCTGCCAAAATTCCCTACTAAAACTCAGACGATTTCATTTAACAGGAACGGTAACGCAAATGTAGTGAAGGGGTCTAAAAGAGTGTAAAATGCAAATAGTGTAAAACACGAAATAGTTGGGGACGATTAGTTGGACGTAGTAGGAAGGTACAGAATAGGACAGGGACCAATATTCTTTTTAAGGGGTGGAAACGACCTGCCAAAAATGACTCGGGTCTGTGAGACCCATGACAGCAGTTAAAGATTAAGTTGTAAAATGTTCTGTAGCTATACAATCTGATTCGTACACCTTTAGCAATATTGGCTTTTGTCAAATGTACATTCAAAGCTTATCTAGAACTATGAGTCAGCTGTGAAACTTACATAAACTGTGCTCGTGCTATCTCCAAACATGTAACTCACTCATAACATCTGTCCTGATCAGAACATGAAAATTTTAGGTGACAAATAATTTTTAATGGCCCTCTTGAAAAATAAACTAAACCTGCATCATGCTTCCAAGTTAATTAAAACTCACTGATTGGTGACATCGAAATGATGTAACAATTAATTTTTTTAATACTTGATTTGATTTTTGTAATAACCGAGCACAGAATGGATTCTAAATGCTCATCTTTCAAGAAGTTCCTATTTTTCTATTTGTTACTATTCATGATTGAACATTTGTTTACAGATATAACTGGCCACTTCTGGCATCGTATCGTCTTTGTAGTGCGCGTATGTAATTTTCAAAGATTACCTTAATGGGATACGTTAAAAAAACCTGGTGATGCGGGCCACCAGTAAATCAACGTAAGTCCATGGTCTGTGCATGTCTGCTCTCCGCAACACCTATTTTTACTGAAACAAAAATAATTTTTAAAATCCTCACCTCTTTGAACCATGGAAATCTGTGCATTCAATCATATTAAGCTTAGTATCCGTCCAGTAGATCATGTCCATCACATGGTCAACAGTTAATGCATTAGGCCAAACAATTTTCTCGGAGACTATGACCATTCGGTGGGAGCCATCCAATTCTGCTCTTTCGATTAAGCCATTCGTCCTGTTCGCTATACTCCAGAACATAAGGCTAAGGAAGAATCGCAAATCATTCTTACGACTGTAAATAAAAGCCATGCTCAAGAGTTCAGTAAGAATTGCTTTTAATTGAAACTATTTATTAAGCAAGTAAGCTACCACCTGAAAACGTTCTTACATCTGTAAATAAAGAAGATGGCGAAGTGTTCAGTAATTATTGCTTTTAAATTAAACTAGTACTTTATTAAGCAAGCAAGGTCCCCAGATACTCCAAACATAAGGCTAAGGAAGAACCACAAATCATTCTTACGTTTATAAATAAATATGATGCTCAAGAGTTCAGTATAAGTGTCGCTTTTAAATGAAACTACTTATTAAGCAATCAGTATACCCAGATACAAGCAACGCCGTGTAATCTGTTAGTGTCTACAATGCACTCACAAAATCATCGGACACCTGCGATAGCAACAAAACTGCAGATCTAACTACTAGTGAGTATATAGACTTAAATACTATAAGGAAGGAATGTCCTATAGAAGTGTGCAAATGTTTTCTATCAAAATCTAATCGCTGAAGTAGCACTCATTTTATTATACCGAAATAGACAAGTCATTGGGAACTGAACTACGATGGCATCCCTTCGTAAAATTATTGACTAGCTAAAAAGGTTCACTTCCTTAGAACTTGTGCTCATGAGGGACTTATTTAACCTTCTAAATGTGTATATAAAAAATTAAAAAGCACAAGTAAAAAGTATCGATAGGAAAACTGAATTCAAGACAGTTTACCGTAGATTCGTATATTTTACAGGACAAGTTTGCTTCGCAAACCAACATTCCTTTCGCAGAGTCTATCTCCTGTGACGACGAAACTATCTTAATAATTCGGTCCAAGACGTCACAGCGTGGGCTTCGGCCCTTGCTCGCTAACGCTCGTCAACCTCGGTCAATCCCGTTTGGTTTGCTCCGCAAACCAAAACTCCACAGGTGATTTCCCTTTTTTTTACTTTAACACTTAATGCACCCTAAACTAATAGCCGCATCAGTAAAATACCTTCTTCATCTTGTTCAATACACAATTTAATTTTAAATAAACCGTGCTAATGTCTTAACTTTATGCTCTGTACTTTCTCGGTAAACTGTCTGAGAACAGAGTGAAAAAAGCGAGCTTTTTTCCTAGCCAATCAAAATGAAATCGTTTTTATGGCAATTTCTGCTACGATAAATTTTACTGGCAAACCCGATAGTAAAAAATGCAACCCTCATTTTCGTGAGGAACATGCTGCGAGATATTAAAAATATGAAATTTGTGTGACTAACTTTTGATTGCATCGAATTTATTTATGAACCAATTTAAAAAATAATTGTACCGTAAGAAAGTGCATTCCAAACTCTCACGTGATATTTTCACATTTAAAAAAAGTATTTAGCTTTAGATTTGATAGTTTTAATTTTGTATTGGAAATTACAATCTAAAAGTTCTGAAAATTGCAAGACCAACTTTTAATTGCATCGACTTTATATATAAACCAATTTGAAAAATAATTATGCCATAAGAAAGAGTACAATCGAAGGTATTCATAGGTGTCTTCAAATTAAAAAAATAATAGTATTAAGGTATAGATATGACAGTTTTAACAAAATATCCCAATATTCCGAAATTTGCAAGACCAACTTTTGATCGCATCAAATTTATTTATTAACTAATTTTAAAAATAATTGTACAGTAAGAAAGAGTATATTCTAAGGTATACTGCGGTCTTTTCAAATTTAAAAACTAATGGTAATGTAATGACAGTTTTAAAAAAAGTTAACAAAAATGTCCCGATTTTTCCCGAGTTTCAAAAAATTATTATCAGGAACCAAATTGAAATTTCTAAAAAAACTCGACAATCTGCAAAAATTCATGTGTTTGGAAGAAACTCTTTAAAAAAAACTCAAGGCTGAAGATTGAAAATTTGTGTGTTTTGCTCACTCGTGGTAGAAATTTCGCTCTTTCAACTTTGACACTTAATAAACTTTAAACTAATAGTCTCATCGGGAAAAAATCTTCTTCATCGTGTTGACTATACAATGTTAAACAAACCATGTTAATTTCGTAATTTTCTTATCCGTACTTTCTCGGGAAACTTTCTAAGAATCAAGCTAAACAACACAGTTTTCAATCCTGGGGTGGCGGCTTCAGCGGTAACTTTTTTTAATATTAATATAGAGAGATAGAGAGTAATAAAAAGAGGTATTTACAAAACTCTAAAATTCAAATCCCATTTCTGGGACAACTGACGGGACGAGAGATGACCATCCATAAAAACATAATTTAATTGGTCCGCGCGATACAATAACAGAGCTAAGCGATTTCACCATTTTTGTTGCCATTCTATAGAAATGCATATTGCCACATCTACCCTTTCATATTCTGATGTGGACCGTGGCGATAAAATGCCAAAGTGGTTAACCAATCCGATGCTTCAGAGCAGCCATGTGGCCTTGTCACTATGTAGTACACACTTTTTGAAACTCTTCTCAATAACAATGCTCAATCTACTCATATTTCATGTCACTGGGTCGACTACACTCTATAACAAAAAAATCGACGCACCAAGAAGGAGTTGTCCGATGGAGACAAAAATTGGTCGATTGGAAAATTATGTACAGAATAGAAAATGATTAAAATTTCAGAACAATTGAATGATTTATTTCAGAGTTACAGTAACGAGCTCAATAAGGTGTTGACCCGCCTCTAGCCTGGATGCAAGCTGCCACACGGCGTGGCATAGACCGATAAGACTCCCGGATGGTCTCCTGTGGTGTTTCTTGCCAAATTTGCTCCAATTGTCGGACTACGTCATCAACATCCACTACCGTATGCAGTCGCCTTCCCATCATATCCCAGACATGCTCGATGGGAGAGAGATATGGTGATCTGGCTGGCCAAGGAAGTGTTTGACAAGCTTGAAGACAGTTCATAGCAACACGTGCCGTATGTGGTCTGGAATTGTCTTTCTCAAAAATAAGCCCAGGGTACTGCGAAAGGAACGGTAGCAAAACAGGTCTCAGAATGTCGTCAACGTTCCGCTGTGCAGTCAGTGTACCTCTAATGACGGCCAAACGGGTCCGGCTATCAAGGGAAATGGCACCCAGACCATAACTCCTTGTTGAGGGCCCGTGTGGCGTGCAATAGTGAAAGCAGGATCGGCACGCTGCCCTGGGCGTCTCCAGACAAGTCTTCGATGATCGTCAGGACACAGTTGGAAGCTCGATTCGTCGCTAAAGACTATATGCCCCCAGTCAGCATCATTCCAGCCTGATCGAGCCAAGCACCGCTGTAATCTGGCTCGACAGTGTGAGTGTGTAGGCGTGAGTGGCAGGTGGCGTAACGGTCGGTACGAGCGTAGATTTCGCTCTCTCAGCCGTCTGTGAATGGTCATGGTGGACACTCGTGTCTGGGTCGCACGACTGATGGTTGATAGCGATGAATCAGGCGCTGTGACAGCTGATCTGACAATCATTCTGTCCTCGCGATCTGTTGTGGCCCTACATCGGCCGTTACCGTTTGACGCTGAAATCTGCCAATGTCCACCCACTCTTGCCAGCATCTTCTAATCGCCGAATCGCTTCGACTCACATGACGAGTGATTCTCCGATTTGCCCAACCTGCCATTTTCAATCCAATGATACGACCTCTTTCAAACTCTGAAAGTTGCTCGTAATGAGCTCGAATCCTGCGGCGAGTCATTTTTTCAGTCGTTGAAAGGTATCCTAAATCGCAATGCAGCAGAAATTTTTAACAACAGTTCAAGAACAACTCCTTATATACATCTGCTGGATGCGCAGTTCTGATGCGCTGGAGATCGTACTATTCATTCATTGGACACCAAATTTTAATCATTTGCATATTTGGACAAAACATTTTTGCATACGAAATTTCAAAGCAATCGGATGATTCCTTCTTGGTGCGTCGATTTTTTTTGTTATAGAGTGTAGTTTATTTGAATAGTTAGTTCTCTAACATAGTACTTAGTCCAGAAATTAACGTTATTTTTTTAGTCGAATAGCAACAACGGATATAAACAATATGAAATCCAGCTTTACGGTACTATTTTATTCGTTTTGTAGTCCAACTTAAATATGCTCGATCTGTGTTATGGAGCTGAAAACTGTTTGTAAAATTACATTGAAGTACACGCAATTCTAATGACATTTCAGTCAGCTAATGACTTCAGCTGTCTGATAACAGTAAGAAATAAGAAATATATAAGACAGACATCAGTACAAAAATGAAAATATATTTGGCGATCAAAATGATCAGAATAGCCCTTGAAAAAGGGAATAAGATTAAAAGGGAAGTAGATGTTCAGAACTGAGGTAACATGACTGAAATGTTTTTTCGTGCATTTTATTGCTCACTAGTTACTGCGTGGCTAGCCCGGCGTTGCCCGTGCAGTTGCTTTTGTGGGGTTATTAGTTTGCACAGCCACAACGGAGTTGCATGTGATGTTGGTTTGCTTCGCAAACCAAAAAATATAAATATTTAATTGAAAAATTATTTATTAAAAGATAATCAAACATACAAGGTACCTATCTGGTGTCAAATTTTCCGCAGATTTAAAATTCATTGAAATTTTTAATCTATCTTTAACGATCCCGATTTTACAAAAAAAGTCCTAAATAATGCCAACCAAAATATTTTTTATTTTCTTTGCTTTCTTTCGCTGAAATCGTAAGAGGGCTGGAAATGTAATCTGTTTATTTTTGGAACTCGAATGTTAGCGTGACGTCACATTATTTTCAAAAATATAAAATATATTCAATTAAATTTTTTTTATTTATTTAATGAAAATCATATTTTTATATCGATCTAATGTGAAATTTTCCGCACATTTCAAATCCGTTAAAATTTTTCTTTTTTCTTTAACGGTCTAGGAGATAGAAAAAAAACCTAGAGAAATAAAGTTAAAATTTTGTTTTTTATCGTCAGCTGGAAAAAAATTCCTCTGCGCAAAATGAATTTATAATAAATTTAAAAAAATAAATTTAGATTCTGTCATATCTTTATGCTTTTGCCATTTCAAAGAAAACAATAATGATTAAATTTCATAAAATTCATTACAAAATGTTCTAGATTGAATTTTAAAATTCGCCGTGACCCTAAAATTGCAAACAATTTGGACTACCTGTGTGCCAAATCCCATTAGTGTAAGTGCCATAGATTCGTCAGGACTTTCCTTGGAAGAAAAAAAACAAACAGACAAACACTTCCTTTAATAACATTAGAGATAAGAATTTGCACCAGTAAAAGTAAAAGAAATGCTTCTGTGTATATTTTAATAATTGTGTTTATTTAGAGGTATGAGATCCATTTATCTGAATACGGATCTCTTTTGTAAAGAGTCTGTTTGTTTGTTTCTTGCACGCAAAGTCCTGACGAATCTATGGCACTTAACAGTCATGGGATTTGGCACACTAGTCCTAATTATTTGTAATTTTAGTGGCGCGGCGAATTTTAAAATTCAAATCTAGAACATTTTAAAATGAATTTAATGAAATTTAATTATTATTGTTTTCTTTGGAATGGCAACACCATAACGAGATGACAGATTCTTCATTTATTTTTTCCATTTCCGTTTTCATTCTACACGAAAGAATGATTTTCCAACAGACGACAAAAACCAAAGTTTTAACTTAGTTATGTAGTTCTTTTTCCTATCTCCTAGACCATTAAATATAGAGTTAAAAATTTCAACGGATATGAAATCTGCGGAAAATTTTACAATAGATCGATACCTGAAACTAGTATTTTCTTTAAACAAATATTTTTTAAATTGAATATATCTTTTATATTTTCGCAAGAGATTATGATGTCACTTCAACTTTCGCTTTCCAAAAATAAACAGATTGTTTTTTTAACGCGAAGTGCAAGTTATGCAGATTACATTTCCTGCCTTCTTCCATTTCAGCGTAGGAGAGTAAAAATAAATAAAAAACTTTTTGACTGGCATTGTTTAGTCTTTTTTCGTAAAATCGGAATGATAGATTAAAAATTTGAACGGATTTGAAATCTGCTGTAACGCCGGGCTAGCCACGCAGTGGCTAGTATCATCATAAATGGATTCAAGGAAGCCATGAAATGTGAGTAACGACACTTTTGCATCCATGTATACAATTGAGTAAGTTTAACGTAGATGCTAAGCACGGGTCTGCTAGTACATGTATATTTCACAAATAATTTTCATTTACTGCAACAAAAAATAACAGTATTTACTCACTCCAATTTGTTTTAAAGTTACTAAAAAATTCTGTAAAAAATTTATTTGGATACTTTTGCATTACAAATTAAACACAAAATTATTTATTCGAGTATTAAAAGTTCGGGTGCTATTTGATTTATCTGTGAAAACATTTGCAAACGCTCAAACTGTTGAACTGAATTAATTTCTTTTGTAATCCAAACCGCTTCATTTTTAAGGTATGAATATGGGTTGTGGTAATCCAGTTAGAAGAGCAAAGGATCAGCAACCAGAGGGTTCGAAACTAGGTCCAACCAAAGACCGTCACGTACATGGGGGCTGGTGCATGTTCAATATGCTGTGGTTTCAATAATGTCCTCACGATATATCGTGAAATATAAATCTGGTGAGTGGAGTGCCAGCTCAGGTGATGACCTGGTCATCTGACCGTGGTTCAAAAGGACGAGCTATTTTTCTCTCTCGAATCTCTTTCCAATAATTTGATGACTGTCAAGTCATTTGAAAAACTTACCAGATCTTTGAGATAAGTAGTCATTGGCAAAGAACTGACTAGATTTCCACATCGTCATAAAAAATCATTAGTAAACCAGACTAGATTTTGATCACGTTGTCATGCAATGACGAAATATTTCGTCCTCGGAAAAGTTGATTTTATCCTGTTGGATGAGATCTCTCAACCATTTGGAGGGTTTATATTTACATAAGTAATGTTAGCATGTCTTACTTAGCATTTGGAGCGATGTCAATACTATTCACATGAGCTGCAACTTCGAATATCAGAGTACTGCAATATTTCCCATTCTGGCTGCATGTTATGATGCTGCCTCCATCAGCTGTGTAGTAGAAGTTATTGTTGATCCAATCCCAGCGAAGGGAGTTAGGTCTTTCGGATGTATTGAACAATACTTCTTTTTCATTGGTATCCAGGTTGTATCTGTTTATGTTACTCTGAAATGTGGGACAGCACAATATCAAAAGTTTTTATTAATGTAAGTTTAAAATCAATTGGCCTTGCAATAATTTATTTTCAATGAGCATAAAAAAATCTCTGAAACGTGTACTGGAGGATAATTCTGTGCTCAGATGGCAAATGTTACAAATCACATTTCCCAAAAAATTGACTAAGTCCCATCCTGGAGACTTTTTTGCAAATGTTTAGAAGGTGGCAAAATGTCGTAAGTTTTTTTTCTTACAGTTTATGAGAAAACAAAGGTGGGAAAATTGTAATAAATCAAAAACCATAGAACCACATGTTGAATCTTGGATCTTAAAATTGCTGTCTCGAAAAATTAAAAAAAAGTGACTTTTAACATTTTGCCATCTGAGTACAGAATTACACTATACAATGTGACTGCAGACATCATATAAGTATTCCATCTTTGACTGCTGTAAAGGCACTTCTGGATGTGTGTATGAGTATTGCAACGACCCTATCAACAAGCTTGGGATCATAGGTCAGTCCCATTGACCACCGACCGAAACCCAAGAAATATCTATCAGGGTGGGCTTCTATGGCGGTCTGCCTTGGTTTTAAAGGGCGCACTTTGTGATTGTCCTAGTGAAAACTGGTGACAAAAAATGTAACTGTTGCAGAGGTCGCGCTGAGCATAAGTGTTCTTGTGTGATAGTTTCGAGCCAGTCTTTGGAGTAGATCCCATTTTCCCCTGTTTACAGCACCCACGACCAAAAGACACAAATCCCCGACTGTACATAATGTAGATGTTGGGTTAATTTTTAAGAAATTAGTTATGTATGCTTGTGACACTATTCAGAGCCACCTGTAGCTCGACCTAACAACCGAAATGGCACAAAACTCTGTATAGAGACTAATAATGGCACGGAAAGATCGATTCCGTGAGAAAAAAAAATTTAGTTTTAAAAATCGGCGATAGGGTATTTATGGCGCTGTCCAATGTAAAAAGTGTTGCAAAAAAATAAAAATAGTAACACATACAAAGTTACAGTGAAATGTTAAGCTTTATTCACAACATTCACTTTACCACATAGTAGAGGAGAACTCGTTGAAAGACTTTGCATAGGGTGGAAAAATTCATGTTCAGTTGTCGTGCTACACCCCGGGAGCTGCTTCTACCAGCAATGGTTCCCTTTGATCTTTCGACGATTGCAGTTGCAACATCAGTTATCACCTCTTCTGACACAGGTTTACGTCCTTTGCCTGCGCGAATTGTCAGCGTACCTGTTTCCTCGAATTTCTTAATCAGTCTATTAAAAGCATTAAACGATAAAGGCCTCTTTAAGTAGCTTCTGTAAGGGTTCTAAACTCACGAAGAGCTGTGGATGGATTGTACTGATTAAGATAGTATAGCTTCACTAGTAAAGCGCGTTCTGGTAAGGTGAGTCGCATATTCACTTGAACTGGCTCCCTTCAGCTGAGAATACTTTTCGGAGCTGTCTGCATGTTTTTATAGCCCAAATTACTGGCGCTGTTGTCACATACGTTGTCATATACGGGCATACGGCACATAATGGTGGCCAAGAAAAAATTTGCATTTTGCTTTGATAACATTGTTTTATGCTAATTCTCGGTTTGGTAAACTACAACAGCGCCATAAATACACCTATCGACGATTTTTGAACTAATTTATTTTCTCACGGAATCCTACTTCCCATATCATTATTAGTCTCCATACCGAGTTTGGTGCCTTTTCGGTTGTTAGATCGAGCTATATTGGTTCTTAATAGTGTCAGTTCAAAAAAATTACCCTGTATATATATATATATATATATATATATATATATATATATATATATATATATATATATATGTAGGAATACTAGACAACGGTAGTTGTCTACTAGTCTGGAAAGAACTCATTATAAGAGCAACGAGACTGGTAGGAGTCAGTTGCATTGTAGTAGGAATGCAAGGCAAGACTGTCACGAGCCATTCACATTCTGGTATTCAGTTACGAGAAAATTAATAGAACAGACATTTTTTCCCCTGGACGCCATTGAGAGCTGACGTATTTTTTCCGAGCAGAGACGACTGCTGCAGATAATGACGGAACTGTTTTAAAATATCTCAACTGTACATAATAACTGTGCATATTAATTCATTAAATGTCAATGTGCTGTAAGATTCGAAGTCTTTAATATAGACCTTACCAAACAGAACAACACGAATCTTACAAAAAATGGGGGTTCGGCCGGGATGTGAAAAACCGTTGACGACCGCGACGATTCTTCTCCTTCGTACGAGGGCTTGAACGACGGATTAGCAGACCCCGAAAGCAGTGACGATTGAACCGGCCGGCGGAATGTTTTGACTCCCTATGCAAACCTGGACTTGTGTTTTAATCATCTGCAAGAACAGTTTCATGACTTCTCCTGACGTGGTGCTGATGATAGACTGAAACGACAAAAAAGAAAACGCGTAGACGCAAAAGACGAGTTGACGGAAAAGACGGATAGAAGGAACTTTCGAAACTGTGAGTACAGAATTTTGTTTTAATTGATGACATGGCATATTTAACTAAGGCCCGAAAAGCAGATTTGCTAACATTGATTGACGAATTAGGCCTAATAGTGCCAGCGAATCCCAAAGTAGCGCAGTGCTCGAAACTTATAATAGATTCTGAAAATTATGACGAGGAGATAACAAAAAATCTGTTGAGTGTTATTAGAACTGAACGCGAAGAGAAAATTGAAGCCGAAAAACGCGCAGAGAAAATTGAAGCCGAAAAACGCGCAGAGAAAATTGAAGCCGAAAAACGCGAATTCGAATTAAGGAAACTCGAAATCGAAACTGCTAACAGACAAGGCAACAGTTATGGTAAAACTACCAGCCTATACAATAACGATTTATTGAAATTGATTAACCGTTACGAGACGAATAAGGATATTAGCTGTTATTTAACTTTATTTGAAAGACAGATTAGTCGTATCGAAATACCAAAAACGGAATGGGTTACACATTTGTTGGGGTTACTCCCATTGGATTTGGCTAATCTTATCACGCGTGAGCCTGACGAAAAGGCTAATGACTATGAAAATGTCAAGAGATTATTGTTGAAACGTTTTAAATTAAATCCGGAACAATTTAGGCAAAATTTCCTTTCGCATAGAAAAGAAGCGTCTTCTACTTGGAATGACTTTGCTCATGATCTGAAAAATTTCTTTGAAGAATGGACGAGTGGGTTGGAAGTATCAAATTACCAAGACCTTAAAGAACTCATGATTACCGATCAACTAAAACGAAAAATACCCAATGACGTTCGAGACCATTTTATAGACGAGCTACCGAAAATAACGAAAATAGACCAACTCGTCAATAAATTAGACGAATATGAAGCGGCTCGATGTCATTTAAAACCCAATAGAGATTCGAAAACATCAGACGATAAATATAAGAAGCGTTTCAATAGGGATTTTGACAAATTAAAGCCTCGATCGTTCGTGCGCCCTGAACAAACTAACACCAATCATATAAAATGTTACAACTGCAATGAATATGGACATAAGTCGATAAATTGTGAAAAGAAAACTGAGGGTGTGAGATGCTTTAAATGTAAAAATTATGGGCACAAGGCCGACGTGTGTCCCAAAAGAGATGTAAATAGAACTTTAATTAATAGCCCTTTTAATTCTCGTACTAAGCTAAGAAAATATGTTGAAATGTGCGGGAAAAGATCTAATGCGCTAATCGACACAGGAAGTGATGTGTCAATGATAAAATATGAATTTTATGTTGAAATTGGATCCCCAAAATTGAGTTTTGATAATGTGACTTTAATGGGTATAGGAGGAGAACACATTTCTCCTCTAGGTTTCTTTTCTACAGAAATTATTATTGATGAATGCATTATTGTTACTGATGTTTATGTTTTAAAAAATTTACCTGATCATATTGTTCTTGGGTTCGATTGCATAAATAAGTTAAATCTTACTTTATCAGAGAGCGGACTTCATGTTTTGAGCAAACGCGATAATTTTCGAGTGAATTACGCAAGAATTGTTAATTTAGCCGAACACTTCAGATTCAACTAAAATTCAAACCGAAACTCATCTCGAAGTAACTAATCGTCTGGAACCAAACACTAAGTTGGAGACAAAACGAACCATAGCAGAAGATAACATGTTTTACTTTTCTTGTCACCACAAATCAGAAAATGTTAATTTAGCGGAAAGTTTCCTAACTACAATGTTCAACGCTGTGACATTTGACGAATTAGATCTAAATCATGTTTCTTGCGTTAAGCAGAAGGAGGAACTGACAAAACTTATCAGCCAATATAAACCGTGTAAGACGAGAAGCACGAACTTGGAAATGAACATTATTTTGACTGACGAGGTCCCCATAAGCCAGCGTTCACGCAGAATGCCGTTCGCTGAGCAAAAAATAGTTGAAACTCAAACACAACAGTGGTTGAAAGATGGCATCATTAAGCCTAGCTGCTCTGATTTCTCAGCCCCTATCGTGTTGTGTAAGAAGAAAGACGGTTCTTCTAGACTCTGTATTGACTATAGGAGAAATTGAATAAGAAAATTATTAAAGATAGATTTCCCTTACCCCTAATAGAAGACGTTTTAGATCATTTGGAAGAAGCTAAAGTTTTCACTTCCCTTGATTTAAAAAACGGATTTTTTCATGTAGATGTAAATGAGAAAAGTACCAAGTATACATCTTTCGTTACACATGAAGGGCAATATGAATTTCTGAAGGTCCCTTTTGGTTTATCGGTTAGTCCCAGTGTTTTCCAGCGGTACATATACACGGTATTTAGAGATCTTTTAAGGGATAACACTCTCGTTATCTACATGGACGACATGATAATTCCCTCACGAGATGAGAAAGAAGGAATCGAGAAACTTAAACGTGTTTTAAAAATATCATCGGAATATGGATTAGAATTGAATTTTCAGAAATGTCAATTTCTTAAACGAAAAATAGAGTTTCTTGGTTATGTAATAGAAGACGGGACAATTCGACCCTCCCCAGCTAAGACGTTGGCTGTACAGAAATTTCCACAACCACAAACAACTAAACAATTGCAAAGTTTCCTTGGTCTTTCAGGATACTTTAGGAAGTTTATTCCTCAATATGCCAAAGTGGCCAAACCTTTGAGTGATTTACTCAGAAACAATACAGAATTTAGGTTTGGGCCAGAACAAAAAGAAGCATTTCATATTTTAAAGGAAATGTTGTCACAAAGCCCAGTACTACACATTTTTCGCCAGGGAGCGACTCTAGAACTGCATACTGATGCAAGTAGCCAAGGATTTGGGGCGGTGCTCCTCCAACAGTCAGACGACGGGAAGTTTTACCCAATATACTATAAGAGCAAAAAAACAACACCTCAACAAGAGAAGTATAGTAGTTATGAACTAGAGGTACTTGCCGTAATTGAGGCTCTTAAACACTTCAGGAACTACCTTTTAGGCTCGAAATTTAAAATATTCACCGACTGCTTAGCATTTCAGAAAACTATGGAAAAAAGGATTTAACCCCTAAAATTGCAAGATGGTCTCTTTTCTTAGAAGAATTTGACTATGAAATAGTCCACAAACCTGGTAAACAAATGGCCCACGTGGATGCACTCAGTAGATACCCTGTAATGCAAGTCATGCAAGTCATTGCAGATGACGGAATAACTCATAAAATAATTGCTTCCCAATCCAATGACGACCACATTACCGCAATTAAAAAACTGATAGAAGATGGAAGTAATTCAGATTATTTTACAAAAAACGGTGTCGTGTATAAATACGATAATGATCGTGAACTTTTAGTTGTCCCCAGAGCTATGCAAGACGAAATAATACGACATGCACACGAGAAAGGACATTTCGCTGTAAATAAAACTGAAGAGGTAGTTAAGCGTGAATTTTTTATTCCTAAATTGAGGAAACATGTTGAAGATTTTATAAGTAATTGTGTACCATGCATACTCAGTAATAAGAAGCTAGGAAAGGCTGAAGGATTTCTAAATCCAATTCCTAAAGAGGACGTTCCATTATACACTTATCACATTGATTTCATAGGTCCGTTACCTTCAACATCTAAGAACTATCAGCATATCTTCACGGTAGTAGACGCATTCACAAAATTCACTTGGTTATATCCTACCAAATCTACGACATCAGGTGACGCAATAAATAAACTCAAACAACAACAAAATAGTTTTGGAAATCCTGCGAGGATAATCTCGGATAGAGGATCCGCTTTTACATCTAAAGAATTTACAGATTTTTGTTGCGAAAACGGGATTGAACACCTAAAAATCACAACAGGAATCCCAAGAGGCAATGGACAAGTAGAAAGAATGCACAAAACCCTGATTCCAGTGTTATCCAAACTTTCAATTGAAGAACCGATCAAATGGTTCAAACACGTTGACGCCGTACAAAGAATACTCAATAGTACAACCTCCAGAAGCACAAGATGGACACCCTTCGAACTTTTGACAGGTGTGAAAATGCGAAACAAAGAAGATCTCAAGATAGTCCAGCTTTTAGAAGAAGAATATACTGAAGTTTTTCTAGAGAAGAGGAAGAAATTAAGAGACGATGCCAAAGAGAATATCCTAAAAATTCAGGAAGAGAATAAAAGAACGTATGATAAGAAGAGGAAGAAACCTCATCAATACAAAGAGGGCGATCTTATTGCTATTCAGCGGACTCAATTTGGTGTCGGAATGAAATTACGACCGAAATTCTTAGGACCATATCGAGTGAAGAAAGTGAAACCCCATGATCGCTATGACGTTGAGAAAGTTGGAAACCATGAAGGGCCGAACTTGACGTCGACAGCAGCTGACCATATGAAGTCGTGGTTCAATAACTAATACTGAATCAATGTATTCCCAGATACTGTTTTGTGTTTTTTTTTTAGGTTTGTCGTGTTCCTTTCGAGGACGAAAGATCATCAGGATGGCCGGTTGTAGGAATACTAGACAACGGTAGTTGTCTACTAGTCTGGAAAGAACTCATTATAAGAGCAACGAGACTGGTAGGAGTCAGTTGCATTGTAGTAGGAATGCAAGGCAAGACTGTCACGAGCCATTCACATTCTGGTATTCAGTTACGAGAAAATTAATAGAACAGACATTTTTTCCCCTGGACGCCATTGAGAGCTGACGTATTTTTTCCGAGCAGAGACGACTGCTGCAGATAATGACGGAACTGTTTTAAAATATCTCAACTGTACATAATAACTGTGTATATTAATTCATTAAATGTCAATGTGCTGTAAGATTCGAAGTCTTTAATATAGACCTTACCAAACAGAACAACACGAATCTTACATATATATATATATATATATATATATATATATATATATATATATATATATATATATATATATATATATATATATATATATATATATATATATATATATATATATATATATATATATATATATTAGGGTGTCCCTTATATAGGCGAATTTTTTTTTTTTACAGTTATCAAAAAGCATACCCTCTAATTTTTTTTTGATATACAAAGCATTACTTAAATATAAAATTTTAACTTCCTACGTTAACGTTAACCCGTGCCGACAGGGCCCCAAAGTTTATGGAAATAAACATTTTTGAACAGATCTTAATATGCAGCTAGGTCATCGCAACTATGCATATCTTAGGTAAATATTGATTAAAAGACAAATTTAAGTAATGCTTTTAATTATTATAAAATAAAGTTACACATAATTATTCAGGATACTTTTATTTTAAGGTCTCTTTTTTACAGTCTGGATACATCTTAATATGTTCTTGCACACAGCGTAGTAAGAACTGTTTCTGTTCTTCTTCTACGGTAATTAAACCATGGAAGGCCTGCATTAGCTTAACAGCTCTTTCAACTGTGTCATTTACTGCTTTTAAGCTAAAAATCTTATTTTTGCTTCCACAAAGGCTGCATTTTCTTCCCACGAAGATACGTTTTCTTAGAGGAAGCTGTTGTCAACTTTTAATCACGAAAACAAATTTTTGCTCTTGATGTATACGAAATCACTCATTGATTTCCCTAAAACAAAAAGAGAAATTGGTACCACAAGAAAATTAACAGAATTTAAAATAACAGATCAAACAAAACTCTCTCATCGTATAAAGATACATACATCTCTTCCTTCGATGGAACAAACGTATATCTTCCCCAAAATCATATTAACTTTCTCTTGGTAAGTTTGTTACAATATTCGCCTTGGTTTGTTTATAAACTATAGCATCATAAAGTGATAGTACGGCTATTTTCTTTGATAAATACCACTGGTGTTGACTGAACTTGCACAGGGTCGCTTTGAAAATCAATTTGTCAACTGTTTCATACTCTTTTAACGTCTTTAAAAAACGCAAATCTTGATTCGGCGCCTTCACCGACAAACTGCATCCAAGCCAGGGCATCATATAAACTGCCACAATGAATAAACAAACATCTTGCAACGCTCATTTGTCCTCAACGCTCATTTTGAACTGAAACTTCAGCAAATATATTTTCAAAGAGTAAATAGCTTTTGCCATCCATCGTGCTGGATGCAATTCGCCAGGAGGTCTGATTTTAATTTTACTGTCGTTATCTCCTCTCAAGAAAATAACAGATAGTTCGATCAGTTCCATATAATCGTCACGTATAATGGATTTTTGCAGTTCATGATTAAAAAACGTCACCAATCCGTTAATGGTCGCGTCAAAAAGATGCTGTTTGACAAAATCTGTGCATGTTTCGATAGCATTAGGATTAATGTTTTTCTAATTGTCTCTGAACTTTTTGATCAGTGGAATATCGGGACTGCTTGGGACTTGATGGATCTTTGATTCAAATACACTTTACAGAACCAGTTCATAAACATGATGACGGCAAGCAAAGAGTAAAAATTCTCTTTCTAGATTTTGTTCTAAAATCTCACAAGCTCCATTCAATCGGTCTGTATTATATGCTGTCGTATCACAGCACGTTATTTGTACTTTATCATTGAGGTTCCATTCTTTAAGTGCGTTTGAAACTGCTTTAGCTTCATCTTTGCCAGAAGAGCTGTCCAGTTTTGGTTCTGCAAGAAATTGCTCCTTCTCTCCAAATGAAATAGGGATCGACAGGCGTTCTTCTTTAGAACTTTACACATCCAGGCCTGGTAACAATTTTCCATCGTAATAAACGGTAACTACTTCGGGCACGTTATTTTCTGAAAATCGGATTTTAAGGATTCCGCTCTAACCTTTCTCAATGACTCATCTTACCAACCAAGAAAATGCTTTTTTTTACTGCTTCTCAGTTCTATTACCATCTTCGTTACAATGTGCGTTAATTACCCGACAAGCCGAGAGCAAAGCCCGGTTTTTTAAGAATCAGTGTAGAAACGCCGCGCGAAGAGATTCAAGTACAACGTCTCGAATTCCTCTACCAGTATAGTGGTTAAGGTGTTAGCCTCTAGATCGTAAGGTTCTTGGTTCGAATCCGGGTCCGGGCATGCATGTTTGTTACGTATGGTGTAGACTGCTGATGCACCATAAATCTGTCGTGGCCGAAAGTCCTCACGTTGGGTTGGTGTGGAAGTTTGGAGAGTGGGGTGCCAGCTCATGTGTTGCTTCGTCATCTGACCGTGGTTCACAATTACGAGGTGTTGTCCTCGAATCTTTCCCTTAAGGGATTGATCCCGGACAGTCGTCAATAGCCCTTTGTATTTCTCTCGTACGACGTTAATTACAAATTACCAATTACCACTCCAACACGAATTCACAACTTATAGCAACGCTGCGTGTTTATGTTTTCCTAAGAAGCGCATCAACTGTAACAGTCAGTCACGTGATCGGTTATTTGAACTAAATTCTGGTGGTAGTACGGGGTGTATGACGCATTTGACTGCTCTGGAACCAGTCTGCAAGGAAAACCCGCCTTAACTAACCGAGCAAGCACGGCGAACGCGCGGCACCTGCGACGCTACTTGTACGAACATGTTTCCTTGCAAGTCGGCACGGGTTGCAGTGCTCCAAATAAGATAAAAATTTATTTTCGAGTGTTTTAGGGTCAAATGAACAAAACTAGAACCTATGCGTTAAAAAATAAAAACTTTGAAAAATAAGGGACACCCTATATATATATATATATATATATATATATATATATATATATATATATATATATATATATATATATATATATATATATATATATATATATATATCTATATCTATATATATATATATATATATATATATATATATATATATATATATATATATATATATATATATATATATATATCATTAGACTATCTGAAGAAACCTCTGTAGAAGCTCATTTGTTTATTTCACGACTTTACTTTCCAATAGAACTCTACAGAATACTAGAGATAAACATTTCTATAGAACAGAACTCGTTTTCTCAAAAGATTTATATAGAATTTTATCAATAGAAACTATATTTTTTGGTTTCTCTATAGAATTCTACGAAAATTATTTTGTATGATCTCTAGAGGAGATACAACTTTATTTCATGATTCCAGTACTGCTTTGTTAGCTCCGATTTCAAGGTGTACTCTTTACATATGAAATGCAATGGTCAAAGAATATTTAGTAAGGATTGAGAATAAGACAAAAAAGGTACTGAATAGTGCAACTTTGTCGAATATCCTGTATAAAAGCGTACTTCCGTAGCATTTACAAATTAGTTCTACCGCAGGAATAAAAAACTATTATTTACAAATTTTTAAAAGAAAAATGTTAAAATGATTGAAATCCACAAAAGGAGAAAAACTTCAGTTTATAAAACAAATATATCTCAATGGTGGTCATTACCATTGAGAAGGAAAATGTAATAATAACACACCTCCCTTTTGTACATACTTGCATTATCAATACAGACCTTCTTCTCAATTATTGTATTGATTCATTACCGGTAAAATACATTTTGATAGATTATTCTTTTAATCGTTAAATTATTAAGCATTTTAATTCATACATCTTAGTTTTATAAGGCGTAGTTGGGTAGAATTCCCATTGAAACATTTTTGGCTTTTTACATGACATTGGTTTCATCCACCACATTTATTTTGCATACTATAATTTTACTATCACCTGACTTTCATTTCATTTTACTGTTGGATTACATTTGCTACGATTTTATTTTTGAGTCTCTTATACCCGATATTTTTTAGACTTGCATTTACGCATTGAGGAATTGTTTTTAATTTTACAGAATAATGTATTTGACTACAGTTTAATTTAATGTCTTGAGTTTAGCTCAATGTCATTAAATTATAATCAAGTCAGTCTCCTGTGAAGAAACCTAAATATACACTCAAGCCTGTTTTTATGCGGTGAATAGGGACCGCATTAAAAAGTATCACGTAGAAAATAACTCAAAACCTTACGAAATAACTAGAAATTGCTTTGTTAAACGAAATGAAGACACGAGGCTTAGCAACTACTTGGAATCTCGTCGAACCTTTTGGAATCTCATTTAAAAATCTCGTTTAGAAAATGCACATGCGAACATTTAAAAAAATTTGTTTACATATGTACTTATTTTACTCGTACGAAACTTTTCAAAATGTATAACCATTATTTTTCGTAGTCAGACAATACGCGGATTTTTTTGTGGTGAACTGGTTCAAAATCACTTTCGTCACTTGAAGATACTACCTCGCACTCGTTTAGAATTGACTTTTTTTTCAGTTACAATGTAGTCGGTGTAACGGACTAAAAAGTATAAAATAATTTATTCTGACCCCATACAGTTTTATAATCCCATGCAGATTGTCCTGAAAATTTGTGATTGTGAAGTTTTATTAGCTATAAAATACTTGTAAGATTTAAAACGAACTACGTGGGGAGCTTTACACTCCTTATTATTATGTATTGCATGCGTCCCACGTTTTTTGTTTTAAATCTTACAAGTATTTATATAGTTATTAAAACTTTACAATCACTAATTTTCAGGACTATTTGCATGGGGTTATAAATCTGTATGGGCCAGGAGAAATAATTTTATACTTTTTAGTCCTTTACAAAAACGTGCTAAAATTTTTTTTATTTAAGTAATTTTTATTGTTGACTTTGTCAATTATATTCTAATTTGATTGAAATTTTGAAAGGACTGTATGTAGATTGCACTAAATAAATTTTTTTCATATACCGCACAAAAAAACAGATCGCACTAAAACAGGTTTGACTCTTTACTCGAATGATTAATTTTTTCATTGATCAAATAAGACAGTAATCCGTTATCGTGAGATGGGACCTTTGCAAATAAGGATGGGTGAGTTACCAGTTTTGGCCTTAGCTGCAAAACTGGTTACACGATGAGGAACCATTGTAAAACAAACGGAAAAAAAAAGGGGGGGGGGGTGATTGTCGGTGTGTACGTCTCTTTATAGCTTGATTCTATCTTGATAAAAATCCCGCCAAATCATTCAATCCCTATCCAAAGGAGTAGTATGGGGGTCACTATACTGTCTTTTTTAAGATGGCCGCTGTTTGATAAGGATTCGGGAGGTATAAGGATTTGGGTTGATTACTGATAAGGAGAGGGGTTGACATTCGTTTACATTTTGGTAGAATAAGATGACATCATTTTGTAGATATGTATAACTATGGTAATGAATTGCTGGTAGCGCCAACTGGTGGTGGAATGAGCAACCATATTATATGGAATTTGAAAAAAAAAAAAAAAAAAGATTTTTTCGGATTCGTACCGTGGACCAAGGGATCAGAAAGCAGATACGCAAATCGTTAAGGCCATGAACAACTGGTAGCGCCATCTAGTGAGGGGATGAAAAGGGGACCATGAGATCCGAAAGCAGATACGCTGATCGTTGAGCTATCGGGAAATTGCGAGAAAGAGGAGTTTAAATGTACTAATGCAGTGCCGGTAGAAATGGACTTGTGTATAATTTGAAGTTCTAGGATTTTGGTTTTTTATATTGAATAATTAATTAGGTTGGAGAAGGGTTGACGTTTGTTTACATTTTGGTGGAATAAGATAACATCATTTTGTTGACATGTATTCCTATGGTGATGAATGACTGGTATTGCCATTTGGTGGTGGACTGAGCAACACCATATTATCTGGAATTAAAAATACATTTCCTCGGATTCGAACCGGGGGACCATGGGATTCGAAAGTAGATATGCTAACCATTGAGGCCATGAACGACTAGTAGCGCCATCTAGTGAGGGGATGAACAATTAAATGAACTTTAGTGAATATACTATAATATAAAATTAAGGGAACCATGGAATTTTTCTTAAATTAAAGGCTAAATGACTGGTACCACCATCTTGTGGTGGTAAAAGTAACAATTAGTTTAAAAGTATTTAATATTCTAGCTGTATTTTTAGTGTGATACTTTAGAATTAAATGGGGAATTATTTGAAAGAAAAATAATAATATGTGCATTTGAAACCAGCAAAACGTTTTTGCGGTCAACAAACTTTACACAATAACTTTATCTGTTTGACCACCACAACCTAAATGATCGTGTTTAATTTAAAATAGTCTGTCTAGAAAGCTTCTGGTACGGGTGACTAAGAAATAACTGTATCCTTAAGGCAGTAAGGTAACAGAGTTAAACATTGAGTAGACAAAATACGTAGTATAAAAGTTTGAAAAGTCTAGATGCCTCTGGAACGTGTGAGAATTACTCATGACGAAGGTTTATGTTTTTGCACGTATAGGTTAAAGAGAAGGAACGGGCTTGTACAAGGAGTCACCGATAAAAGTGACTCAAAAGAAAAGTAAAAATTAGTTTAAACTACCGAAATACACGTTTTGTGTTAACTGAAGATGTTAATACCGAACAAAGGAAAGTGATTAAACTGTTTGATAACTAAGATGCTTTTAAAAGCATAGTTGAACTTGTTTCTTGGATCTTTGAATAACTTTGCTTCTCTGGATTTTTGCCCTTCTAATTTTATTAGAAACATTATGGATTCAAGTGATATTAGACCTGCAAAGTAAATGCGTACAGACAAAGAACAGTGTTTTCAGAAATACTGTAAAGATTCTTAATGCTTAGAATATGGTAAATTGTTTACAGATCGTGATGGTTGGGCATATTTCCGTCGATTGGAAAACGAATTAACGTATTTAAAGAACGAGGAAACTACTATAGAAATTTACTGTAAAAAAATATGCTGTGCCACGACAACTTGTAGCATACGGAGACGAAGGAGTAAGCTATACCTTTAGAGGTTCTTGTATTGCAGCCAAGCCCTGGCCTCCTTTACTGGAAATAAAGGGTGAAGTGGAACAATTAATTGGTGCAAGATTTAATTTTGTGTTGGTGAACCGTTATAAAGATGGTAAAGACTGTATAGGAGCATATAAAGGCAACGAGAAGGATTTGGATCTTTATGCACCCAAAGCGTCTGTTTCATTTGGACCAAAACACAGTTTATGTTTTCTAGAAAGAACTACAACTCTTTAAAAATTGTTCTTGAAAATGGAAACCTGCTTGTAATTAAATATAAAAAAAAACAATTTTGGATACACAGCTTGCCTCGTGGAAACGCATTATGCCTTAGAATTAACTTAACGTTTCGAAAAATTCTTGTATAAATTAGTGACAACGCTCATATGAACCCCTGAACAGGAACACAGTGTAAATAGGGATGTACACTAAACGATATTTGGAAACCTTACAATTAATATTTATGCCTTTGTGAATATTATTTTTTATACTTACATCTTATTGTTATTTTAAAGATTATTTAATGCGTGTCTTAGGTTTAGCAATGTAATGAACAAGCAACAAATAATTAAAATAATTATTATATATAATGTATTTATATATAGAAGAGGTTTAAGTCTTTCCTACACGATTTTACTACAATTACGCTGCTTCGTCATCTGACCGTGGTTCAAAATTACGAGGTGCTGTCCTCGGATCTTTCCCTCAAGGGACTGATCCTGGACCGTCGTCAATAGCACGTTGTGTTGCTCTAGTATGACGTTAACTAAAATTACAATTACCATTTACTACAATTACCTGATAGAAAGTCTTATAATTTTTTTTAGAAGTTTGAACTTCCTAACTAGTTTTTTTGCTGCCGCACATGTGTTCATTTCATAACATTAAACTCAAAATACCACTCTTGTAGAATTCGTCCACTCCATTTTCAGTTAGTCACTAAAATTGCATCTACTTCAATTGATAAAGGGTAGATAAAGTTTAGTAACAAATGTACGTTTTAATTTTATGTAAAATATTGGTTCGGTACATAGGACACGTTAAGAGACCTTTCGTACATCTGATGCATGTCACCACATGACCGCAAGGCTACAATTTTTACAATATAAATCAAAGAAAATTTCTTTTCAAAAAGTTTGTAAATCTAAAAAATTAAATCACTAAATTTTAGACAGATTTATTTAAATAAAAAAAAATAATACAGCTAGGAAAGAATAATTAAAAAATAATATATGATTTAAATTTCAATATGAATATAACTTCTTCAAATGAACAAGGAGTGATCTGCGTTTCTATTCATTTATTAAGATCATCAAATCTTGTAAGTTTAATTAATTTAATTCCACTGTTTCTTTGTTTTTATCAACTTACTTCTGTAAGTCCCGTGTTGTACTTCTGTGGTATATGGATGAGTTTTCATAAGTTCAATTAAAAAAGAAATTTACCAGGAAACATGTTCATAGTATTGGTTTTGCAAAGTTTTCAGTTAAAAGAAAAAATATTTTTGTAATTTTATTTAAGTGTACAGAATTAAAAAAAAATCTGCAATAAAATATGTGCTATAGCAACTAATGTATAATTAGTGTTTAAGTAAAAGCATCTAAATTAAAAAACGTAAATATTCATAGCAAATAAAATTTCATTTCAGATCTTGCATTGTAAAAGACACAATTTATAAAACTAGTAATTAATATTTAGAAAATCAAAAATACATTGTATGTTGTCAGAAACGCATAAAAGTATCTTTAAAAGAAGATGTAAGTATAAAAAATAATATTCACAAAGGCATAAATATTATCTGCAACGTTTTCAAAATATCATTTAGTGTACATCCCTATTTACACTGTGTTCCAGTTCAGGGGTACATATGGGGATTATCACTAATTTATACAAGAAATTTTCGAAACGTTAAGTTAATTCTAGGTCAAAATGCATTTCCACGGGGCAAGCTGTGTAGCCAAAATGTTTTTTTTTTATATTTCATTACAAGCAGGCTTCCATTTTCTATAATAATTTTTAAAGAGTTGAAGTTCTTTCTAGTAAACACAAACTGTCTCTTTGTCCAAATGAAACAGACGCTATGGGTGCATAAAGATCCAAGTCCTTCTCGTTGTCTTTATATGCACCTGAACAGTCCTTACCATCTTTATAGAGCTTCATCAACACAAATTTAAATCTTGCACCAATTATTCGATCCACTCCACCCTATATTTCCAACAATAAATGAGACCAGGGCTCGGATGTAATACAAGAACCACTAAAGGTACACCTTAGATCTTCGTCCCCATACTACTCCTCTGATAGGGATTGAGTGATTTGGCGGGGTTATTGTCAATATGGAATCTCAAGCTATGAAGAGACTTACCCACCGACAATCACCACCCCCTTTTTGCTTTGGAAGGAGTCGATCAAAAACACAGGAGGCGGAGGCCTTGGCCTAAAAAAATTTTCTGGCGATTTCGCGTAGGATGTGGAAGTCTTTTTGCTAAATTTACTACATATGTTGTCTGGTATAAAGAATTTTAACCAGCGACCCCGCGGACCATTTGGAGGAGAAACTCCCTACTGAATTTGAATCCGGCAACCACGCCACTCCATAGGTTGTGCCTGCTTGCCGACTTGATGTGTTGCATAAAAGGTGAAAAGAATTTTCTCTCCTTACCAACTGGATCCCGTGCCTGACACCTGAAGTGTGAAAACTTCAGTGTTTTCCAAAGACCTGTAGCCGAGGGTGAGTCTGTTCGTTCTTCAAGTTTTCCATCAGTCCCCATCTCCTTTCGTCTGGACTTTTATCTTGTTTACTATCATCATTTGTGAACAGTTATTTTATTTTGTCTTGTTGGGGGGGGGCCCCTTTTATTTACCCGATAACTTTGTACATTAATTCACTTAATTCCGCTTAATAAATTCTCTTTTAATGTTTACGGTAACTGCGTTCAGGGCTTTATTGTTCATACGGAGGCAAATCAGTATTTAAACGAAACTTTTTTTTCACTAAAACATATTTCAACTTATAGCTAAACATATTTCAACTTATTTGTAACGTAAGGAACTTATGTGTATGTAAGTAAACGATAGTTATTTGTAATTTTGACTGCGTTGTCGGACATACCACTCGGCTAAGTTACAGCATCACAATCCAGAGACACCTGAGTCACCTGATGAAAATACTGGAACGAGTCGATACTTCTTTTGTGTCCTAAAAGAGTTTAATGACCTCGTTTGTTTTATGATGGTTCCTCGTAGTGTAGCCACTTTTGTAGTAGCCAAAACTGGTAACTCACCCCTACTTATATGCAAATGTCCCATCTGACGAAATCGGACAACTGTCTTATTTGATCAATGAAAAATTAGTCATTGGTTTATATATTTAATTTTCTTCGCATTATATTGGGTTGATTATATTTTAATGAGAGTGAGTACTCTCCTGAGACATATTAAGTTAAACTCAAGACTTTAAATTATACTCTATTGAAATACGTTATTTTATAAAATTAAAAACAATTCCTCAATGCGTAAATTCAAATCTAAAAAATAACGTCATAACATGATTCTATCGACCACATTTTATAGAAACGGTCACTGTAATCTATAGAAATGTTTAGTACGGGTAGAGTTACTTTGTTAACCGTATCTCAATTCCTGTATACTGATACGATGAAATGTATCATGTTCATCACTACGCTGGTAACACTACCTAGCAACCCCAGGTCCAGCTCACTGCGGCAACCCCTCTTGCCTTCTCCACCCCGTAAAAGCAACACCTCTCAACTCGACAGAAAAAACGAGACTGGATAACGACACACTGGAGAAGGCAGGGGAATTGAGAGAGACCGAAGGAAGCTGACCGACCCAAGCCGCGCTGAGCTGGCGAGAATAACGGAGTTACCGAGAGGACCATGGGTATGTGAGTTTTATGTTGTGCTTTTACTTTTATATGCATTAAAGTTGTTTAGTTCGTCAATATAGTTCATTTAATTCATTATCATTGAAACGATGATAACACCGGTTCAATACACACACAAAATTATAAGTCTGCAGTCGTGACACGGAGTGGCAAGAGGGGTCCAGGCATCCGGATGAGGATGATACATTGGAGGGGAGTATTGTGCTGGTTACATAAAAGAGACATAAATATTATCTAACAAAATCTTTATTATTTCAATAACATCCTAGTAATATTATCAGGCGTGGAGGTTGTTAAGGGGACGGAGTCTTGAACGGTTCTGTTAAGGGGACGGAGTCTTGAACGGTTCTGTTAAGGGGACGGAGACTTGAACGGTTCTGTTAAGGGGACGGAGTCTTGAACGGTTCTGTTAAGGGGACGGAGACTTGAACGGTTCTGTTAAGGGGACGGAGACTTGAACGGTTCTGTTAAGGGGACGGAGTCTTGAACGGTTCTGTTAAGGGGACGGAGTCTTGAACGGTTCTGTTAAGGGGACGGAGTCTTGAACGGTTCTGTTAAGGGGACGGAGTCTTGAACGGTTCTGTTAAGGGGACGGAGACTTGAACGGTTCTGTTAAGGGGACGGAGACTTGAACGGTTCTGTTAAGGGGACGGAGTCTTGAACGGTTCTGTTAAGGGGACGGAGACTTGAACGGTTCTGTTAAGGGGACGGAGTCTTGAACGGTTCTGTTAAGGGGACGGAGTCTTGAACGGTTCTGTTAAGGGGACGGAGTCTTGAACGGTTCTGTTAAGGGGACGGAGTCTTGAACGGTTCTGTTAAGGGGACGGAGTCTTGAACGGTTCTGTTAAGGGGACGGAGACTTGAACGGTTCTGTTAAGGGGACGGAGTCTTGAACGGTTCTGTTAAGGGGACGGAGTCTTGAACGGTTCTGTTAAGGGGACGGAGTCTTGAACGGTTCTGTTAAGGGGACGGAGTCTTGAACGGTTCTGTTAAGGGGACGGAGTCTTGAACGGTTCTGTTAAGGGGACGGAGACTTGAACGGTTCTGTTAAGGGGACGGAGTCTTGAACGGTTCTGTTAAGGGGACGGAGACTTGAACGGTTCTGTTAAGGGGACGGAGACTTGAACGGTTCTGTTAAGGGGACGGAGTCTTGAACGGTTCTGTTAAGGGGACGGAGACTTGAACGGTTCTGTTAAGGGGACGGAGACTTGAACGGTTCTGTTAAGGGGACGGAGTCTTGAACGGTTCTGTTAAGGGGACGGAGACTTGAACGGTTCTGTTAAGGGGACGGAGACTTGAACGGTTCTGTTAAGGGGACGGAGTCTTGAACGGTTCTGTTAAGGGGACGGAGACTTGAACGGTTCTGTTAAGGGGACGGAGACTTGAACGGTTCTGTTAAGGGGACGGAGTCTTGAACGGTTCTGTTAAGGGGACGGAGACTTGAACGGTTCTGTTAAGGGGACGGAGACTTGAACGGTTCTGTTAAGGGGACGGAGACTTGAACGGTTCTGTTAAGGGGACGGAGTCTTGAACGGTTCTGTTAAGGGGACGGAGACTTGAACGGTTCTGTTAAGGGGACGGAGACTTGAACGGTTCTGTTAAGGGGACGGAGTCTTGAACGGTTCTGTTAAGGGGACGGAGACTTGAACGGTTCTGTTAAGGGGACGGAGTCTTGAACGGTTCTGTTAAGGGGACGGAGTCTTGAACGGTTCTGTTAAGGGGACGGAGTCTTGAACGGTTCTGTTAAGGGGACGGAGTCTTGAACGGTTCTGTTAAGGGGACGGAGTCTTGAACGGTTCTGTTAAGGGGACGGAGACTTGAACGGTTCTGTTAAGGGGACGGAGTCTTGAACGGTTCTGTTAAGGGGACGGAGTCTTGAACGGTTCTGTTAAGGGGACGGAGTCTTGAACGGTTCTGTTAAGGGGACGGAGTCTTGAACGGTTCTGTTAAGGGGACGGAGTCTTGAACGGTTCTGTTAAGGGGACGGAGACTTGAACGGTTCTGTTAAGGGGACGGAGTCTTGAACGGTTCTGTTAAGGGGACGGAGACTTGAACGGTTCTGTTAAGGGGACGGAGACTTGAACGGTTCTGTTAAGGGGACGGAGTCTTGAACGGTTCTGTTAAGGGGACGGAGACTTGAACGGTACTGTTACTTCCTATTCTAAGGGGCTCATGGAAAAAGTGTATAGTACACAATGATTTCGCCAGAGGGATGAGAATTAAAAGAAAGACAATTGGACAGGGAATCTAGCAACAAATTTCATTGGTAGAGGTCGGGACTTAAGCGAAGAGGTAATTTTATCTCACAGGCGATTTGTGAGGTAAAATGATCTTGGGGTCAGTCATACTGGGAGGTCTGGAGGTCAAAGGTGAAAGGGGATGGCAAGATATATGACCTATTGGACAAACAAGACGAAAGACTGAAAGAGAAGTGAGGAGAATCCTGTATAAAGGAATACTTGCACGCAGTCTACGGTGCATCAGACGTCGGCGAATTGACGAAGCCGACATTAGTACACCTGTAGCAGTAGACCAAAGTGCTGCCAACTGCCTGCATCACTGTGGAACTGTTCCGCTGCACACGAGCTGCTATTGCGCGAAAAGAAAATCCTCCTACACGAAGGCCGATGATTCTCCCCCGTTCAAACTCCGTAAGTTATTGAAATTGCACCCTATTTCGTCGTGGAAGCATAGTTAGGTCTCACTAAACGTTCGCCACTAAAAAATAACCATGCACTATTTTCAACGTCCTGCTACAACCCTCTATTTATACGCTTTTAGCATCAGGTGTCTCTGAAACTACTACTTTGCATAACATCCTATAATTGACAATTGCTACAAATTTCATTTCATTCGGATGATTCCTTCATGGTGTTGCATTTTTAACAAACAGCAGTGTATAAAAGATATTCAATTAAATTTTTTTATTTATATGAAGAAAATAACAGTGATGCGAGTTTGGAAGCAGTGGACCGACGAGCACAGGACAACTCGAAAAACTGGGAGTGGACGACGGAAGGTGACGTCAGCACGCGATGATAGACACCTGTCCACATAGCGGTGAACGACCGTACAGCTTCCGCCAGGCAGCTGGTAGCACTTTGGTCTACTGCTACAGGTGTACTAATGTCGGCTTCGTCAATTCGCCGATGTCTGCTGCACCGTGGACTGCGTGCAAGGATTCCTTTATACAGGATCCCTTTCACGTCAAACCATCGAAGGCTGCGTCTGCAATAGGCTCATGAGCACAGAGCCTGGCGGGCTGATTGGCAACAAGTTGTCTTTTCTGACGAATCCCGCTTTGATTTGTCAACCATGATGGCCGTATTCGTGTTAGACGCTATGCCTGTGAACTCTGCCTTCCAGAGTGCGTTATCGAACTTCATAGTTGCCGAACACCCGGAGTTATGGTCTGGGGTGCGATTTCGTTTCATGGACGATCTCAGCTGCTAAGAATTAAGGATAATCTGAATAACAACAGGTACGTCTGTGAAGTGCTAGAGCCCGAAGTCGTTCCCTTCCTTCAATGCATCCATGGAGCTATCTTACAACAGGATAATGCACGCCCACATGTTGAGAGGAATGTTCGAGACTGCTTTTCAGCCCAACACATGCAACTTCTTCCTTGGCCTGCTTATTTGCCGGATATGTAGGCTATTGAGAACGTGTGTGATTTGGTTGGTCGGCGTCTCGCTCGTGATCCGCGTCCTACAGCTTCAAAAGACAAACTTTGGATGCGCATACAAACGATATGGAATTCTCTTCCACAAGCAGACACATTCAACATCTGTTTCACTCCATGCCACGTCGTATAGCAGCACTTATTGCAGCACATGGTGGCTACACCAATACTGATTTCGAAAACTTAATCCTGTTTTTTTTTTCTTTGAAAATTTATTCATTTATTTGTACTAATACAAGCCGTTTGTGTATTAAATTTCATTTAATTCTGATGGCTCCTTGATTGTGTTACATCTTTTACAAACAGCAGTATATATATATATATATATATATATATATATATATATATATATATATATATATATATATATAAATATTCAGAAACACACGGAAAAGGAACTCTAAAGTAAAAATTTCACCTGTAGAATTATCGCACACATCTTCAAGAATAATATCCAAATTACAGGAAGCCATCAGATGACGCCGATAGTACGTCACAATGACGAGAGTGTAAGAGAGGTGTATATAAGGAATAGTAGCAAAGAAGTAAAATTGATCACAAGCGTTCTGTAACCCGCTCAGTGCCACAACCGAATAGGTATGGCACAGAGGACGCATGTCGATGATTTTTTACGTGGTACAATCATCGGCCACCTGGAATGTGGGCTTAATAAGACGGAAGTTTAAGTGGAACGGGGTCATCTCGTGGCTTTGGCAAAGGTTCCAAAATTATGGAAATATCAGTAGACGTCGCCTCCGAGTTACAACGCCGAATGACGACCGGTATTTGACAGTAATTGCAAAAAGAAGCAGACGGAGCACAACATTCGACCTTTCTCGTCAGCTATCTTGAGCCACGGGTACGACAGTTTCAAGGCAAAACATTTACAGACGTTTGGTACATGTTGGTCTATATGCTCTCATGCCTGTCAGATGTGTTCCGCTCACGGCAACTCACTGTAGCCAGCGGTTAACCTATAGTAGAGAACATGCAATGTGAACATTGTCACAGTCGGCTTGTGTGATGTTTTCCGACGAGTCTAGGTTTAGATTGCAGTCTGATTCACGACGGACGTTTATACGGAAAACGCCAGGTACCCGCTACCACCAAGACAACCTCATTTAACGACACCGTTACGGTGGTGCAGGATTGCTCGTTTGGGGCGGATTTACACTGGGCTCCAGAACAGATCTACATGTTCAAATCGTAACCATAAGAGGCCAAATTTATCGGGACATCATTCTGGAACAACATGTAGGTATGGTTAGGGGTGCCATGGGCGTAGAATTTGTGTTTATGGATGACAACGCCCGTCCTCATCGTGTAAACATTGTGAACGAATGCCTTGAATCTGAGGATATCACCCGTATGAAATGGCCAGCATTCTCACTTGACTTGAATCTGATAGAACATGTGTGGGACATGCTTGGCCAACGAGTTGCAGTCCGTCAACCACCTCCTACATGTGTACCGGAACTTCGGAGAGCATTGCTTGCTGAGCGGAGTGATCTTCCTCAAGATCAGCTCGATAATTTGACCCACAGCATGCCTAGGCGTATTCGACTGTATTTCATCGTCTGTGAGACATACAGATTATTAACCACTGTAACAACCATGTCATGTTAAGCTTTAGTAAGGTCGATATTTTTGTAATTGCTCCAGTGAGCAAAAATCGTAGTTTGTATGAATGGTTTCATACAAACACCATCTCTTTTGTTCTTTATCTTTTGTTTAATAAATGAGATTTATGAATAAGTCACGTTTGTTTTGTTTCTGAACCTCTATTTACCGGAGCTGGCATTATATTTCATTTATGGACATTAGTGTATATATATATATATATATACTCGGAAGCTTTACTCACTTAATAATAACGCTCACATACGTTGAACTTTGTGATTAATAGCGAATTTCGAATTTCATTTCATTATGTGGAAGTCTATTAATCCACGCAATTATGAAATTGTACTAATTTTGCTCCAATTCCAAAGATATTTATATAATTTGAAGAAACAGAACATTGATCTTGAATTTTTTTATGTGACATTTTATGGATATTTAATTATGCTATTCCGATAGATACCTGAACCACAATGAACTCCTACCTTTTCCCAGTCTGACCAAAAGAGTACTCCCTCGGATGCATCATAGTCCATTCCTCTCATATCTGCCGTGGTATCCATAACGTATACATGATGTAAATGAGTACCCAACTCAACTCCTCTGATATGCTCAGGGAACATGAACACTAGCGTCGCTGGTCCATCAACGGCTTTGCACTTTCCAAAGTCATTCAGTAAGTATCCCTCTGCACAATAGCACTTAAAGCCACCTTTCGTGTTGTTGCAAAACTGGCTGCAGCTTCGTCGCTGGATGTCGCACTCGTTGAGGTCCACGCAAGTCACGCCGTCCTCGGAGAGACTGTAGCCACTATTGCAAGAGCATTTGGAACCTTGGGGAGTCTTGTGACACACCTGGGAGCAGCCACCACGTTCGCCAGAGCAGGAGAATGCGCACATGCCACCTTCGTCTGTCGAGTCCCTGCAATCGTTTACACCATCGCACACTTTGGACCAAGAGGTACACATGATCGATGAGTTGCAGAAGAATTTATCACATTCCACATCTGAAACAAAAGCAAGTTAGATATAGCACGAGGAAAGGCAATGATGGAAGTTTCGAAGACTATCAATTCAGTTATCATATTCGACTAATATTCTAGTACTATTTACACACAGTGGTGAATCCTAATAAATATGCAATGGTGGCAAACCTTTTTGTGTGTGTGCCAAAAGTGTACAATTAATTTTCATGGTGCTGCTGCCTTGCTGAGTACTTTAATACGAGGGATAACAACAGAACATTTATAATTGCAGAACTTTTTTTGAGATAAATTAAAATATTAACATTAATTACATTACGATAAACTTATAACATGATATACACGTTTTCCAACATATTAAATAGTTTTTTTTTAGTGTACATTGGATGTCAAAAGTTTTATCAGTGGTCAAATCTGGTTTATATTTCATCACTTTTAGTAATACACAGGCAGAGCTACATCTATGGGTGATTTTGTTTCTTAAACTGAGTTCGATGATTTCGACCCGCCCAGACCGACGCTGTCCAGCAAAGGATGATGAGTCGTGACATTATGCCACTAAGTCAATGGTTAGATGTGATGTTCCTCGTGTGATTCTTCTTGGCAAATGAAAGTGAACACTTAAAACTTAACAGAAGTTTATTGAACAAACTCGTTTTAAGAACGAATAAAATAACAATTGACAGTATTTAGTCTCAGGTATGAGCCGTACTAAGTACGATCGGTCTCTAAATACCCGACTTCTTCATCGCCTATAGAATTCCCTTTCTTTTTGCCAAACTTTGTTCTAAAGTTTTTATTTAATCACTAGGATAAAAGTCCGTCATACTACGGGTGCATAAGAAAATTTATTTATTTTGGTCACACTTCATTTATATATTTTTTTTAACCTGGTGGTACGTGATCTCTGGCCCTGATATCCGATTTGAAATAACGATCAAAAGATTTTTTTGTGATGTTTCGTATCTCGTTTCGCGATCAAGGTACAACTGGTGTACAAGTCGTGGTAAAAAGGTTAAACGAATACCGTGCCAAGTTATCCAATATTTAAAACATACGTGTTGTGACAAAATAGTATCAGTTTGCGAAACTTAACACAAAATTTATAAAGTTTATTCTAGATTTAAAAGTTTTATTCAAGACAATGCAGGTCGTATTAAAAGGCAGGGAAACTACATTTGAGTATTTGGAGCAGTAAGGTACAGAAATGCTTGAGGGGGGGGGAGTGTTAATACAGTTGGTTAGTTGTTAATTTTTAATTGACGTTGTGTACTGGTGCAACACAACCTATTGTCGATGATCTGGGATCAATCCCCAATGGGAAAGATCCGAAGACAAAACAACGTAATTTTGAACCACGATCAGATGACGAGGCAACACCTGGGCTGGCACCCCACTCTCCACACTTCAACACCAACCCAACGTGAGGATTTCTGCCACGACAGATATAAGGTGCACATAACGCCTCTTCACCATACGTTTACAAATATCTATGCCCTGACCCGGATTCGAACTAGGACCCTTCCGATCAAGAGGCTAACACCTTAACCACCAGACCGGTAGGTCTAATCCAGTAGTAAGTGAAAGAAACGGATCAGCAAATGGAGGGTTGCAAGTTTGAAACTCGATCCTGGTGCATTTTAAATACGTCGGGGTCTCAAATGTCCTCACGTTGCCGTAATGTGGGAGGTTGCAGAGTGCGGTGCCACGTCAGATCTTTTCGTAATCTGATGGTAGTTCAAAATTATTTAGGTTTATCCTTGGATCTTAGCCGCAACACCTAAGCTGGCACCCCACTCTCCAAACTTCCACACCAACCCAACGTGAGGACTTTCGGCCACGACAGATTGAAGGTGCACCAGCCGCCTCTACACCATACGCTTACAAACATCCATGCCTGGACCCGGATTTGAACCAGGAACCTTCCGATCTAGAGGCTAACACCTTAACCACTATACCGGTTGGTCGGCTACTTACAAAAGGAAAAGAAATTCAAACATGTGTTTCGAGAAATTTATATTCTTGAGAAATTCAAAAACATCATAGTCCCGATAAAAAAAATTGTTACCGCTAGATCAGAGGTGGCCAACCTGTGGCGCATGCGCCAAAAGTGGCGGATTGAATGATTACAAGCGGCGCATTTCATGCTTGCGCCTACTTATTCTTTTGAACAGGTGCCATAACTTAACCCATCTCCATATTTTCAACACCAGATAAATCTCACAGATTGAATTCATACAGCCTTCACCAAACGATACTCTCCAGTAGCTGTAGCAGCATCAGTGGGGTCCAGGACAATGATAGCCCTCACGTTCAAGAGATCATCTCTTACTATTGTAGATTGTTGCTCCAATAAATGTGCATATTTTGAACTAGAGTACATTAATTAATATAGTTGGCGGGACTGAGTTATTCCTCTTCCTCCCCTATGCGAAGCAGATCCTACCCATATCCATATTTTCCAACCCCACCCATGAACGTAAGAAGATAGAGAAGGTATTTTTGTTGTAGGACGCATCTGAATTCGAAATGAATCTGTGAAAAAATTGACGCATGGTGTGCTAAAGGTGGACTACCCCTTCTCTAGATGGTACTGAGCTTGGATTTTGAATTTGATTGTTGTTTTGTCGTTCTTAATATTACTAAAGAGTCAAACTTTTTACTATCTTCACTCACTGCAATTTACTTCATCATCACCGTCGGGGCAATCTTTGTGCTGATTACACACCTCATAAGCATAGATGCAGGTAGCTCCATCGTTGCATTGAAGATGACCTTCCTTGCAAGTTTTCTCTGAAAATACAAACAAAATGAACTGCTAGAGTAGATACCGTAAAAACATGTTAGGTCTGAAAACTTCTCAGGGCCAATCTAACCAAGTTGGACAGGTATGTACTTTAATTAACGTACTGGAGCAACATAACGGGCTTATATTGACAGTCTGGGATCAAACCTGAAGGGATAGATTCGAGGACAACACCATGTTATTTTTAAAAACGGGCAGATGACGAGGCAACACCTGAGCTGGCACTCCAGTCTCCAAACTTCCACACCGCGCCAACAGGAACACATCTGAGGACACGACCCATTTAACGAGCTCCAGCTCTTTTTGTACACGACGGCCTTTGGTTGGATTCGAACTCGCAACCCTCCGGTTGTTTATCCGTTACTATGGCAGCTGGGCTACCGCCGTCAAGTAACCCAGTTGGAAGAGCGGAGGATTGGCAACCACAGGGTTGCCAGTACGAAACTCGCTACAGCAAAATACCGTCATGTACAAGGGGGCTGGACTGTGTTATATAAAAATGTGGTCAATCAATGGAGTTTCCTCCTAAATCCGATGGTATTGTGTATAGTATTTTTTCAAACTTTTTGAAACAATTTATCCAATTACTTTTTTTAAACAATATTTACAAATACTTCAAGTTTCAAATTTCTAAAGCAATAATGAATCTGACTGTAACAAAACGTTTTGTTTGGTACATTGCTTAAGCTAGACTTTCCAAATTTCTGAAAACATACTTTTTGAAAGTTTTAGTTTACCCGATTCCATTGAAGTTTTCATCTTTTTCCTGTTTCTAATTTGATAGTCACACAATTCAACTGAAATAAATAAATGTCAATCTATGTTCGAAAGCTAACTCACTAATGCAGTCCTTCTCATCAGATCTGTCTACACAGTCATATACTTGATCGCAAACCAAAGTTTTGTCTATGCATCTTCCATGGTCACATTGGAATTCCAAGTTGCTACAGGTCTTTGTCATTGCTGGGCAAAATAGAAAATATATCAACAAAATAATAATAATAATAATAATATATATATATATATATATATATATTACGTCATGTATTAGGGTGTGACAAATAACTCTTATTAGCTCAGTACCTCTAGACCAGGGACGACGAACCTTTTTAAGAAGTGGGTCAAATTTTGTTCATTATATTTTTAGCACTAGCTCGTTGGTCACTTCGACAATGGGAAGGGAGCATGGTAAAAAACTACCTTTTTTGGTTCTCAATTTTTTAATCCTTTAAGAGTTAACGAGTGCTTTTACGTTTGCAAGTGAAGAGCAAAAGATTGATATAAAAGGGGAGAAACCATGCCCAGACCCCCTGAACTGATTTTTTAATGAACAAGGAAAAAAACAACATATATATGAAATATTATATTTTAATAGATAATATAGTTAGGTGTATGTGTTATGATATTATAGTTATAAAGTTATAAAGTTAAAGTATATTTAATGAGAAATCTGTTGTTGTTTTTTGTCAGATAATTTCTTATTTTTTGGTTCATTTTCAGTATTTATTAGTTTAACGCATTTTGCAGTCAATTCATTTCCGCTTTTATTTCTATTGATAAACAGTACAAAATTCATCGAAGAAAACAATTTTTCACATGAATATGTGGATCCAAATATCGTTAAAAGATCATTATCAAGTTTCTTTATTGATATAAAATTATTTGGTAAAGAATCCCATACGTTTAATATTATATTAGTGTGGGATAGTTCTACTAATTGCACTAATTTCAGTCATTTTCCCTTTTACTTCGGAAATCAAGTTATCAAATTTATTTTTCAAAACTATGCTACTTTGAAATTTAACTAATTCTTTTTGTGCTAGCTAGTGCGCAAAAGTTATGTACTCCCATCATTAAAAAGCGTGCGGAATATTAAAGCAGTAGATTGATTTTTTTCTGTCGCCCCAGTGGGTAGAAAATTCCAAAAATTGGACTAAAAATGATTAAAATACAAAAATTAATAAATAATCACTGATTTCGTTGATCGGTTTTGGGTTGTGCTTACAAGTTACTATTTTTTAACAACAACAACCATAAAAAAGTTTAGAATTATAGGTTAATATCATTTGCCGCCTCATTGATACCAAATTTTTGAAAATGAGGGCAAAATTTTAAATAAATACACGTCACACTTACCTCATTTTAATGTGAACAGAAACTTTATTTTATCTTTCAAACATACAAATGACAAAAGCATTACTGCTTGTAATCATTTTTGGTTTCGAATTTTGACATGTGTTTTCTGGATTCTAGTTTCGCTCTAATAAATCCATCTCTGTTCTGGGGCTCAACTGTTTTTCCGGAGGCTGCAGTTACTAGTTTCACTTTCCGCTCAACTGAATGCGTGTGTGAAGGAAATGTAATAAAGTCCCAGCAGTCCATTGGCATACCATCCTGTATCATATTCAGAAGTTCTTGAGAACTGGAGGCGATGTCACATAACAATCTTGCCATTCAATGATATCTACAAAGTCTGTAGCTTCGAAGTTAACAGGACGAATAACGAATCTGCGAACACAATTTCCATCTGGGCTCATTTTCCTTGCATTGATAAACCGCGGAGCTGCAAGGACACCTCTCATAAGTTATCATTGCCAAAAGCATGCTTTCTGGAGCCGTAAAGTAAGCGTTGCCAGAAATAATTGGTTCGATTACGTCACGAACGATACTTATTAGGCAAGTACCGAGATGAGCTGATGAAATACCACAGATGTCTAGCACCGACCCTTATGGAATGATGAATCTTAATTCAGAACCATGAGGGTGCGTAAACTCTTAGAATGAATACAACCAAATTTAGCCCTTATATGGGCGAAATTAAATAGTATAATACGGCTATTTTCTCTGATAAATACCACTGGTGTTGACTGAAATTGCTCAGAGCCGCTTTGTAAATCAATTTGTCAACTGTTTCATACTCTTTTAACGTCTTTAAAAAACGCAAATCTTGATTCGGCGCCTTCACCGTTAAACTGCATCCATGCCAGGGCATCATATAAACTGCCACAATGAATAAACAAACATCTTGCAACGCACGTTTGTCCTCAACTCTCATTTTGAACTGCGATGCAGCAAACATATTTTCAAAGAGTAAATAGGTTTTACCATCCATCGTGCTGGATGTAATTCGCCAGAAGGTCTGATTTTAATTTTACTCTCGTTATCTCCTCTCAAGAAAATAACAGATAGTTCGATCATTTCCCTATAATCGTCACGTATAATGGATTTTTGCAGTTCGTGGTTAGAATACGTCACCTATCCGTTAATAGTCGCGTCAAAAAGATGCTGCAAAATCTGTGCATGTTTCAATAGCATTAGGATTAATGTTTTCCCAGTTGTATCTGAACTTTTTGATCAGTGGAATATCGGGACTGCTTGCTACTTGGATCTTTGATTCAAATACACTTTTCAGAACCAGTTCATAAACATGATGATGGCAAGCAAAGAGTAACAGTATCAGATGCTGTCGTATCACAACACATTATCTGTACTTCATCATTGAGATTCCATTCTTTAAGTGCGTTTGAAACTGCTTTAGCTCCATCTTTGCCGGAAGAGCTGTCCAGTTTTGGTAAAGCAAGAAGTTGCTCCTTCTTTCCAAATGAAATAGGTATCGACAGGCGTTCTTCATTAGAACTTCTCACATCCAGGCCTGGTAATAATTTTCCATCGTAATGAACGGTAACTACTTCGGGCACGTTATTCTGAAAATCGGATTTTATGGATTCCGCTATAACCTTTCTCGATGACTCACCTCACCAACCAAGAAAATGTTTTTTTTGCTGCTTCTCAGTTACATTGACATCTTCGAAATATAAAACAATGCGCGTTAATTACCCGACAAGCCGAGAGTAAAGCTCGGTTTTTCAAGATTCAGTGTAGAAGCGCCGAGCGAAGAGATTCAAGTCCAACGTCTCGAATTCCTCTACCGGTATAGTGGTTAAGGTGTTGGCCTCTAGATCGGTAGGTTCCTGGTTCGAATCCGGGTTCGGGCATGCATGTTTGTAAGCGTATGGTGTAGAGGCGGCTGGTGCATCTTAAATCTGTCGTGGCCAAATTCAACGTTCCGGTTTGCTAGATCCGAACCCGAAACGCCAAAACTAATGGCGGTGCAAATATCTAATAAATATTTCTGATCTGAACTGAGGTTGGTAGGATTGAAGTCTGGCAACTCGAATTCAATACTATTAAAAGCAACAGTTGAAAGCTTTTCGCATCCTTTGAAGTTTCGTCCAATGTCTCCGTTGTAAGATGTTGGGTCAGATGACTTGCTGTCTATGGACTCAAATAGGTGTCGTAATGGAAACTTATTGAAATGAAGTAAGCAGATAATCCATTGAAGTGGTCTCTGAAGTTTCAATTCAAGCCTGCAAAATTACACCATTAAACAATCATGTGTTCACTACAGTGCCGTCACAACCGAGAACAACAAGGCTGCTAAAATCACGGAATAAAGTACTTGTTACGTATTTGTAAATGCTATTAGATATATCAAGGCTAAATCCACTGTCAGGTGTAACATGTCCCATGTACGTAGAATCATGGTCCGATTTAATACAGTAATGCGCAATTTCTACAATTGTTCTTTGGAACTGCTTGTCCTCGAATGTTTCTGATGTTAAAGTTTTGTCGTGCCGTCCATCAAAATAAAGGCCAGATAGAGTGGAATGATTTTCATTTGATTTTGAGACCAATTTTTTGTAAATTCTCGATTTTCTTCTCCATATTTCGTTTTTGCCTGTGACGAGGCTGGTATCTGATTCCTATATTAAACTCAAATCTTGCATAACACTCGAGTAATAGCAGCCGTGACTCTGTTGGATATACCATATCTTTGATTGGCAAGAACTGTGTTATCCAGTTTTAAACGCATTTGAACACTTCTTGTAGGCTGATGATGAAACGCTGTGTAAGACGCGTGTTTGATGCCCACCTTGTCTTCCTCCGTCTCCACATCCATCACTTCTTCTATTTCATTTTCCCTTTCATTATCCACTGAATAGCTTGAAGCAGAAGCAGGAGACGTCTGTTTTGCAGTTCGAATAGTATCCTGTTCCTTTCGCATGTGATGTTTCTGGAGCCCTTTTGTTTGTTGAACATCAACACTTCCAATGACCATTTTTCTTTCCGTTCTTTGGTCAATGAGGAACGCCTGCTCGTTTGCAGGAACTTTGCTTTCTTTCGGACAAATACACTCCTTAAAAATCACGCATTTACGCGCACGCACGCGCAGATATGTCAAATAGTTTTTTTGGTTCAATTTTAAAGTTCTCAACATTTTACAGAGTAGTCTTACTTTTTTTCCACACGTTTTATATTTTTCATGATTGATCGATATTTTCCATGGTATGCGTGTATCATATCTCAAACACGTTTATGTGAAACTGAAGGAATAGATGCATCGACGTATAAATTTTCAATCTTCAAAGCAACAGTTTCTGAAATAACTGAAAAGCATGGTTATTTGTTTCCATCAGTTTCGAAACCAACACGCCATCGCTCGTGAGAGCAACATCTTATGATGTCTTCATGCGTTGGCAACATGCGTAAAAAATCCTTTGGAGTTCCAAAAATAGGGCATTGCAACGTTTGTTGAAAACTTTGCCAGCGATGATTTTGGTATTTCTAATATTTACTAATATTACCGTGATTACGTCGATTCCGGTAAAACCATCAATGCCATGGTCAACTGTCACGGACAACAGTGTGTGGATGACCGAGGTCGTCGTCGCCTAGCCCGCATTGTAACAATGGATAGATTGTCCTCAGTGCTACATATTACTCGTCGATTTAACGCTGGGTCACAAAAACGTGTAATCTGCCACGCTATCCGAAACCATCTCCTCTCAATGGGGTACAGAAGCCATCACGAGAGTCCTTCTATTGACTGCACAATGCGGGCGTAACGATTAGCATTGTCACGGGACGCCAGTGGACCGTCGAGATGTGGGAAAATGTTGCCTGGAGTAAAGAGTCGAGATTCACTTTGATACATGCCGATAGCAGAGTACGTGCACAGCGTAATACACATGAAGCGATGAATTCTTCCTGCCAGCACGAGACACTTTAGGCTGGTGGAGGTGGCATTTTCGTCTGAGGACTGTTCACATGAACTGAAATGGGACCCCTGGTATATGTCTCATAGTCGATCACAGGCAAACGTTACCGGTATATCCTTGACGACCATCTGCTTCCGTATGTTCGTTTTTGACAGTCCGCCACAAAGATTCTTTCAGCAAAACCGTGCACCGTGACATAATCGCTCCCGAATTGAATCCGAATGGTCGGATGAACAGACCTGCTGAAGTTTGCTTCATTGCACACAGACCTGCACGGTTCTTTCCGGGCCATCAAGATCACCTGACCTCAATCCAATCTATCACATCTGGAATGCAATTGAGAGAGATGTCCAAACCTCAGACCACCCTCCATCTAATCTTCGTGAATTGTGTGAGATTGTTCAGGAGTCGTGGATACGTATGGCCTCTCATCGCTTTCAGTATCTTGTCGAGTCCATGCCAAGACGAATCATCGTCATCAAGGAGAAAGGGGTGCTACTGTGAGGAATTAAATATTGATTCCCACGTTTCTATAACACCCCTCTGTAAAACCCCAAGTACAGCCGCAAATTCCTTGCGACAAGACGACAAGATGTCTGTACTTTGACATTAAATTTCTATAGACGATTCGTTACGGCAAACCTCTGACAAACAGGTGTCTCGAAGCCTGAGAACGTTTCCAGACCAGAAAGGATGGTGCATAGTCTTGTTGACGGGAACGAGCCAGCAAATGGAGTTATCGGAATTAGCGCTCGCCTGCCGTCACGGCCAATCAGGGAGAACCAACGCAACATGACGTCGAGACCCCCAAATTTCGGGCCGGCAATGAGAGAGAAGTTTTTCGGGAGACGACGTTCTCGCCTTGAAAATAGACGACGCTTCCACCTGTGGAGCGGAAGAATCGCCTCGGACATAGGGTCCTAAAACATATCGCATCATGACGCAAGTGCCTGTTAGATCTCCGGATCAGATAACTTTGGAATCTACATCCAGGAAACGTTCCTGAAAGACCCCGCGGTCTGCTGAATAAATTCAATTATTCTTTCCTGCTGCGAGGATTAAAAGATATCCTGTCCGTTCGACGGGAACTGCAGTGTTTTCATTGTCGGAGACCATCTCCTGTATGTTCACCGTGAACTCTTGTTTTAATTTTCTCGGAGGTCATCTCCTATGACGTGCAGTATAAAGTCCGAATAGTACATATATTTTAGTCAAGCAACTCTGAATAAATCTAACCTTATTCCGGGCTGAATAAGGAGTGCTGTTCCCTGCATATTTTATATGACCGCTACCCAGTGTTAGGCGAGTACGCCACAGCCTATTGTTTTATATGGTGGCTTTGCGGTGGGATTCTGCTACTTGCGAAAAAAATAGCTGCCCACGAACTTTGAGATTCCAACAGAATAAACCGCTGAGTACTGGTGCAGCATCTTCAACACTAAGGCTAATCCTACGAGTACTGGCGCTGAAAAAAAGGACACCAAGTCCGAAGGAATCGAGTGGACGCCTCGTCCAGAAAAGAGAGGAACGCGTAGGAATCGAGAGGACGCCCTGTCCAGTGGTAGAACACAAGCAGACGATCTGCAGTTAAAGGACCCCCTGTCCAGGAGTTAGAAGGACGCCCCGTCCAGGAGTTTTGGATGTAGATTCCAAAGTTATCTGATCCGGAGATCTAACAGGCACTTGCGTCATGATGCGATATGTTTTAGGACCCTATGTCCGAGGCGATTCTTCCGCTCCACAGGTAGAAGAACGTCCCGTCCAGAAGTTAGAAGTACGCCCGTCCATGAGTTAGAAGGACGTCCTGTCCAGACGGAATACAGCGCTTGACGGAGCCTAGAGTCGTGAATGCCAAGCAGCAATTCAACAGACAAGGTAAGTCTGATTTAATTGCTAGATACAAATCTGTTGTTTTTGTAACTTAAATTATTGAGATAGATAAAAAGTTTTGCTAAATTAAATTAAAGTGTGATCTATTGAAAATATTGTTAAAAATAATGCGTTTATGTTGCATAGTAGAATAGCCAGTAATTTGTCTTAGTAAATTAGTGTTGCATTGGTGAATTAATATTTTAAACTTTAAAGAATAGTACTTGAGTTAGTAAAAATTATGGCTTATTTAAAACGACAAAAAAAAGTAAATCTCCAGAATCTAGCGGTTGAGTTAGGTATAGAAATTGAATTAAACGAAACAATTACAGATTCCACTAAGAGAATCTTAGAAGTCCCCGATTATGAGGAGGAAGGCGTAAAACCAATGCTTGCGGTCATTTCCGAAGAACGGCAATCCGAAGAGGCGAAAGCCAGAGGGAAAAGCGGGAAGAAAAATTTCGAGAATTTAAACTTGAAAAACTACGCATAATACAATCATTGGAGACAAATAGTTTAGATTCCTCTATGCAAAAAAACAATAGACCTGAAAAAAATTTAAAAGCAACAATGCAGAAGTTGGAACCAAAAAAATCTGACATACCTTTATTTTTAGGCTTATTCAAGAGACAAATAAAGAAAGTTTCAGTCGATGAGACTGATTGGGTTGATTTCCTGACCCATAGAAATAGCCGAGCTAATTATAAGGGAGCCGGAAGAGATGTGTAGGAATTATAAACACGTTAAAAATTTGCTGTTGAAAAGATTTCAATTAAGTGCTGAATCTTTCCGCGTAAAATTCCAACAACACCAACGTAGACCGGGATCACTCTGGAAGGACCTCGTGTTCGAATTACGGCGCTGTTTAGAAGGGTGATTGAGCGCGATTAAAATCTAAGATTTTAAAGACCTCAAAAATCTTATGAATATCGATCAGATTAAAAGGCGCGTCCCCTCATAAATTAAAGACCATTTCCTGAATAATTGGGCTCATATAAATAAACCATCAGAGTAAGTGAGATAGTTGGATGATTACGAAACCAACAGAAAATTTGTGAGGAAACCGTAAAAATTCCGACCACTTGAGAGGAAATTTGGAGAAAAATTTAAGGCCGAGAAAGCTCAACCAGAGAAAAAGGTGAGAGATTTCCAGAAAACTAAGGAAAGCTTTGGGCGCGACGCCCCGGAAAAATTTAGAGAATTCCGAATGAAAGAATTCGAGAAAAAGAGAAAGGTCAAATGTTATGAGTGCCAACAGGTTGGCCATATTCGGCCCCAGTGCCAACAATTAAAGAGACAGAATGAGGTGGTAAATAACTTGGTTTCAGACGAGTTTGCGTCCCCATTTAAGCCGTTCTTAAGCATGGCTTTTGTGAACGAAGTTGAAATTACCGTAATAAGGGATAGTGGCAGCAGTATTGACTTGGCCCCTCTAAAATTAGTAAAACCTGAGGATTTTACTGGAGAAAAAATACGAGTTAAGCAACCCCTTGAAAATCATTTTCGGTGCTTACCTCTAGCCAAAGTCGTAATTGAAAAGTCCAGAGATAGGTCGAGTATTGACCAAAGCAGCTATTGTAAGAAACTCAGTAAACATGAGTCATTATCTCTTAGATAACGCGACTTAAGAGTTAATTGACAGCATGAAACGAGGACCGCAGATGTTAAATCAAGTCGTTACTCGTAGGGTTAAGGAAACTGACGCAGTAACGAAAAGAGAACCCGTTGGAGATACGTATCGTCAGCCGCGAAAAGTATATAAAGCGAGGATAGCCCTATTGTATCGCCCGAAGTGGAAAATGGGGTTCAAGTTCAGTTAGCTGAAGTTAACTCCGACGAGTTCAAAGCGGAACAGATTAGGTGTGACGAATTAAGAACCCTCTGGGAGAAGGTGAAAAGCGGGAAAACTACCGAATTCCTAGTGGAAAAGGAATTGTATCGGAAATCTATAGATTATCATGGCTCTGAAAGACTACAATTAGTCATACCAGCAAGATTTCAGAATAAAATCATTAGCTTCATACATGAAGGTTGCGGATCTAACTTAGGCGCAACAAAGTCGAAAGATAAATTGCTCCGATATTTCTTTTGGCCGTATTGTACTAAGGACGCGGAAGAATTCGTGAGGAATTGCGATCGTTGTCGGAGAATTGAGAAATCTCAGGAGAAAAAGAAAGCACCCTTAAAACTAGTCCCTATTATTAAGGAGGTGTTTTCTAAAATAAACATCGACACAGTCGGACCACTCTCTGTGTCAAGCCGAAATAATAGATACCTGGTGACTGCTATTTGTGTAGCTTCTAAATATCCCGAAGCCCTTTTTGTCCCGAATATGAGTTCCGAAACCGTAACACTGTTAATAATTTTTAGTATATTGGGTTACCCGCGAGAACTACAGCATGATAACGGGTCATGTTTCACAAGTAGCCGGCAGGGCCGTGGCCCTGCCGGTTAGGAATGGATCAATTGCGATTCCTGATGATCCCTTAATCCATAGTGTTGCATTTCGTTCCTTCCATATCTTAGGTCTGAAATCTATGGAACAGGGAAGGCTTACGGACTATCTGAGAATAATTTGATATTAAATTCAAGTGAAAGCTCATTTTTCGTTTCACGTACACATACGACTGAGAAGGCAAGTACGCTTTTTGAAAGGTTTTGGTTTTAGAAGGGGAATTAGCTTTATTTTAAACGAACCTTATCGATAAACACTGTACTAATAAAAGTCATCGGACACCTGAAGTAGAAACTAAACATATATCCTTTATTTTGGGGTATGACTGTACATTTAAATTTCCAATTTCAGAATCCAGATCTACATGGGTAACTACAGAGTTAACTGCTAGTGAGTAGACTGAAATTTAAAGAGGGAATGTCTTACAAAAATGTGCAAATTCTTTAAATAAATATCCAAACATTGAAGTAGAAGTCACTTTATTATACCTAAGTATACAAGTCTCATAGACTGAACTGTGCTCGCGCCCCTTCATAAAAGTATAGACACGCCAAAAAGGTTTAGTCCCTTGAACTTGAGGTAAATAACGGTACCCAATTAACACTCTAAATACTGATTTTTAGGGTTAATATTGTGACTGGTACTTCAGTGTTTAGATTTTCATATAAAAGATTTGCTCATCTCTATAGGACAATTATTCCTTAACTTTCAGTCTATACTCACTAGTAGTTAAGTCTGTAGTTACCAATGTAGATATGAACTCTGAATTCGAAAATTTAATTTAGAACTAGACCCCAAAATGAATGCAGTTCGTTTCTACTCCAGTTTTGTCAGTAAAGTACATTCAGGGCGTATGTTACTTAAGATTTTTATCGTAGCTAATCACTCGTCTAAATTTACCATCAAATATTTACTGAGGGTCCCAACTTACTGCAGTTTCCTTCATCTGTTCCATCAAAACAATCATTTTTGCTGTCGCAAAGCCAGTTCTTGGGTATGCATTGGCCGTTGTTGCATCTGAACTGCGTTTCTGGGTCACAGGATGTTCTGTGACAGTTGGCCTCATCACTATTGTCTTCACAATCCTTCTCACCGTCACATCGCCACAACGAGTGGATGCATTCGGCATTGGCACACAAGTATTGTTCCTCGGAACAACCCGTTGGGAGCGCTGTCGAAATAGGAAAATTAAATGATGTTCCAATATATGTGGATATAAATTATCAGAAGAACTCTTGCCATTTCATTCGATCCAGGAAGTGATCAAGAACCATGACAACGATACAGACCATCAAAGAGTCAGATTTCAGAGAAAGGGAGACACTGGAAAACCCCGAAGAGGTGATATTTGGTTACTCACGATTATGATGTGATGCAACGATTATCTCCTGTAAAGAGTTTGCCATATCCATTGAAATAAACAGAGATTTAATAACATGAAATTCGCCTTTTATATCTTTTTCCAACAAATATGAGTTTTAAATAGACGCTAGGTCCGTGCTTTTTCCAGAAGCTTTGCCCTTCTACCTGTCAGAGAAAATAAAAGTGAACGAATTGCAGATTGACCACGACATTATAAAAATCGAACTAACCTGGCTACGAAATGTCTACTCTGAGTCAATCCGATTAGATTACTAATCTGCGAAACTGTCTAAGCAATGAGTGTGAAATTTCTTTTTATGCGAAAATTTGTTTGGTCAACCTAAATCATGTGGCAGGAACTCTTCCTGATGTATGCATACAACAAATAAAAGCTGTACATGTATACCATTTTTTAGAACTAACATTTGCAAGATAATGGTTACTTTATGTATAACTCGATACACAATTCAACGCTTCATCAATAAACGAGTATCTGGAATGGTATCCGTTTGCATAAAGTGAATATGTTGCATACTAAATAATGTCTGTATTACAGTTACTCACGGCAACCAACTTCATCAGAACCATCACCGCAATCATCTCTGCGATCACATTTCCACGTTGCAAAAATACATTTTCCATTCAAGCAGCGGAACTCGTCTCCTGGACATCCCTGTACCTCTTCTAAAATATAAGTCAAAGCAGAAATCCGTTAAAAATTACAAGCTTTAATTGCTCTGCATAACATTATCTCATTAGTCGACTCTGCGTACAACGTGTCTGTATCGCAAACACTACTTTAGTGATTCAACATGTACCGATTACTAGTGGTCGGCCATGATGGATGCTCTGTGACCGCGACACATTCAAATCCAATCTTTACGCTAGTTTTTGATTCAGACAGGTCACATCTGAGAATATTTGGACTGTTCATTGTGAATAACCTACCGAAAGACTGAGATTTACTTACTTCGATTAAGTAGTGTTACTTAGTGTTTCACTTTGTTTGTTATATTTGCTAAAAACATAAATTTTTCTTGGAATTTTTTTTGCACCCTTTGCTTTTAAAAAAACCACACAATTTATAAATATTTTAATTATCAAACTAAATTTACTATTTTTTATCAATTATGAAATTAATGTTCATAAAAATTATGAATACAAATATTGGCAAATTTTGACCATGTGATTCAACTGTCACTGAAACATCGGAACTCCAAATTTTAGCTTATTACGAGCATAATTAGTAGCGCAGTGAGACTGTTTGCAAAATTCGTTTATTATTATCGTTATTGGGGATTGTTCACTAAGTGAAAACAAATTTCTGCAAACAGATCCTAGGATTCAATCAGAATGGATTCTGACTTTGTCACCATCTTAATGAACTCTATACCAAGGCGCCTGCAATAGGCTATCAAAGTCGAACTAGTTATTGCAATTATCGTAACACTAAGCAAATTTTCAGTTTCAATTTTCTAGTTACAAAATTTTTACAAGCCGTTCTAACACAATCAATGTATAGCGTGCGTCATCGATGGCAAAATTTTGACTGAAATAATTAAAGTTAGCCATTTAAATTGCGTAAGATTTATTACGTTTCAAGAGTTTAATATTTGTTCACAAATAATTTTAGTTAATACCAGTATTGTTGGTACCGTATAAATAATATTACGTATTATACTTCATTATAAAGTGTAAATAAATTGCTTGAACAGTATATCTTTAAAGTCACTTTAGATAAGAAAAATTATTATTATGTTATTACTATTATTATTTTGTGTTAACTAATCCAATTAAAATTGTACCATTTTTTTCAGATCTGGCAATACGACATTATATATGGTTTGGTGTGTCATGTAGTTTTAGTTATTATTTTATGTGTGCCACGGTATGAAAAAGTTTGAAAATCGCTGTTCTACACCAGTGGTGCGCTAACTATTTTCATTACCTCCCATTTTGTGTACTATTTTGTCGCGATCCCTGGATAGACAATAGATGTTTTTATAATCGTCAACGTAGTTATTTTAGGGGAAAAAACAGCTTATAATACAATTACAAAAACAACTTCTTAAAAACATTTTAATATCGATATTGATTTTTTAAGGAAGTGTTTATTATTACCCTCTGAGCATGTTACTAAACTATTCTATGCTTAAAAAATAGTGAAACGTTAGCTACAGTTGCTCTTCCCGCAGTGAAATGAACTTTGCTGGGAACCAACTTTTCGAAAGTGCGATCCACAACTACAGGCAAAAACGCGGCTCCAAATCCGAAGCCAAATTTTGAAAGAGAGAAAATACTTCTACCATTTGTAAAGGAAAAAAAAACGACTGCGATGGAGGAGTAGTTGATTGTGATTACCTGAGATACAACACGCTCGGTATTTCCGCTGCTTGAAGCACGGTGTTATTGTGAAGATATCGTCGGTTGTATTCAGTACATATTGTGAAAATATTGTAATTCTCTTCGGTTGTAAATAAACTAAATTTTATGCCTATCACTAGAAATACGGTGAAAATGGAGGAATTAATTAAGTTGATGACTGAGATGAAGACTGAGCTAAAGACCGCCATGGAATCCAGTCAAGCAGAGATGAAGACTGAGCTAAAGACGGAATCCAGTCAGGCCGAGATGAAGACCGTCATGGATTCCAATCAAGTGGAGGTGAGATCTACCCAGGAAGCTACTCTACAAGTCTTGCAGGAACAAATGCACGCTAGTCTGCAAGCCTCCTAAGAACAGTTGAAAGCCAAGCTAGATGCCAAATTGCAAGCCACCCAAGAACAATTGGATGTAAAATTAGATGAAAATCAAACGAAGGTCAGACAAGAAATCAACGATTTGGACACCAAGTTGGACGCCAAGTAAAGAGAAGGGGAAGATAAATTCACCCAGATGAGCGTGGTTGGAGAGAATTCTTCTTCTCCTTTGCTGTTTTCCAGATTGAATAGGATCCATGAGGGTTCATCAGTGTCAAAACCGACCGTTAAGCTTGCTGGATATGATGGAAAGACTTCGTGGAGTGCATTCAAGATCCAGTTGGAGACTGTCGCAGCTGCCAACGGATGGGATGTGGTGATCAAAGCAGCCCATTTGGTATCAGCTTTGCTAGGAGAGGCCCGTAACGTTTTGGAGACGATACCGGAAGAAAAGATATTGGATTATGCTATTTTAATCAACGCCCTTGAAATCCGGTACGGCGAAAAATGCATGAAGGATTTCCACAAGCTCCAACTGTGAGGGATCAAGTGACATCGAGAGACTCTCCCGACTCGCATTCCCGGAATATCCGCCAGAACTCTTGGATGTCCTGAGTTTACAGCACTTTATAGATGGCATAAAGAATCAAGAAATCCAACACGCAATAAGAATCGCCGACGTAAAGGATTTAAAAAGCTGTTTTGTACTGGCAATGAAACATGAGGCGTCACTACATGCTATAGGAGGATTCTGGAAATATGCTAGAGAAGTTACGATATCTGAAGACAGAAGCGATTCTAGAAATCTTCAGGAAGAAATATTAGAAGGGGTAAGAAACCTGCTGAAGAATCAAAATCTGGATCGTCGTACGAACATCCGTACGCCGAGACCCGTGAAATGCTGGGCTTGTGGAAAAGAAGGTCATCTTCAACGACAGTGCCCCATGTGATCCGGATCAAACCAGGTTGAAAGACCAACTCAAGAACAGTTAAACTAGACAGCTCTTGCGGGGTGGAGGTGGCCATATAAGAAGAATACCCCATTTAGTGTTCTGCCAATTTCTTTCTTTAATGGTGAAGACCGAGGACTATTTGTAGATGGAAATATTTGTGGACGACCATGCCAAATGATCGTTGACACCGGAGCAAATGTGAGCATCCACCTAACAGATGTGGCGCGGACCCTACACGGAGATCCTTTTTATACGGCGCCAAACATCACTTTTGCAAACCGTTAATGGTTAATAAGACTCCGGGTAAGCATAGAATTTGGATTTACTAAGTACAAGCATTTCATGTACATTGATTATATTACCGATACTTGCATTCTTGGACTGGACTTTTTAAAGAAACATAATTTTTTTGCTAGAACTCAATAGAAATGAAATGACAACGTCCGAAATAGAGCTACTCATGTTAGAGGTGAATAAAGATTATAGTGATATCTGTAACGTTATAGCATCTGAAAATGGAAATCTACCACCTCGAGCCAAGTTTTTGGTTAGATGCGCAGTGAAAAACGAGACGGATTTTAAATTAGGGGCCATAGAGTATCCGCTTAATGAAGCAACGAAAGGCGTATTAGTGGCAGCAAGTTTAGCTGATCTCTCTGAGTCATGTGTTCCCATGAGAAACGCTAACTTTAACGAGAGACCTAAAGTTGCTCAAAAGGGAGACATATTGGCTTCCTGTACGCCCGTTGCTACTGTTTTCAAATGTTCTGCAGGTACGACTGGACAGTTGCCCCAAGAGATTACAAGTGAGAAAAATGTGAACAGTGGGCAAATGAATAAGATCCAAGCTCTCTTAGAAGAATTCAGAATGTTTTTTCATCTTTACCGTATGATGTTGGTCGAACAACTCTTGTTCGGCATAGAATTACTACCGGTGAACATGCCCCTATCAAAAAATATCCAAGAAGGATTCCCATATCACAGAAAGATGAAGTTATAAACATAAGAAAACAAAGTCACTGAACCATCAAAGAGTCCCTGGGCTTCTCCTATAGTACTTGTGAAGAAGAAAGATGGTTCCACAAGATTTTGTGTTGACTATCGAAAACTCAATGACATCACGAAGAAAGACAGTTTACCATTGCCAAGAATTGACGAAACTTTCGACACGCTTGATCTCAAGAGCGGTTATTGGCAAGTCGAAGTGCATCCTAATGATAAAGAAAAAACTGCATTTACAACCGGTCAAGGCCTTCGGCAATTTTATGTGATGTCTTTCGGACTGTATAATGCGCCAGCCACGTTTGAACGCCTTATGGAAACTGTCCTTCACGGCTTATCATGAGATGTTTGCCTTGTCTACTTGGACGACAAAATCGTGGTTGGTAAAACCTTCAACGAACATCTACAGAATCTCCCGAGGGTATTTCAGCGATTAAAGGACACACCTAGATTGAAAAAGCTGTAGTAAAGATGACCACTGCTAAACCTCAGACCGTTCTAAGTTGCTTAAGAATCCCACCAGAGAGCAAATACAAGGCACCTCAAATTGACAATTATCTTTTATCACTATGTCTGTTGGCCTGCCGTTTTCGAAAGTATAGGTATTATATATCAATACAGACAATTGCTTTCCTAAAAAGATATATAGTTATTTCCTTATAAATAATAATATATATTAACTCATTTCACATTATTTTACTGGTACCTGATATTTGTTGAAGAATAGCCTTATATTTTTTAACTGTCGAATAAATTTCTTTGAATTTGGCGACCCAAAATATTTTCACAAGACCCCCAAAGGAGTCGAAACTCACGGTTTGCCCACCACTGTTCAACACGATAAACATTTCAGACAACACGAAGATATAGGGCAATTAATTCAATTTGATTCTTGTATCTTCTCAGAGTTAATTCTGAAAGGGACTCACTCATAATTCCACCTTCCAACCTGTAGTCTTCCGTACATGGCTTCTAAGGAGTTTTGACCTTCATGACGAAAATAATCTTTCCAGTGGATTATTGTGAAAAGAAGAAATAAATCTCTCTCCGACGGATTTTACTACAAGGAAAGGACTAATATAATCTTTTCAAAGGATTCTATTCTAATCTAAGCACGAGCATAATCTTTCCAATGGATTCTATTTTAAGCAAAAGAGCAATAAAATATCTTCAAATGATTATATTTTGAGGAAAGGAACAATACAATGTTTCCAAAAGATTCTTTAATAATTAGAAGTATCTGTTCAAAGAACTTTATTGGCGATTTCCATTTAATATCTGCCTTAAAAAAAAAGCACAAACAGAGTCTTCTAAGGAAAAATAATAATTCTAAGGAAAAGAGAAATAAAATCTATCGAAATGATTTTATATGAGGAAACGAATAATAATTTATTTCCAAAAAATATTGAATCCAAGTACAAAACCAGATAATTTTGAATCGCGCTTAAACGACGATCTCTATTGAGGAATACAGTATATTCTTACCACAATCCAGTCCCGAACCTAAGAATATCGAAATCAAAATGAAGCATCGTTTCATGTTTAAGAAGGGACAAGAGTCGACTCAACACAAGTGCGACATTTACATAAAACGACGCGGGATACGGATGGAACTTCAATTTTCAGCTGCTTATCACTCCGGAACTTTGTTTCTTCATTCATACACTGTTTCTAATTAGTTTCAATAACGTTTTGCCCTGTTCCGGTTTGAACTATCAGGATTAAAGGATGACTACTCGCCATTTTATTGTGTTTCTTTCCTCCATCGCATTAACAAAAATGCCATTTTTATCAAAAAGAAAGTGATTCTGGCTCCCAATCATCAAATGAGTAATCGAAACAAAAAACATTATTTTTCTTCAAACAAAACTATGATTCATGTTCTGTGAAAAAGTTTTCCATTTCATGCTGCATCAAAACTGTGCTCAGATTTCAAAATGTTATAAGTTTTTTTTCCCAAAAAATTGAGCAAGTCCCATCCTGGAATCTGGTTTGTTAATGTTTAGAAGGTGGCAAAATGTCGGAATTCTTTTCTTTCAGTTTATGAGGTAACAAAGGTAGAAAAATTGTAATAAATCAAAAACCACAGAGCCACATGTGGAATGTTGAATCTTAAAATTGCTGTCACAAAAAATTGAAAAAAGTGACTTATAACAATTTGCCATCTAAGCACAGAAATTCTTTTCAGAGTGTGTGCCTGTGTCTACTCAAGGTTTAATGGTTATTTTCATTGAAAATTATGAAAAATAAATTGTTAGCATACTGAACGGTAGAGATACACCTTCCATTCATTTGTAATTGGAGGAGATAGAAGAACTTTTTATGATATCACCGATAGGCAAAAAGTTTTGGTTACAAAAGGAAGCATTAGCTAATCTTGCCAAATTATGTGTATCAACTTAAAAACAAATTTTTATTTTTGAAAATTTAAAGACCAATTACTTTTTGAATTTTAGTCCCAGGTGTCATCGATTAACTTTCATAAAATTCTAATTTAAACTTAAATTTACAGTCACTTTCTGAATACTTAATTGCCTTCAAATATGGATGAAGCCTCCTAATTGAATATGCAATTGATGATATACTTAAAAATAATAATAAATTGCTTTTGTATGGCCCAAAAGGTTTTGGAATAATTGAAGATATATGAGACAATTTCTGTCTATTGAAAACAACCAACCAACTTTCAAAACAAAGTCACCACATTTCGGTACTCCAAACCTACGTTTTAACAAACAAAAAATAATTCGTGAAAGTAGAACGTAAACCGTTCAGGCAAAAATGACAGTCTACGACTTGTATCAAATGAAAAACGATGATACATTTGTGAAAAGACGCAGCAAAAATTATTTTGATACTCCGGATAAGTTAAAAGACAAAGTTTCAAATGCAATTCCTACATTGGGCACATTGCAAATGACTCTCAAAGCAAAACCTGCGAAGTAAAGAGTAATAATTTTATCCTCAACGGTATAGAACACGTTGCTCCACTTGACACAGGTGACAATGATCAACAAAAAATTATATGATACGCTTGAACACATTACACTGATTACAGACAATATATTATTAATGGATATAAGCAGTGACAAAATTACTCCTATTAAGACACAAGGCACAAATTTGTATTGATGATGCAGTATATCAACAAAAGTTTCCGTTCTTACAGATATATGCAATAATTTTGTGATTGGAATGAATACTCTGAATCAAGTAAATTTTGATTTAACAAATGATGTCCTAAAAGTAATATGCGTAAGAACTCTTCAAATTTGCACAAACGGCAAAATACTTCGAGAAAAAGTCAATTCAGAATCCAACAACTTGACTTACATGGACTGTGCAGTTAATTTAGACCAAATAGGGGTCTCCCACAAAAAATCCAGAGCACATATGCCGAATTGTAGAATTAGAAATTTCAAATCAAACAAAACAGAAACGACAAATACAAAAATGAAAATAATTTTAACGAAGAAATTCAAATTAGCAAATGACGTTCTCGAAAAGCTCAAAATTCAGCAAAACACTTTCGAGAACCTTAGTGGAATCATTTTTGACATGGGTGGTGCTTTTACCTACAAAGAATTCGAAAATTATTCTAAAGAAGGTATCGAATATTTGCTAACAAACGGATTTCCCAGAGGCAGCGGCCGAGTTGAACGATATCACGAAACTCTTATCACAGCTTTGATGAAATAGTCCATAAACGAACAGAATCTTTCAAGCACGTCACAATATAATACAGAGCATTATCATTATTTCACATACCGAAGCACTAAATTTACACCTTTTCAACTCGTAGTTGGCGTAAAAATGAAAAGAAAAAAAAATGTTACAGATGAAACATATATTAGAAGAAGAATATTCTCGAGTAACGATGATTGACAAACTCATTCATTCATGAAAAAGTATTCTATTTCGCTATAATACCTGCTGAATAGTCTTCATGTAAGCTGCTTCACGTTTTAAGCCACACTAGAGCACCGTGATCAGAAAATTTTAAATTTTAAACCATGAACAAAGTATGCAATTTATCAGAAAAATCTATTATGGACGATCATTTGAGCTTTGATAGCGTATGGGTAATATAATACTTTTTGTTTGCTCTTAATTGTCTAGAATAAACGAATATTGGGTGAAGAGCACCATCAAGTCCTTGTTTAAAAATGGTACTAATTTACTTCGGTCGAAACATCAACAAACGTACGGCATGTATAGTTGGAATTAAATAACTTTAATATGGATTTTGAAATTATATAAAACATATTTTTAAACATCTGAAAAGCTTCACGACAGTTAGTTCTACTACATACTGAATCTATTAAATTTTGTTTAAAACTCTACTACTAGCATAATTTTTTTTTTATTTATTGCTTCCATTAATATTAGCCAAAAACTGTATAATTCTTCTACATTCCTAGTGCATTGAAGATTTTACTGATTTCAACTTTACAAATCTATAACCGTATTGCCTGGTATAGTTTGATCAGTGTATCCAGAATTATATTCTCTAGAAAATTTATATGCTGAGATGCAGTAAATGTTCTACTCTAGCGGCACAAAAATTACTATAATCGAAACAATTTAAAGCAAAGTCAATTTTATGTTTTTATGTATAGATCCTACCAATGCTTCTTTATAACACTCTTTATGCATCCAGAAGGAGGATAGCTCAGTTAGGGCAACAACAGATTAGCAACAGGAGGGTTGAGAGTTCGAAATTCGGTAAAGACAACGTCGAGAACCACACGGGGACAGGTGCACGATAATTATGTCGTAGCCTCAAATGTTTTCACGTTGGCGTGGTGTTAAAGATTGAACAGAGGGTTGCTATCGCAGGTGTTACCTATTCATCTGATCGCGGTTTAAAATTAGGTGGCGTGGTCCTTGGATCTTTTCCTTGAGAATTTCCGGAACCATCGCAAATATCCCACTGCGTTGCTCCAATTTGATTTTAATTAGCCACCTATCATCCAAAAGATAGGCTTCATAATTCATAAAATCTAAAATTAGTGACGAAACTAATTTTTAATTATTATTAGGATGTATGTTTACTTACCAATAGCCTTGGAAAAGTATTCTGTTAGCGTTTGTTGGTAGAATTTATTTGTCCAGAATAACATTTATTCTGTTAATGTTTGTTGGTAGAATTTATTTATTCAGAACTAGCAAAATACCCGACCTTACTCGGTTTGTTGAATTGGTTTACTCTAGATTGAAGAGATATTCAAAATATATAATGACTTACGTTTTTTGAAGAATAAAAATTTATTTTAACATCTTTCGCCATCTTTATATTTTCTACAACTTACTTTGGACACAAATCCTACACATGCATATCCATTCATGTAATACATTTCACATACATCGCACAATTGCTGTATGACAAAGCTACAAAATGACGAAAGGTGATACTAAGGTTACTACTAAAAAAGACGATTTATAGGAAGATTTGGAATTCCCTTTCTTAAGTTCTTTTCATGTTCAACTCAATTAATTAAAATTACGATTTACGGCGAGTGCTCTCGCACTCATAGTCAACAAAACAATATTTTTTTACTTGTGGCACTCTTGCCTCCGGTATGCGACATTGTGAAATTTTGCAATCTTCTAATGTCATTATTACAACGAATTTTTTAATGTTTGAAAAAGTTCCAGTTTGGATTAATAAACATTATTATTCTTTCAATAAAGGCATTATTCTTTAAATAACGGCATTATTCTATAAATAACGGCATTATTCTTTCAATAACGGCATTATTCTTTCAATAACGGCATTATTCTTTAAATAACGGCATTATTCTTTCAATAATGGTATTACACTTAAAATTTACTGAAAATTTATACTGACTTACCTAACATTTTTAAGTCTGATACTTTGTGGTGCTGTTGCGTGTGATGAGAAGGAAAACACATTTATTAAAATAATAAATATTTAAAACAGGAAACAGCGAAGTAAAACAAAATAAAAGATGTCGCAAAAAATTGTTCTAAAGATATTAATTTGTGATTCAATTTTATCTCTTGATCTCGCACAGTTGCCACAACTTACAACTAAAAGTGTACAAAATTTAGAAATGTGAAATTAATTCAGAGCGAAAGAACCAGAAAAAATATCACTGCTCGCGCGATCTTGTTCATTCACGTTTAATTGAAAAATATCGTCTGTCCCAAATATTCTTAAATCGTTTTCATTGCGCAAAGAATAAAAATAAGACTCGAAATAAATGAAGTATAAGAGATGAAATTCCATAAAAAAAAATTTTTTTGAAGAATAATTACTTTTTCAGCAGTACTGGTAAAGCAATCGAAGTAATCGTAATATTCAATAGACATTCCAATTTTTCCCAAACTACCAAATTATGGTTGATTTAAGTATACTTACTCAGGTGTTTTAGCATGAAACTCAACTAAATATAACAATTAAGAAATGTTTAATAGTGTATTCACTAGACTAATAAATAGTGTATAATATAAAATACACTGCAATCAAATATCTGGAATACAATTCATGTGATGCCTACACAAACACACAAACACAAAATCGAGCATAGAACAGAAAGACGGACAGACAGACTTTCGCAACCAATTCCAGTCTCTAAATGAAGATAAGTACTCACTGTATGCAAATTTCCATGAAAATATCTTAAACCGCGTGGACGTGTATAGGGCACAACATACAGACAGACAGACAGACAGACAGACAGACAGACACCAAACGAGAAAAAGGCGGATTCGGAATCAGAAGGGTCCAAAACGGATAGAAAACTTGAAATGGGTCGAAAATATTGAATGTACAAACACTCCATTCTTATTTATATAGATAACATTTATTCTGTTGGTGTTTGTTGGGGGCATTTTGGACAGAAAAATGCCAACCCTCGTTGCTGCACACTTGGTAATTATTGATCTAGATATTTAATCGTAGCGCAACATATTAAAACATGGTTTCATCCATAATTCTAGTATCTCATATATGGACTTAACTGATTAATAACTGATGTTATAAAAATGGTTGGTTTAGTTTATTCCTTCAATATTCCCCAAAATTCCTGGTTTATTCCTCATAATTTCCAATTTTATTTCCCTCTTTCAAAATTCCTGTTGTTTTTGCCTTACTACCATTAACACAGCACTATGACCCCTGGCTACTCACCTCTTACAACAACAAAAAATAATGCAAATCGTACTTTGGCCGCTAGGGAGTTTGAACTGAAGCAAGCTGTTTAAATTCAATCGACGTTGATGTGAAAAATATTTCTGGGACCTAATATCTTTTCACCTAAAAGTAACGACAGTTAAATTCAGTCTTTTTTTGCTTCTCAAATCCTCCCAGAAAAAAAATTATTTAGAGCAACACCTGCAGTGAATTTCATAGCTAAAAATTTCCGTTTTGCACCATACAAAAAATTATTCCTCATTTTCATCTTCTCCGTTGATGGAATTTTTTTTAAATCCCAAACCCTTCGTAGGGTCGGTATATATCTATATAAATAAGAATGGAGTGTTTGTTTGTACATTCAATATTTTCGACCCATTTCAAGATTTCTATCCGTTTTGGACCCTTCTGATGCCGAATCCGCCTTTTTCTCGTTTGGTGTCTGTCTGTCTGTCTGTCTGTCTCTATGTTGTGCCCTATACACGTCCACGCGGTTTAAGATATTTTCATGGAAATTTGCATACAGTGAGCACTTATCTTCATTTAGTGAGTGGCATTGGTTGCGAAAGTCTGTCTGTCCCTCTTTCTGTTCTATGCTCGATTTTGTGTTTGTGTGTTTGTGCAGACATCACATGAATTGTATTCCAGATATTTGATTACAATGTGTTTTATTGAATACATTATTTATAAGTGTAGTGAATGCAATATTAAACATTTTTTATTGTTATATTTAGAAGAGTTTCATGCTAAAACACCTGAGTAAGTATACTTAAATCATCCACAATTTGATAGTTTTCGAAAAATTGGAATGTAGTTTGAGTATTACGATTACTTTTATTTGCTTTACCAGTAATGCTGAAAACCAATTATTTTTCAAAAAAAAATTTAATGGTGAAATTTTAGATCTGATACTTCATTTATTTCGAGTCTTATTTTTATTCTTTGCGCAATGAAAACAATTTCCGAATATTTGGGACAGACGATATTTTTCAACGAAACGAGAATGAACAAGATCGCGCGAGCAGAGATATTTTTTCTGATTCTTTCGCTCTGAATTAATTTCACATTTCTAAATTTTGTACACTTTTAGTTGTAAGTTGTGGCAACTGTGCTAGATTAAGAGATAAAATTGAATCACAAATTAATATCTTTAGAACAATTTTTTGCGACATCTTTTATTTTGTTTTATTTCGCTGTTTCCTGTTTTAAATATTTATTATTTTAATACATGTGTTTTCCTTCTCATCACACGCAACAGCACCACAAAGTGTTAGACTTAAAAATGTTAGGTAAGTCAGTATAAATTTTCAGTAAAAGTGTAGTTGTGCCATTATTGAAAGAATAATGCCGTTATTGAAAGAATAATGCCGTTATTTAAAGAATAATGTCGTTATTTAAAGAATAATGCCGTTATTGAAAGAATAATAATGTTTATTAATCCAAACTGGAACTTTTTCCAACATTAAAAAATTCGTTGTAATAATGACAGGAGAAGATTGCAAAATTTCACAATGTCGCATACCGGAGGCAAGAGTGCCACAAGTAAAAAATTATTGTTTTGTTGACTATGAGTGCGAGAGCACTCGCCGTAAATCGTAATTTTAATTAATTTAGTTGAACATGAAAAGAACTTAAGAAAGGGAATTCCAAATCTCCCTCAAAATCGTCTTTTATAGTAGTAACCTTAGTATCACCTTTCGTCATTTTGTAGCTTTGTCATACAGCAATTGTGCGATGTATGTGCGATGTATGTGAAATGTATAACATGGATGGATATGCATGTGTAGGATTTGTGTCCAAAATAAGTTGTAGAAAAAATAAAGATGGCGAAAGGTGTTAAAATAAATTTTTATTCTACAAAAAACGTAAGTCATTATATATTTTGATTATATCTTCAATCTAGAGTAAACCAATTCAAACCGAGTAAGGTCGGGTATTTTGCTAGTATTTTATATTTATATCCCCCTCAGGGGCACGTCTTTATGTGTTTAGGGGCTTCACGAACCAGAGCTTCTCTGGTGATCTTTTCTTTTCTCATGGTGTTTATACTGTCTATATTACACACGGTGGTAATGGGTGGAATGTTTTAACTCTCATTTCCGAATTTTTTACATTTTAACTGTTTTATTTTTGTCTTTTGGATTGTTATTATTTTTTATATTTCATTGGATCATATTGTGTTTGGCTCAACTTGTCCGTTCTTGGACCTTGCGCCATTAAACACCAGCATCTATTCCAATCCTTGAGGGGTGAGATATCTCGTCATTAGAAGAAAACTGAATATACCTTAATCTCGTCTAAACCACTTGGAGGGTTAAATCCAATAATCTTGACATACCTTAATCTCGTCATTGTAAATTGGTTGTAAATATCTCGATCGCGAGATACACAGTCCAGTCACATTAATGTGACCACCTGTCAAAATCCAGAATAACCACCTTTGGCAGGGGGACCGTTGCGAGACGTGCAGGAAGAGAGTCAATTAGGTTTCTGAAGGTGTCCACTGGGATGTTGAGCCCTGCCGACTCCAGTGCCGTGGCCAGCTGCGCTAGATTACCTCCCTCCTACAGCCTGGATCCTTCCGGCAATTGTTGCAGGGTGTTTGCTTTCAGACGTTTCACGCCGTATACGCCAACGTCCATTTGTCCGATGGAGCATGAAACCTAATTCATCGGAAAAAGCCACCTGTCGTCACTCTGTGGACGGCCAGTTGCGGTACTGGCGTGCAAATTCCTTGCAAATTCCAGCCTTCGTCGCCGATGACCAGCAGTCAGCATAGGTACATTAATCAGGCGTCTGCTGTGGAGGCCCATGCGCAGCAGCGTTCGCCGAACCGTTGTGGAGGATACACTCTTGGTAACCCCTTAGTTCATCTGGGCGGTCAGTTGCTCAACAGTTGCACGTCAATTCGCCCGAACGCATCTCCGTAGCCTTCGTTCGCCTCTGTCATCTATAGCCCATGGTGCACCACATGTGCCACGCCGCTGATTTTGTATAGTGCCATTTTGCCATGCACGGTATACTTTTACCACGGCGGCACGCGAACAGTTCACAAAATTAGCCGTTTCCGAAATGCTTCCACCCTTGGCCCGAAAGCCAATAATCATAGTCGGATAAATCGCTACGCTTCTGCATTACGCCAACGATTGAAATGCTTTCCGATGCCCTAGGACATCCTTTAAATACATTCCACTGCAATGTGCTGCCACCTGCCTTTTGTGATTGGTTATTTCACGTTGACGTCGAAAGTAGGTGGTGGTCACATTAAAGTGACTGGACTGTGTATTTCGTCTAAATCTCTAGGAGGGTTAAATTCAATAATCTTGACATACCTTAATCTCGTCATTGTAAATAAGTTGGCAATATTTCGATGACGAGATATCTTTCCATTTGCAAAATTGATCGAATCTGGATGGACGAAATATCTCGTCTAAACCACTTGGAGGGTTGAATCCAACAAACTATTATCAGTATGGTATCCTATTTTGATGTCCTATTCGTGTGCGTCTCTTAACTTCAATAGTTGAAATCGATATGTGCCAGAGAAATGGATAGTCGCTTTTATTTTCTTGCCGAAGGATCCACAAAAAAAAGATAACACTTCATCGCGGCATAAATATTGATCAAGATGATCTCGGCGAATCTGCGTTACGTGACCCGGGTTGACGCCCTTCTTCTTTGTTCCAGCGTCTTCAGAAGTGTCGGGGGAAGGCTCATGCGGGATTCTGGTCACGAGCCCGAGACTTTGCCTGATAACTGTGATAACTCTTTTAACAGGGGTTATCAGCGAACTCGATCCAGGTAGGAGAGGAATGCATCATCCGCTGGTGGTCCCTGTCGATATCACTTTTAAATGCGCTCGACTCTGAAATTGAGGGTGGTCCGGACTAGGTTGTTGAATATTTTACTGTCGATGGTCATTTTTCTTCTCTGACGAGGAAGGTGGTTTTTTTTTTTTGCCAGTAAAGAGTAACAAATTAAAAGAAATACTCAGTGACTTACTTAAACGACTGGAAGAGGCCGTGGTATATAGCCCGGTTGGAAGAGTGACGGATTAGCAACCGGAGGGTTGTGCGAGTTCAGATCTAACCAAAGACCGTCGTGTACATGTGTACATTGGGTGCATATATTATGACCTCATTTTGGTGTGGTTTGTACGTTTGGAAAGTGGGGTTCCAGCTCAGTTTTGACCTCGTCATCAGACTTTTTCAAAATGACGATGCGTTGACTTCTGATTGTTTTCCTTCGGTGGTTGTTCCTGGACCGTCGCCAAAAGAATAACGGATCAGCAACCGTAGGGTTGTACGAGTTCAGATCCAACCAAAGACCGTCCTGTCCATGTGTACATTGGGTGAATCTGTGATGACCTCACTTTGGCGTGGTGTGGAAGTTTGGAGAGTGGGGTTCCAGCTCAGTCGTGACCTCGTCATCAGACTTTTTCAAAATGACGATGCGTTGTCTTCTGATTGTTTTCCTTCGGTGGTTGTTCCTGGAGCGTCGCCAAAAGAATAACGGATCAGCAACCGTAGGATAGTACGAGTTCAGATCCAACCAAAGACCGTCCTGTGCATGTGTACATTGGGTGAATCTGTGATGACCTCACTTTGTCGTGGTGTGGAAGTTTGGAGAGTGGGGTTCCAGCTCAGTCGTGACCTCGTCATCAGACTGGTTCAAAATGACGATGCGTTGACTTCTGATTGTTTTCCTTCGATGGTTTTTCCTGGACCGTCGCCAAATGAGTAACGGATCAGCAAACGTAGGGTTATGCGAGTTCAGATCCAACGAAAGACCGTCGTGTACATGTGTACATCTGTTATGGCCTCACTTTGGCGTGGTGTGGAAGTTTGGAGAGAGGGGTTCCAGCCCAGATGTGACCTCGTCATCAGACTAGTTGAAAATGACGTTGCTTTGTCATATATTTCCTTTCGATGGTTGATCTCGGACTGTCTCCAATATCTTTGTAACGCTCCAGTTTGACGTTGATTAAAATACCCACCTTCATGCACGTAGATAAAGACATATTGTACAATATATTAGCGTCTCTGTGGTTAGTTCCTAGATGATCAAGACGAAGTGTTGTCCTCGGATCTTTCCCTTAAGGGACTGATCCCGGACCGTCGTCAATAGCCCGTTGTGTTGCTCTAGTACGACGTTAACTAAAATTACCATTACCTAGATGATCAAGAGTTGGCATCTGTGACTTGTAGGGCGTATAGTACTTGGTAGTAGTTTTTAGGCCTATTCACACTCAAGTCAGATCTTCCAGGTTTCCCAGACCATTATTAGGATGGAATAAAAAAAAAAGCCTTCTAGCCGTATCATTAGCTGTTGACTTTTGATTTCCGTAGCTCGTAACTCATGGTAAGATTCCACAAACACGTGGTAGTTTCTTATGCAACTTCATAAAGAACGCTCGCGGGATCAACCGATGTCCTTCCCTCTAGTGCTTTACCGTATCACCACTGCGCGCAATGACGTATAATTTATCCCCTCTTATTTAATTTCACGCCCCCACTACATCACAATCCCACTGAGGTATCGAACCTGCCCCGCCTACAACTCGTAGGTTTCTACGACAGCCGACTAACCCAGTGAGCTATCGAAACCCTTAGATCAGTGGTCGCCAAAGGGGTCGATAGGGGTATATTCGGGCTCAGTGGTTGATGGAAAAATCGAATCACATATTAAAAATATCCCCTGTAACTTACAAAAGGGGCTTATTGAATTGTCAGTTGATTTTGACAGTTTTATAAAATAGTTAACATATGCCATGTTACTTCATTTGAACAAAACAAATAAATTAGCTAGATTTCCGTAGCAATTCATGCTGAAACTTACTGATTTTGAAGCCAATATTATGCCCATCTTGTCACGTACTCTTCACTTTGACAACGTTAGTAAATTATATGCTAAGTAAATACGTCTTATTTTTGTGTATGTAGAAAGATTGTATTGTTATCGAAATTAAATTTTATATATTATTTAACCCTCCTATCCAATATATAATCCGTTTAGAAGGACGTCAAAAGCAAAATCGTATCCATTTGACGTTAAGCCAATATAATAATATATACTATATTATACATACAATAAATACTATCTTTAAAATAAACGATCTGTTAGCGTCTTTTTGGCTTGTCTTATTATAATTACGTAATAGGAAAGTAGAAGATTCTATAAAATGTCAAGAAACTCTTGAAGGGGTAGACGGTCAAAAACGTTTGGCTACCCCTGCCCCCTAAGGATTATTAGTAATTATTCTGATCTTGCGCCATAAACCCCAAACAAACTCTAAAATTAATTACATATGGATACTATAGAGAAGAAGGATTGGTAGTGATTTTTTACTTCGATCGAAGGGTAAGTTAAGACGTATCTACACTACCCTACAATAATGGACCGAACAGCAAGAAAAAATGGTATAAGGGAAAGAATACATGCTTTAATAGGGGAGTGGTTACACACGCGCTGCAGTTACACTAGCAACCCTTCTGGGCATACTTTCAATAAGGTTTTGATACACATCTATGGTATTTGTGTCCATTCCTGCTGCAAGAATGTCGCTAGCTCAGCTGTAGATTTCGGACATGGTTTCCTGGTCCGTAAACGTCGCTCTAACGCATTCCACAAATGTTCTATGGGGTTTAGGTCGGGACTCTGAGCAGGCCAGGGAACACGTTTTACATCCATATCTTGATATCACTGCTATACAGAGGCTGCAACATGACGTGGAGCGTTGTTGTCTTGGAAGTAACATTCGTCCATTCCATAAAATTGCCACAGCGTAGGAAGTACCTGTTTGTCCAAAATGTTCATGTAGGCGTCGGCGTTCAATTGACCAGGAACAGTATGCAAAGGTCACAGCCATACCACGAAAAACACCCCCTAACAAGTAGTCGGATTTTATGCAAATGCGCTGGTGTCCGGTTCAATATTGTAGGGTAGTGTCTCTTTTCAGTGTATGTTTGCGGGATGTTACATGATCTGCTCAGGATTCTTCTCTTTATTCCACTTTTATGTAGAATTAAATAGCGTGTGTTAAGGATACAAATAATTACGGTGGAAATGAAGCTACAAAGTGTGTTGCTGGGGAGAACAATAGAAACGAAACGGCATTATCTTTTCAACAAGCGCGCGGGAGCCGATGATCACTGCAACGCATTCGCAGAAACCATCTTAAGAATTTTAATAAGGCTCAAGTGGGATTGAAGGATGTTGTTTCCGTACGAAGGCTGGGAATTTCTCCAACGACCTTACAGTGACGATGGATTGGTATTCATTCCATTTTGGGGTCAGTCACGACTCGCAGAGGTGTGCCTCACCCCTCCCCTGCCCGCCCTCCGCCTCACCCCTGGCAAAAATTATTCAAAATGGCGGGATTCAAGTCTTTGTTATTCCACTTCTAACGGGATCCTTTGTTTTCCCCGCTGTGTTGTGATGAAGTTCCCTCTGTAACAAAACGTTCCGTTTTCTTGTATATATATATAATGCGCAGTCGGAAATGCTTTCCTGTCGCGGTAGATGGCGTTGTGCGAAAATCCCGAGCTTTCGTGTAGGGAATCTTCATTTCGCACAAGAACGCAAAGTTAGTAGGATGGATGATTACATGATCGCAGAGTTAGCCGATATGCATTTAGCGTACGGGGCTGCAAATTGTAGTGGGCCAGCCACACAGCGTTTGTACGCGGAACGATATCCGACGAGGCGTATCCCCAGTCATAATTTCTTTGCAAGACTGCACCAGAGGTTAGCTGAGACAGGTTCATTAGAAAGAGCTGACAGGGACAGGGTAAGAACAGCTCGGACTGCAGACGTCAAACAGAATGTGCTGCAGCATGTACAGGGGAATCCAAGAACAAGTACACGAAGTGCAGCAAACGCAGTCGGGGTTTCCCATTGCAGCGTCTGGAGGATTCTCCGAGAAGAAGACATGCATCCGTTTCACGTGCAGCGTGTCCAGTTACAGCAACCGGAGGATTATGCACCTCGTATTGCTTTCGCACAGTGGTACCTTGGAAAATGTGCTACAAATCCCCTTTTTCCTGCTGAAGTGTTGTTTTCCGATGAGGCATCCTTCACAAGGGAAGGAATTTTCAACACGCATAACGACCATATCTGGGCGGTCGGGAACCCGCATGCAATACGACCTCGGGCACCACAGATTCGATTTTCGGTCAATGTATGGGCCGGTAATATGGGAGATCACCTCATCGGACCTTACCTGTTACCGTCTTGTCTAACCGGGCCTAACTACTTGCTCTTTCTGCAGCAAGTATTGCCACAACTTTTGAGAGATGAACAGATTTCTGCATCGACGCAACAGACAATGTGGTTCCAACACGATGGAGCCCCTGCCCATTATAGCGGAGATGTTCGTAACTACCTGGATGTCACATTTGGTCAGCAGTGGATCGGACGTGGTGGTCCCGTGCGTTGGCCTGCTCGATCACCCAACCTATCATGTCTTGATTTTTATTTCTGGGGTCATCTGAAATCGCTAGTTTATGACACCCCTGTTGACAATGTTGAGGAGCAGGTTGCAAGAATTGCAGTAGCTGCCGGAGAAATTCGAGATACGCCTGGAGTATTCCAGAATGTTCGGATGTCCAAGCGTCGGAGATATGAGGCGTGCATTGTAGCCCGTGGAAGAAACTTCGAACACTTACTTTAATCCATGTACCTTTTGCTTCTTTTCATGTATTATTAAAACGATTTCTCACTTACGGTCCCTTTTCTTTACGGTGCTTCTGTGTATAACACCGCTTCAGGAAAGCATTTCCGACCCCACATTGCTATATGATTTCGAGTTGTCAGGATGTACCCTACCCCTCTTAGAAGTTCTGAAACGGTTCACTGAAACACCCTGTATATATATATATATATATATGCGTTTGTCCCTTGTCCCCTATGGCCTATGGAGGAGCTTTTTCGATGGCCACCAGCAAATTAAAATTTAACATAAATAAATGTGATTTAGAAAATACTGGTGTTGCGTGTCTAACTAACTCAGTCGCATAAAAGTAACGAATTAATAAAAAACATGAAAATTAGATTTAAATAAAAATTCAGAATTAATCAGTTCAGGCACATTTTTAAAGAACGGCTTTGGTTTTTGAAAAGACTATGAGGGAAAGACACAAATTATCTGCACTTTTCTCCATTTTCTACATAGTTTATTTCCTTTTCGAAGCACTTGGTCCAGAGGTCCACAAGCTTGCGTATTCACTACCAGAAGGTTTTCGGTAGGTCATCTTACCATTTATGTACCGCATCAACTACTTCCGTCCGTTTAATATGCAGTCCGTTTAGTCCGTATTATATCAAGTCCGTTTAGTCCGTTTTATATCAAGTCCGTTTAATATACAGAAAACACGCTACATCAAGCGGGGTTTTGCCGTAGCAGAAGTTCCTGAGCAGCAGCTCTCTAACTCCAGAATGACTTGAATGAAGAATTGTTAACTGTTTTCTTAGCGTTGTGGGAGGTGCGGTGATCAATGAGGCATGATCCAATCAGGTTTGGTAGGATCACGTGACGAAAAAACTTAAATCTTGTGCCAAGGTGTAAAATACAAGGATGGTGGAAAAAATGGGCGCAATTTACAAAGGCCGCAAAGCAGCTTGGATTTAACATAACAATAATTGAGAGTGTAAAGTTAAAAAAGTTGAAATTTGTTTACAATTTAAGGGAATAGATATCTAGGCTTCAAAATGGCTTTAAGCCGCTTATATTTTATTTGACGAAAGTCGGGGATTTGCTTTATATCGGTATTATTAATAGCCTCCATTTTGAGGAAGAATTCGAGGACAATTTTATTGAAGAATTTAGGGAGTTCTAACACACTCAGGTCTTTACGAATTTGAACGTTCCTATATAACCAGAGTGCATTTAGAATTATTCTGAGTGTGGAAGTTTGAAGGATTTCAAGTTTTCGAATATCGGTTTTAGCTGCATATCCCCATACATGACTGGCATAGCTGATTACTGGTCTAAGCATAGATTTGTAAATGAGTACTTTGATATTAATATAAAGCTTTGATCTGTCAGCAATTAGGGGCTACAGGGTATGTCTGGCCGCAACAAATTTGTTTCTGAGGGATTTAATATGCGTACTCCAAGTTAAGCGTGAGTCCATCGAGACTCCAAGGTAGATAATTTTAGGGGACAATGGAATATTATTCCCATAAAGTTAAAGGGTGTAACACGCTACATTATCGACGGTAACTCGTTGGTTTGCTAGTTTCTCGACCTTGCAGAATCTTCTCGTTAATTGTGAAGATTCACGGCCATCCTACTCCTTCTTCATGCATCACGCTTGTACTGCCTCTTTTAAGTTTCTCGATCCACTCATACATATTTCTACGTGGTAGAACACTGTCCCCATGTTATGAGCCTCCGTTCTATTTCAGCCCATGGCACAACTTCCTATCACAGAAATCGGATCACTGCTCTTCATTCCTCCTTGGTGCACACTGCTAGCGGAGCGGCCATGTTTACACTGAAGCAGAAGCAAGAAAAATGATGACTTTATCAAGATCAGACTTCGGCAATATGACCAAAGTAGTATCAACTCGAAGTATGCTTGCGCAGAAGGTAGTGTGACAAACTTAAAGATGTATTACAGCGAAAGCGCGGTTTCTTTTAAATTTTCCCTTGTATTTCGTTGTTGACCCCAAGCCTGCTTTGTTTTTTGTGAATTCCATTCCAACATCTTTTGAGGAAAAAAACAGTTAAAGTTTACTGTCAAAAACGTATTGTGAGTACATGTATTTAAAAAGTGTCTGTGAAATTGCAAAGCCACTTAACTTAATCAGTAATCAGTCATATATATATATATATATATATATATATATATACCTCAAAAACACTTTCTTTAATTTTATCTTTCACGAACTCTTTTCTTTTCGAATCGCCTGTCTAAGCTCAAATTACTCCACATCGATAAATAGCCAGCTTCTACTGATTTTTAAATCGACAGGATAGCAAGCAATCTGTGGTTTGGTAACCTCACTTTACAAACTCATTTTGAAAGTTTTAATTAAGTGAACGGACTCTCAAAACTACACCCAAATTATGTCGTCTAATGGAAATGATTGTACTGCCATCAACTTGATTTGAAAAGAGTTTTCGGAAAGGGTACTTACAAAAATAATAACATTTGACCCGAAAGAAAATTCCGACGGGGATCAACTATTTTGAATTAAAAACTGCCCATTTCGCAAACTTAAGAATCGAACTAATTTCGGAACACTTAATGGACAAATCGTTAAACTATTGTTACTTAAATCATTGCGTTTTTGAAACTGAATCTGCCAACTTCCGTCAATGTCTTACCAGAACAAGAAAAATTACGCGATACGAACTCGAATGTTTGGCGATAATAGATTCGGTCGTAAACTTTTACTGCTAACTTCATGAAAATCACTTTACTGTTTATACAAATCATGCTGCCCTGGTTTGGCTAAAAAAATATTAAACACCCAACTGGTAGGCTTTTCAGATGGTCATTGAAATTATCGATGTATAATTTTACCATTAAATGCAGTAAAATTCACCAATGTAGAAGCCAACATATGCTTACTAGAAACCCCACAAATCATCACATGATGCCAAGAGCATAATTAACTCATTCTGAGCTCAAAGAAAGTAAAAAAAATAATAGCGTTTTCAATAGTAAATACAAAAAATTGGTTATACTTTAAAAAAATATACGATTAAATATAGGATATACGATTAAAACATAAGGTTTGAATAGTTGTAGTCCCATTTCACTGCGTTCAAAAGCATTAGAGAAAGCACATATTGATTATCGACACCTAGGAGTGTCGGCAATGTTAAATTTATTATTGCCACAGTATTATTGGCCTGGTGTAGTAAATGATGTTCGGAATTATGTCCGACACTCATCATTCGATTACTAAGCTTCCTTCTACTTTTTTAATGTATGGAAAATTTCCTAATGACTCTTTAGTTGAACAAAATTTGCATCCGACCATTGAAGAAACCTGACAAATTGCCGAAACAACAACTAAAACATTCCACGAGATTTCTAAAAAGAGATATGATATCTGTTTTATTAAAAGTATTTTTAAAATAGGTAATGGTAATTTTAGTTAACGTCGTACTAGAGCAGCACAACGGGGTATTGACGACGGTCCGGGATCAGTCCCTTAAGAGAAAGATCCGATTTTAAAATAGGAGACTAATCTATGAAGAATTTGTTTATTCCAATTTGTTATTATAGTCGAAAATTCAATCCAACTTTCACAGGACCATACGTTATTCTAAAGAAACTTTCTGTCCTAAATTATGAGATAAATAGTAGAGTGGGTCACACAGGCATATTTTATTTATTTTTTACTTTTTTAAGGGACATAGAGATAAAAAGGTGCTAAATGGTCTCAAAATAACATGACTGAAATATTATTAGATTCTGATTAAGTCTAACTGTCTTTGGATTGATATAAAAAAGGAACGCCCTGCGCATGCGTGCGTTCGCCCACGTTTCAAGTGTAGCTCCGGCTGCAACAAGGCGGGGTTATGTTACTCTCGTTTCCGCCATTTATATGATGGATAGTACTCGTTCAAAGAGGAAATGTCCGTTTGGATATACTTAATTGTTTGGCCAGTTGGGTTGCTCCAGTGCGTCGTTAATTAAAATACCTACCGTTGTTTGGTGGAACACGTTATATTAAATGCTATGTTACCAACACTTGAATTAATCTGAGTGGAAACGGCGTAAGATAAAACATGCTAATGAAACTAATAAAGAACCCACGTTTTAGAATATAGAAGACATTGGTAAAAATTGAAGAAATATGATCAAGGCTTTCAGTCCTACTGTCTAACATAAACGAGTGAAAGCGACGTCGAAGGCGTATGATCTAAAATGCAAAAATCTTTTAAAATATCACCCTAAAATACGGAAGAAGAAATTAGAAGAGTTTCGCCGTATCAGTGAAGTATTATTAGACATTTCATCCTGCAAGTGTAAGAACACCGATCAGTGCATTTGTCCGAGACACAAAAAAATTAACTGTCAGAGAGAAAAGCTTCCTAATCGATCGAGGAACCACTAGAAGAATGGTATTCGAAACGGTAGATATTATTACAACGAATAAAATATTGAATACATTGAAAATGAAAATTCTGAGGCAAAAATCACAGCTTCAGTCTCAAAAAGAAAGCACAGAGAAGCTTAATGGCGTCAACTTCATGTAAATCTAATTAATCGGACAATGATAATGTGTTCCAGACACATTCACAAGCATCAACACGTCGGCATAGATAATCTGCCTACTATATACGCTATTCTAATAGTGCGGAAAGAGTTCTCTCTGGGTTCAATAAACACGGTGTAAAATATTTTTTTGATTCGATAGTATCTTCTGCCCCCGCATCGCATTTGGATATTGGAAATTTAGGTAAAATTTGGCAATTTTTACTCGGCATTAGAAATATAATTATTTTTAATATTGCTATTCTAATAGTGCGGAAGAGGTGCCCACTGGGTTCAATAATAAAGGTGAAAAATATTTTTTCTATAGAATAATAACTTCTGTTTCCTCATCGCAATTGAAATTTTGATATTTTTGAAGAAAAGTGCACTTTTTCTCGTCTTTTCATGGTCCCTGTAACTGACAGGAAATGAAAGGAGGGGAGGGGGAATCACAGTTCACATTCCTCCGCAGATATATCTGAAGTAGATTTAAATCTGGACATTTACAAACTATCCACATCGAACCATTTAATCTCTCTTACTGATCGTAAGTACAAACAATTAATTAACTCCGTTTGTATCCAAATCATCACAAATGCGACTTGACCTCCCTTCAACTGCTATGGTTGCCGACAGGTGTGGAGTCTCGGACCAGGCTGTGGCTTCAATTGCTTCAAGTGTTCTTCACAATGTCGGACTCATAACTAGAAACAACTCAGATTTGGTGGTTGACAAAAACAAGCTGCGAAGGGAAAAGGCTAAAGTTAGAAAGGATTTAAAATTTCAAGTTTTAAAGCAAAATTCAGGCATTACCGTTAAAGGGACTCTTTTTCGATGGTCGTAAATATTCTACATTGATAGAGGAGAGAGTAGATACTAAAAGATACACGAGAAAAGCAAAAGAGGAACATTTATCTCTTATTGAAGAATCGGGTTCACGTTACATTACTCATTTGGCACCGCAAAACAGATTTCCGCGACTATTATCGGATATTTTGAAGGGATCACAAGAGATCTTTCACAGCTTCTGGCTATTGGCTGTGACTGCACATCTGTTAATACCGGATGGAAATCGGGTGTAATTCGGTTTTTGGAATTGAAACTTGGTAAACTTCTGCAGTGGGTAATATGACTCCTGCATTTTGATGAACTAATTCTGAGGCATCTGTTTGAAACGTTGGATGCTCCAGCAATTGGTCCAAAATCATATTTTGGTAATATTGGGAAGCGCTCCTTACATGTGAAACTTTGCCAGTGAAAACTTTCGAAATTATTAACGGCGAGTTACCAACAACTGATAGACGTGACTTAAGGTATACGTATACGTTCGGAGACAAATTTTCAAAATAATTATATTTTCCCAATTTTTTTTGTGTTTTTCATTTCATTATAAGTTATAACAACAGTGTAACACAACAGAAGACAAAATTTTTCTTAATATTTTGAATTAATGGCATAAAACTGTCAAAAAAAACTCAAAAAGTGATAGTCACGCTTAACGTGAAATTACAAAAACAAAATACTATTTTCCAAAAAATGACACTTAAAAACACTTGAAGGACAGTATTGCTAGACTTGGAAGATTATCTAAGCATTATCTTTAAATTTGGTGAAGATATGTGCCTACGTGTTTCATAATTCCCACAATTGTTCAAAAAATTAAAAAAAACTGTCAATTTCATACTTTAAAATCCCAGAAAATCTTAAATTACCAATCTAATTTCATAATAATAGTTCAACACTTACATTTGTTAGTTACGAACATACACAGAAAGTTTCTAAGCAATTGAATGTAAACTTTTGGATATATTGTGTAAAATGGAAAGTAACATATTTAAAAATAGTGGTTTTGAGAAAAAGCCAAAAATGTAATATAATCACAGAATTCCTTTAAAAAAAGGATTAATACCCAGTTAAAATCCACCTGATTGGTAAGAGACACCTTCTGTCTTTTCAGATTGTGTAGATTTTTTCTTTCTGGTAGCTTTCAGAATTTTTCTTCGCCGTTTTGCCATAGGGGTAGAGTGTCGTACAGATTCGTTCACGCGGAGTTTGTCTAAGTAATTGTAACGTTCCTCAGTGTATCGTCCCAAACTTTCAAACCCAAGTTGTTCTAGCACTTTGAGGCAACCACGATACCCATCATTAAATTGGATTACTGCGTCAAATGCACCCAAACGTACTGTTTTCAACACCGCAAACACATTTTTAGATACCCTCTGCCATATGGAAGCGTTAAAACATTCATTGGCGTTTTGTGTCTTTCCATGAAGACATTTGCTGAGCAATTCACGAGAACAAAGCTTCATGTATACAGGTTTCACAGCAGCTAATATGTATTTGGGGAGGCCTGTGTACTTTTGCTCTGGAGTTTTACCTTGAGCAATAGCTCTTTGATGAAAACACCAGCTTTTTTCCCCAGTCGGACACTGTCCATGCATAGGATTCGCTGTAGTTGATGCACAGTGAAAGAGTACAGCAATAACACTTTGTTGCATCTTATCTATGTTCCCCACATTGTCACGAATAGCTATGCCGTAGTAATTCTGAAGACGGTCGATAAAAGTATTGGTCAGTTTTCCCTTTCCAGAAAGTCCTTTAGTTTTCTTTTTCAGTTGTCGAAGGTGTGTGCCCACTCTTTTTTGTATGTGACCAATGCATTCAAGTTTGGTGACACTGTCCTTGCCATACGTGTCTTTGACTTCAGTGAAACCTTTCGAATCCCCATCACCATAATAGTGTATATATTTAAGGCCTCGTGAAATTTCTGACCTTTTGAATATTTGCGATGCACCGACAGTCTCCATGTGATGTGCAGATCCTACATAATTACACTGGCAAACATGATCTGCCTTTTTTTGTTCATATTCTTCCTTTTTGGGGAGTTTTTGAAGTTTTTTGCAAGTTGGACAATATGCAGACAGCACTGCAACATCTAAAACTTTCCCGGTGTCGATGCTTATTGCCGAGACGCAACCATTCAGCGAAGAATAGCCCCTGCGCTGCCAAGTGCCGTCAACAGATACACCGCATTCCTGTGTTTGATGAGAAGCATTCCCTTTTACCAACTTCACTTCTTCTGCGGCATTTATCATCGAGGCTTGGGAGACTTCTTGAACTGCATCTAAAAGCTTCTTTTCGTGAGCCGTATAAGAGTTTCTGCTTGGTGGAGGTGGCAGATTTAACGTAGAACAAAGTTTTTCAGCGCCATTCATACCTTTTCCAAGTTGTCGCAACGCGTAAACCAAACGAGTATTAATTTCTGGCAAGTGTCCTATTTTTTTAGAAGAAGAAAACCCTTTTACAAATGCACAATTTTGACATTGAAGGGAAAAATGTGAGCACAAACCAAATCTGCTATCTTCCTTCAACAACAGTCCAGCATTCAAACAAGAAGGGCAGCAAACTGTAGTAAAAACGTCCGCCAATATCTCAGAATCACATATCCTGTTTCCTGATAGTTCTGCACAGGCTTTTACAGATGCATTTGGAAACAATTCAAGTTTCTTTTCACTTGCCGTGGGCAACTGAGTCGCTTTCGAAAAGCGATTTCCATGAAATTGTCTCTTGCGTTTACGAGCTGGAGTTTTCCCCATAGTTTGTAAATAAGCTGACAAACTACCAAAGTTGATTAAAAAATAGGTAGAATAAAATAAGAATCTGTTTTAAATGCAAGATTTCAAGAACGAAAAGCATACGCGCAAAACAAAATTCAAATGTAAATACACAACATGAAGCCAATTTTGGCTTACTTAAAACACAAATAAAATCATTGCCAGACGCTTTAATTTAAAAATATTAATTTTAAAATATCTCAAAATGCTAAAATAAATGTTTTTGCATATTTTGAAGCATTAAAAAAATATTTATAGGTGTTTTTTTGACAAGTTTCGAAATCGAGAAAGAATTTCCGGTATGCAGAAGGCAACTTCCGGTTTAAAATATAGCTGACATGCATTTCTAAAAACGTCATAACTGGCGTTCTAATTGACCTAGAGACAAAATTCAAAGTGATTTAGAAAGCTAAAAGTTCAAACTATATTTCTGCATCAAAATAAAAAAATCAGTTATTTGACTGAAAATCGATCAATAAACGTATACGTATACCTTAAGCAAAGATCAATCATACTTACTAGAAATATATCAAGGGGTGCGATTGGGTAAGTGTTCTGATGAACTGGCTAGACGCAGTCTTGGTCTATTATCACATTCACGTAACAGAGTTCTAAGATTATATGTTAGTTCTCCAGATCCTTCTTTAAAGTTGAAACAAATCTCTGAGTTTGTTATGAAAGTTTACACTCCAAACTGGTTTGATATCAAGTCTAAACATTTGCTGAAAGATGGAGCTAAGCATACGTGGAATACTATTTCTAGATCCAGGTATTTATCTCAAGACCTCGACGACTAACCAGTCTAGTGGTTAAGGTGTTGCCCTTTGGATCCGAAGGTTCCTGTTTCGAATCCGAGGTCAGGACATGGATCTAATTTTGCTGTCCTATGTTAGGGGCAATGATGGCCCTCCCACTGGGTGCTCTTTCACAAGTGGCCATTACTTCCGGCCTTGTAGTGGCCAATGATTAAGTTAATATGTTCACGCGATTGGGGAAAAAAATCGCAAGACCTCTCCTCAGGGACGTTGTTGATGGAGTAATGTGTAGAAATTCGTTCTTTGCTCATCCTGAGAATATCTTGCTGTGTATGTTGAACGATGAAAGACCGCACATCAGAGAACTTGCTGCACGACGTATAATCTTCCAATGTAAAGTCAGTACATGTATTTCTCCCACCAAAACTGAACTTTGTAGCTACTGACTATACGGAATTGATTGACTGGTCAACAATTACTATTACTTCTCCACCAATCCTCCGTAATATATCCACTGCCGTATTTAGTTCCATTGTTCGTGATAATAAAAATCCAGAATGGGACGTTTTTCACTTCCCATGTCACACACAGGCAGTTGAACGGTGTGCCAAGTTAGTGACAGAAGCATCCGCTAACGTTTATAGGTTTCAATGTAGAGACGGATTCATTAGATCCACATTATTTTCCCGGTTTATTATGCCTGAATTCGACCATATGACTGATTTCAAGCCTCTTCCTGCTGATTAAGTGTAAGTAAACTTTTGGTATTGGTATGTCATAACAGTCTATGGTTACAATATTCTTAACGAATATTATATTAATATATTGCGAATTAGCTATTATTTAATAATTTTCAGGCAATATAATCAAATATAAAATACAATACAGCAATAAACAATGCTTATACACATCTATTTTTCGTGTTTAATTTATTTCTATATCGTTTTTTAGTAAAGTTTGTTGCCATTTTAGGCTCTCTGCCAAAATTCCCTACTAAAACTCAGACGATTTCATTCAACAGGAACAGTAACGCAAATGTAGTGAAGGGGTCTAAAAGAGTGGGAAATGTAAATAGTGTAAAATACGAAATAGTTGGGGACGAATAGTTGGACGTAGTAGGAAGGTACAGAATAGGACAGGGACCAATATTCACTTTAAGGGGTGGAAACGACCTGCCAAAAATGACTCGGGGTCTGTGAGACCCATGACAGCAGTTAAAGATTAAGTTGTAAAATGTTCTGTAGCTATACAATCTGATTCTTACACCTTTAGCAATATTGGCTTTTGTCAAATGTACATTCAAAGCTTATCTAGAACTATGAGTCAGCTGTGAAACTTACATAAACTGTGCTCGTGCTATCTCCATACATGTAACTCACTCATAACATCTGTCCTGATCAGAACATGAAAATTTTAGGTGACAAAAAATTTTTAATAGCCCTCTTGAAAAATAAACTAAACCTGCATCATGCTTCCAAGTTAATTAAAACTCACTTGAAGTACTTGTAAGTGAAATATTGCCCAGATATGGTATCCCATTTGTTTTCTGAGAAAATGACCTGCAATTTTAAGATGGAGTAATTTTTATTAAAATCAAAGCTTAATAACTTAGAACAGAATGTGAAAAAGATTTCCTCATTCTTTTTCCATTCATAACTAGGTAAGGTCATTGATCTAACAGGTGCCACGGTTGGAAGAGCAACGGACTAGCAACCAGAGTGTTGGGAGTTCGAATCCAGACAAAGACCGTCGTGTTGAAAGTGGGCTGGTGCGTGTTAAATCTGCTGTGTTCTTACGTTGGCGTGGTGTGAAAGTTTTTGAGTGCCAGCTCGGGTGTTGCCTCGTTATTTAACCATGATTCAAAATTATGTGTCTTATCCTTCCCTTTGGGGTTGATGCTGTACCGTCACAAATATCCCATTGTGTTGTTCCAGTACAACGTTAATTTTAAAATATCACCAATGCCTGTTGTTCCTCCAGTGGGAGAGAGATGTTAATTAAAATTACCATTAGATATACCACATTTCATCAAAATCTTAGAGGTTTTAAGACTAATCAGTAACATGGTGATGTTATGTACTCAGTAGTATCATAAGCATAATATGTATAGGTATGATAATATGTATAGGTTTTGAGTAAGAGTGTGCTAAATTTAAATATGCGCGTGAAAACTTGGTAAATCTATTCTTTTCTCATCCATTCACTTTGATTCAAGTATCGGGAAAAACGAGTGCTTTTCAGGGCTACTTTTGCGTTACCTCCTCTTTAGGATATCGTATTACGCCAGCGGAATGTGGAAATGCTTGTTCCCCAGGCAAGTTCGAAGGGACGCTCTGACGTCAACTTCCTCCCTGGACTTTAAGCTAATCGGGAGCAAGCAGGTCATCTTCGATTAACGAATGGGAAGAAACTATGTTCCCTCAACTAAACCCTGATCGGAGGTGATAAAGCTCCTGGACAAAAGGAGAAAGCACACACTTCCTCCTAAATGCAGAGCCGAACGGGTACGGATCCCGGCCAACTGGTGCTCTATGAAAAAATGGCTAATTTCCTTGTTAAGCAATGCTTTTGTTGATTCTTGCATCTTGTTCGCGGTGAGCTCACCTTCATTTTATTTTTTATTCCATCGACTAGTTCGAGTCTATTCCCCTGATCGAATTTTGCTTTATTACATTTCTTTTGAGTAAAATGTGCTGTTGTGTGTAATGTGGTTTAATTAGTATTCGCGTTGTAACTAAATCCATCGATTCTATTTTATTGGTATTGCTGAATGTTATGATTGTATTTTTTTCATTGACGTACGTATAACCTAGATGTTTTTATAATTGTTTAATAAATATAAAATGTATTTATTTGTTAAAATTAGGCTTTCTTCATTTTCCCTTTAATACACTTTCAGTGCTTAATGTATCACTTATATGTCTGAGTCATCACCCCTTGCTTTGAGCAGGGATAGCGTAGGCCTTGGTCACCAAATTTAAACATATTTTTATTCAATTCAAGATAAATGTAACCACTATAAATAATCGATCACGTTTTTCAAAAATGTTCGTGCTTCCAGCGATCGTGAATCTTCGGTCGTTTCCGTTTGACGGCTCTGTGCAGACGCGCAAGGACTTCTTTGTAGAAATCGGCGTTGATGGCACGTCCTGGAGGTACACATTCTTTGTAGACTACCCACTTTGACTACATTTTCGTCCAAACCACTCGTTGAAGGGCGTCCAGATCGTTCCATGTCTTCAAGGGTTTCCCGTCCGTTCTTGAACTCACAAAACATGAGCCCTTGACAGGGCGTCGTCTTTGAAAGCCTCCTTAACAAAGGGAAGCCTCTCGGAAGCGGTTTTGCCCAGGTAAAAGCAAAATTTAATGCTGTAGCTCTGCTACAGCGAACGTTCCATTTTTGAAGTTTTCTGTCGTGACAGAAATTCAAAAACAGTTTTTGCGTCACTTGTGATCCTCACTGCGTCAGAGCTCGGAAGCGACTGCCGTCCGGTGAGGTGCTTAACTTAGCCCCCCCCCCCATCACAAATTCCGCACCCAGGGAGCGCTCGGCTGGCGACTGGAGGCCCGCGCGGTGGCCAATCTCATTACTTTACGGACACACCCTGTACATACACCCTTAATTTGTGAATTTCATCATAGGATACGTAGAACTACTTTGTTAGAATCTATCCACTCAATACTCCTCTTTCACTTGCTCTAGAAAAAAGCAACCATGATAATGCTAAAAAATGGTTCAGATCATATTTACTTTGGCTGTTCGTCTGCTATAAACCTAAAAAATATTTTTTTTTCCAAGCAATTAATAATTTTGATTGCTAATACAATTCCTCAATTTGCTAAGTAAAATCATTTGCAAATGTGTTCCTCCAAATAATTTTTGGATTGAAATGTAATTGGGGAACAAACAATTTATATTCTACAACTGAGTTCCACAAATCTAATATGATACTTTCTCATGAGGCAATATAAATTGGCATGGTCGAGAATGCTTTTTTATCATGCTTAACATGAACAGCTTCATTTAAATCATGCTTACATATATACAAAAATAACTGCCTACAAAATCAAAACTAATCACTCAATACTCCTTAATTTATATCAAGTAGTGCTTCCCCCAAATCAAAATGAATAAAATAAAACTTCTTAAATTTATCTGATAGAAGCGCAATAAAGGCTAGTTGAAAAATAAAATATTAATCAAACCAATTAATTATCAGATTGTTAACTCAGCAATAAATTAATTGAACTATATTTTATTTACACAAGTTACACGAAATTAGATCGAATTATGAATTGCTTTGACTAGATAAATTTGAATATAATTAAATAGTTTGCAAAACATAAAACATATGGCAGATCAAGAAATACAACAAGTAACCGCAATGTTATAAATATAAGTTAATGGCAAAATACTAAAGATATGACTTGTGAAATGTTGTAAAATTATAAACCTAATCATGCTAAAATACTGGAATGAAAGTGGTGAAAAATAAACTAAATGCCGATAGATTAGCCAGAGCCCAGAATTCTAATGTAATAAAACTTCGTAATGAAACAGGTAGAAAAGATAATATAAAACGGATCATACGCATAAGTAAAACGAAAAGAAAATATCTCTCTATATATAATTCTCTTACGCGGCACGCAAAAAAGACGCTATTTGTTATCTCGTTTTGGCAACACTGCATGATTGTTTGTTTGCCACGAAGCCTCGCGACTCAATTGAATTTATAGCGTTATGGACTAAAAGTTTATTGAAAAAAATTAATATTAGTTGAGTTGTTGCATCTTACAAACGACATGATGGGCATTCGATTTCCAAAACAGCGCTCACATTTCAAGTCAAAATTCGCTCAAAGTTTTTATTTAAATTTCAAATTGTTCGATTTCTGATTCCCAGAGGTACTCTATAATTTTTCTGTAGTGGAATAAATTTATATTTGAAAAATATTTTTTTGGAATATCATACTTTCTAAACAATGTCTTTATGGATGAAAGCGAAGTGAGCAAGGTTAGCTCAGCGAACCAATGAGGATTGCAAAGCAATCCTCCTGTGGTTGGCGAGCGTTAGCGAGCAGGTGGCAAGCCCCCTAGTGTTGTATATATCTTCTAGAAATGGAAAGTAGCGTCGAATAACTAATGCAATTATGGAACCAAGATTTGACGGAGGAAGAATCTTAATGTTAAATTTACCCATGCCCAGATTTTCCCCATTTGCACGAATATACTTCCCTAAAGTATTTTTCCCCTTCTGAAATCCTAGCTAATATGCATATGCGCCAACCTCCGAAAATTCGTATAAGTTTTAACATTAGGATTCTTCCTCTGTCCATCCGCTTATAAATCACACGCGTGTTTGATGTTGACACAAAACGCGGATAGCCAAAATACATTGAGTTCTACGGGAGCGTTCACACATTCAGAAAACTGCTCAATCAAGCGTTTTTTATTGCTTCCGTGGTCCGAGGGGATCTGATAATTCGAACGCTTCGTGTGAAGCTCGAGAGACATAGGAATATGGTACACTGTTTACATGACACGCGTTTTGGGGTCACCCCGGGGCATGAGCTCTGCTACCGGGCGCGTCGGCAGGTGGCGGATAGCCGAAAGTCCTGAGCCGAAACATACTCAGGATATCCCCGAATATTGAATAAGGGAGCGCGGACCAGCTTCCGTTAACCCAAAGTGTTATGCGACCCGTGCTGATGGGTGTATGGTACCGACGGTTAATTGGTGCCTTTTACGGAGCCTCCTAGAGTGCTTGGCGACCTCTAGGAGTAATTTGCCTTACCCTGGTATGCAGGCTCTGGCGGGGTGGACTGCATAATTCCTGCGGTATATACACCAATCTATGGAAAAAAATAATGAAAACAAAAACCAAACTACCGACTCCAAAGAGGAAGATAATCAGACCTTGATGGAGACCCAATCCTCAGGATCAGGCCCTGCAACCCCACAGACAGACCTTGAAGGAGATCGAGATCTCCAAAAGATAGTCTTGGGGCTTGACAGGATTGATATACAGAGGAAAAAAATATCTGGGGCTGCCAAAAAAAGGCTGACCAAAGAAAGGAAGTTAGCTGAGGGTACATGGGTAGAGAACAGACCCAAACCAAAAGCCAAAACCACTCCAAAGGGAAAGGAGTTACAGACCCCGATCAGGCCCTCTACCAAGAGGCCAAGATCGGATGGTAGTACTCCCCACTCTCAGGAGAAAATGTCAACAAAGAGGGCTAAACCCGGAAACGGGGCAGACCCTAGTTATGGTGACACCTTATCGGCTGTGAAGATGGCAGTTGTCGTGGAAGGATATCCAGACCAGAAACTGTCAGAAGAACAGCTGATGACCTTCCAACTAGACGCAATGTCTAAGATTGAGGGCGTTCCTCCGGGAACAGGACCTCAATTCAAATATTGTCGTCTAGAAGGAGGAGCTATAATTATCCTCTGTGCCGACTCTAACAGCAGCCAATGGCTGACCAGAACTGTTAGACAAATGTCACCATGGAACGGCTTGTCCCTCCTTGTTGACGAGGCACGTAAAATAGTTAAAACCAAAAAATTTATAGCCAAGATCCCAGCTATATACAACAAGTTCTCCGGTAAAGAGATTCTACAAAAAGTAGAAGCTCAGAACGGAGGACTAACTGCCACAGAATGGGGAATCCTCAACCAAAAATCTGGTAATGAGGGTAGAACCATTGTGGTAAGTATTCCAGAACAAGATGCCAAGACCTTGATGGGTAGAGAATGTAAATTCTACATAGGCTTTACCCAAGTGCAGGCTAGGGCTCTGGAAAAACCTGCTACAGCTTCCACTGACAATGTCAATGAAGCTCCTGCTGGCCAACCTGCAGCATAAACGACTTGCTGCAGCCAACCTCAGTGGGGTTTTCCGGACTGAGAGAATCCACATAGCCCTAATCCAAGAACCCTGGCTGTACAAAGAAGGCATCAGGGGATTAAAGGACAGTGGAGGTAAGTTAATTTATGATTTTGCAAGCTCCTCTCCAAGAGCTTGCTTACTTATTAACAACAACATCGATGCAATGCCGATCCATGAACTTTGTTCTAGGGATTTGGCAGTAGCAAAGATAACTCTTCATAATGGCGGGAGAACCAGAGAAATCTTGATAGGCTCTGGGTACCTGCCATATGAGGAAAAAGATCCTGTGAGTGCAGAGCTGAAGAGATTGTTGACAGCGTGTGCAGAACAGCAATCGGGATTGATTCTCGGTTGTGATGTGAATGCACACCACACAATCTGGGGCAGCTCCAATATCAATGACAGAGGTGAAGCTCTTTTAGACTTTGTACTTGAAAATAACCTAGATATCTTAAATGTAGGAAACAAACCGACCTTTATAACTAGTGTAAGAAAGGAAGTACTTGATATAACCTTAGCCAGCCCTGAACTAAGTAGTTATATTCACAATTGGCATGTTGATGAGATGCCTTCAATGGCAGACCATCAATTTATCCACTTCTCACTGAAATCTGAATATCACTGGGAGAAGACGTTCAGAGATCCCAAAAGGACGAACTGGACCTTTTTTTACAATGAACTCCAGAATTACCTGGAGGACTTCTCTCGGAAAATCTATGATACTTACGATCTAGAACTGTTTGCAGACGGCCTGCAGCAGGCAATCTATATTTCATATACAAATAACTGTCCCCTGCTTCTAAGGAAAGGCAAACAACCTAACTCATGGTGGAACCAAGACCTTATGAGGCAGAGGAAGACAGTAAGAAAACTTTTCAGGAAAGCAAAGAAATCTGGCAAGTGGGAAGAATACAAGTGCCTACTTTCAGAATACAACAAAGCTGTTCGAATGGCCAAAAGGAATTCATGGAGGAAGTTCTGTGATTCGGTTGAAAGTACCGCTGAGGGCGCTAGACTCCACAAAATTCTTAAAAGAGATACACCAATATTGGTGGGGACCCTTAAGAATAATTCCGGTGGCTATACCAAAACTGGCAGAGAAGTTATAGAGACTCTGGTTGAGACACATTTTCCAAACTCCAACTTGGTACCTAATGAGTTAAACCCTTCTCCCCTGGGATATCCAATAAGGGTGAGAAGGGAAAACTGGATAGTTGCCAAGAAAATTTTTACTGTTAAACAAGTACTATGGGCTATCAACTCATTTGAACCATATAAAACTCCAGGACCAGATGGGATAATACCTATTGTGCTTCAGAAATCGGCCGATCTCATCTCACGGGTCTTGTGTAAAATGTTCAGAGCTAGTCTAGCTCTTGAATATATCCCCAGACCATGGAGAAAGGCAAGGGTACTCTTTCTGCCCAAACCTGGAAAAAGCCAATATGACCAGGCTAAGAACTTTCGTCCTATCAGTCTATCATCTTTCATACTTAAGTGTATGGAAAAAATAATTGATAGACACATTAGGGATGTAATGAGGAGTACCAGACCTCTTCACAAAAACCAATTTGCCTATCAACCCGGTAAATCTACAGAGGTGGCTTTGCAACACCTGGTTGTAAAGATTGAGAAGACCCTGGAGTGCAAGGAAATGGCTTTGGCAGCTTTTCTTGATATTGAGGGTGCTTTCGATAATACCTCTATTAACTCAATCGCTGCTGCTGCTGCCAGCAGAGCTATTGAACCACAGGTCTGCAAATGGATAAACTCCTTGTTAGCAGACAGAATTATTACAACAGAGTTGTTTGGGGCAACACTTCAGGCTAGACCCACTAGAGGCTGCCCTCAGGGAGGAGTTCTCTCCCCTCTGTTGTGGAATCTGGTGGTTGATAACCTAATTGCAGACCTCAATCAAAGCGGCATTTATGCCCAGGGATATGCAGATGACATTGTCGTCTACATATCGGGCATGGATGAGAAAACGGTGATAAATATCATGCAGGGGACCCTGAACAGAAGCGCAAGATGGTGCTGTGAAAAGAATTTGAGAGTAAATCCTCAAAAGACTACTCTTGTCCCATTTACACGAAGAAGAACCTGCATTGACAAAAGTGATATACCTACCCTACTAAGGGAAAAAGTAAATATGCTGAGCGAGGTTAAATATCTGGGAGTTATACTGGACACTAAATTAACCTGGAATCAGCATTTGAAAAGTAAAATTAAACAAGCAAAAGTTGGACTTCTACGATGTAGAAGAGTTCTTGGTAAATCATGGGGTTTAAGGCCAAAGATGACCTATTGGCTTTACACTATGGCTATTAGACCCATTGTGACCTATGCGGCTGTGGTCTGGTGGAAAAGGACGGAACAATTGACTGTTAAGACCAAGCTAGACAGTCTTCAAAGAGCTGCCTGCCTGAGTATAACAGGTGCTATGTCCTCCACTCCCACCAGATCCATGGAAATTATTATATCTGTCGTCCCACTTGATATCTTTATTAGCGGTGCTGCCAGAAGAAGTTCCTACAGACTGGAAAATGCTGGACTGTGGATGGATTTTGCCAGCCAAAAGTCCCACACCAGTATTAACCAAAAATTCTTTGACCCTATACTTTTGATGCCCTCTGACATCATGGAGACAAGATTCCTCTTTCAAAGACCCTTTGAGGTACTTATTGACCTAAGAGAGGAATGGAAAGAGGAAAACTACAAGCTCACAAATGGAGACATTGTGTGGTACACAGATGGCTCCTGACAAAACGAAAAGGCAGGTACTGGAATATGTGGGATCAGACCTAAGGCAAGGATTTCCCGAAAATTAGGAAAACATGCCACAGTATTTCAAGCGGAACTGCTTCCTATCATCTACTGTCTACAAGAATGTTTTAGAAGATCCTACTCAAATAGGAAAATCTACATATTCAGTGACAGTCAAGCAGCCTTAAAGGCAATAAACTCATTCCAAATAAGCTACAAACTTGTTTGGGAATGTAGGAACCTTCTACATGACTTGGGGACCCATAATAGGATCTTTCTTACTTGGGTACCAGGGCATACTGGTGTAGAAGGAAACGAAAATGCAGATAAGTTAGCCAAACTGGGGACTGCAGACCTACCTTTAAGCCCTGAGCCTTTTTGCGGGATCTCTAAGACTACCGCAAAAAGGGTGATAGGAGAAAGAATGCTTAAAGAAACTACAAAAAAGTGGAAACAAACCACCGATCAAAAACATGCAAGGCTTATGATTCAAGAACCTTCTATGAAAACATCTTCTCAGATCCTTCGTCTTAGCAGGGGTAAGATGAGGGTGATAGTTGGATTTCTCACAGGCCACTATCACCTAAGAAAACACCTTCATAGGATGGGAATCTTTAAAGAAGAACCTCTATGCAGAAAATGCAATATGGTGGAGGAAACTGCCCACCACATACTTTTTGAATGCGAAGCTCTGCTTCACATAAGGCACTCAAGTCTAGGTCTTGGAACAGAGCTTGATACAATTCACGAAGAACCTGTCAAAAGCCTTTTGGCCTTTCTCACGGAACCTGGCTTTCTCTGACAGGAATATCGAAAAAACAATGGGGTTTGGTGCAATATTCCCTAGTGGAATCAGCACCTAGGGCTTTCCTGACCTCTCCACTCTATATGACTATGACTATGACTATATCTTGACATCAATACCCATCTCGGAATCTTAAATAATTGTGCAGAACACAACAGGCCCCAATTATAGTTTCGGCGTTATCAATTTTAGTATTCATTGCCCTATGAAATATTCGCCATCATTCCAAATGTACATCCGATACATCGTCGTGATCTTGATAAGCGATAGTTGAAAATTCTATTGGTGTATGTTAGATATTTTCCACAATAAAGGCGCATGACGTTTTCCGGAATTCCAAAAGCTTCATCTCTTATATGAGGCAAAAATGCGGTATCAATGGTGGATATAGGTTTTGGATTTGGAATTTTTAAAGCATGGTCTATAAGTTTTCCGTACTATAAAGACTCTTGAAAAACAGCCGAATCACTACTTTTCCGATATGCTCCAATGTCAACATAGGGAAAACTATAGTTCGCGTCACATATAGCTAACAACGCGATAGAAAAGTAATTTTTGTGGTTGTAATATAGAGAGCCTGTATTAGCTGCCAGCAAATCGTCAAACAATTTTAACGACATTCCAAAATAATTAAAAACCTTGGGTTCGTTGTTTAGGATACAAAATCATAAACATTCTGTGTGTTAATTTGTCCCTCAAAATGGGATGTACCCAAAACCACCTTTGTTTTTGCAATCGTCACTTATAGCGATGATACAGAAACCAAAGACAAGCTACTTATTTAGCTTTCATGATGGATGACATATTCACGAGCCGAGTGGATAAGCACGAATCCTACGTTGACGTGATTTCAAATTTTCCCGCGTCCATTTTTTCCTTCTGCTTTACACCAATTTTTCGAAAGGAAAAGAAGTCCTACCCAAACGAGTTTTGCAAAAAGATTAGTTACTGCTACAGAAAATTTATTTTTTATGAAGAATATTATATTTTTGGAATCGATCTGGCATAGAATTTTACGCAGATTTGAAATCCGTTGAAATTTTTATTCTATCTTCAACCATCGCAAAATTAATTCATGGAGGAAGTTCTGTGATTCGGTTGAAAGTACCGCTGAAGGCGCTAGACTCCACAAAATTCTTAAAAGAGATACACCAATATTGGTGGGGACCCTTAAGAATAATTCCGGTGGCTATACCAAAACTGGCAGAGAAGTTATAGAGACTCTGGTCGAGACACATTTTCCAAACTCCAACTTGGTACCTAATGAGTTAAACCCTTCTCCCCTGGGATATACAATAAGGGTAAGAAGGGAAAACTGGATAGTTGCCACGAAAATTTTTACTGTTAAACAAGTATTATGGGCTATCAACTCATTTGAACCATATAAAACTCCAGGACCAGATGGGATAATACCTATTGTGCTTCAGAAATCGGCCGATCTCATCTCACGGGTCTTGTGTAAAATGTTCAGAGCTAGTCTAGCTCTTGAATATATCCCCAGACCATGGAGAAAGGCAAGGGTAGTCTTTCTGCCCAAACCTGGAAAAAGCCAATATGACCAGGCTAAGAACTTTCGTCCTATCAGTCTATCATCTTTCATACTTAAATGTATGGAAAAAATAATTGATAGACACATTAGGGATGTAATGAGGAGTACCAGACCTCTTCACAAAAACCAATTTGCCTATCAACCCGGTAAATCTACAGAGGTGGCTTTGCAACACCTGGTTGTAAAGATTGAGAAAACCCTGGAGTGCAAGGAAATGGCTTTGGCAGCTTTTCTTGATATTGAGGGTGCTTTCGATAATACCTCTTTTAACTCAATCGCTGCTGCTGCTGCTAGCAGAGCTATTGAACCACAAGTCTGCAAATGGATAAACTCCTTGTTAGCAGACAGAGTTATTACAACCGAGTTGTTTGGGGCAACACTTCAGGCTAGACCCACTAGAGGCTGCCCTCAGGGAGGAGTTCTCTCCCCTCTGTTGTGGAATGTGGTGGTTGATGACCTAATTGCAGACCTCAATCAAAGCGGCATTTATGCCCAGGGATATGCAGATGACATTGTCGTCTACATATCGGGCATGGATGAGAAAACGGTGATAAATATCATGCTGGGGACCCTGAACAGAATCGCAAGATGGTGCTGTGAAAAGAATTTGAGAGTAAATCCTCAAAAGACAACTATTGTCCCATTTACACGAAGAAGAACCTGCATTGACAAAAGTGATATACCTACCCTACTAGGGGAAAAAGTATATACTCTGAGCGAGGTTAAATATCTGGGAGTTATACTGAACACTAAATTAACCTGGAATCAGCATTTGAAAAGTAAAATTAAACAAGCAAAAGTTGGACTTCTACGATGTAGAAGAGTTCTTGGTAAATCATGGGGTCTAAGGCCAAGGATGACCTATTGGCTATACACTATGGCTATTAGACCCATTGTGACCTATGCAGCTGTGGTCTGGTGGAAAAAGACGGAACAATTGACTGTTAAGACCAAGCTAGACAGTCTTCAAAGAGCTGCCTGCCTGAGTATAACAGGTGCTATGTCCTCCACTCCCACCAGATCCATGGAAATTATTATATCTGTCGTCCCACTTGATATCTTTATCAGCGGTGCTGCCAGAAGAAGTTCCTACAGACTGGAAAACGCTGGACTGTGGATGGATTTTGCCAGCCAAAATTCCCACACCAGTATTAACCAAAAATTCTTTGCCCCTATACTTTTGATGCCCTCTGATATCACGGAGACAAGATTCCTCTTTCAAAGACCCTTTGAGGTACTTATTCACCTAAGAGTGGAATGGAAAGAACGCGCGTTTTCGAAACTCCATGCGAACGTGGCCTTATGCTGTTACCATTCCATATAAAACAATAATAATTAAATTTCGTTAAATATATTTAAAAATGTTCTAGATTGAATTTTAAAATTCGGGCGACCCTAAAATTGCAAAAACAATTGGACTACCTCTCTGCCAAATCCCATTACTGTAAGTGCCATAGATTCGTCAGTATTTGCGTATAAGAAACAAACAAACAGACAAACACTTCCTTTTATAATATTAGAGACTAGTCACTGCGTGATTAGTAGGGATGCGACATCGATGTCTTCAACATCGATGTATTGGATCCAATGTTTTTGTATCATCGATGTTTACACATGTCGATGTTTTTACGTTTTCGATGTTTTATTTTTAAGTAAAAAAAGTAACATTATAAAATTTTTTAAAATAACTAAATTTTCATAATCAGTAAATTGAACATACTTCTAGACTAAAGTGGCCAAGTATGAAGGGTCTGAAAAGTAAGGATGCGACATCGATGTCGATGTATTCAAAGCATCGATGTTTTATAAAAAACATTGTTGTATTTACCATCGATTTACTGGAGCCAATGGAACATTAGATCACGGAAATTTAACATCGATGTTTTTACGTTTTCGATGAACGTTTACTTTTGAATAAAAAAACGCACCATTGTAAAAATTAAGAAAAATAACCGTCCATCTAAGCATTTGTCAATTAAATATTTATATTTTTGCAAGAGATTATGCGGTCTTGAAGAATTCCTATTTATCCAATATTCTACGAATTCGTAGCAGTCACTGGGGGTTAGCGAGCAGTGGTCACACCTGACCCCACGAAAATACCTGTCACGGGCAACGCCTTGCTGGTCACGCTGTGGCTAATAAAAATGTAAAAGTGATTTTTGTGAACTTTTTCTTGTAATAAATAAATGTCACTCATACAATTTCAAATTTGTTTTATAGACACACATTTTTAAACCTTATTTAACCTTGCTGTAACAACTCATCAAAAAGATGTAACAGTTGATGATATGCCATTTTACCCGGTATCTGATTACCAATATCACTTCTTGCACTTTCGAAAAGTAAAATTCCCATTCGAGTAGCTTATAACATCAAAAAGTCTGTTTCTAAAATACCAGTTCATAAGGCAAGGCAAAGTACCCTTGGTTCACAGCTTCGCGTAAAACCCAGTAGCTCTCCTTCACCTCCGTTCAAAGATAACTGAACAGCCTCCGAATTTACGACCTTCACTTCCTGAGGCCAAACAACAAGTTGCACAAAACGACCCCACCGGAATAAGGAGAATTTTCTACCCCCACAACATTTTACTCTTTCTTCAGGCCAAGTGGGTGTGACCTTTTAACTGTCCGTAGTATAACTATCACCTTTTGAGTCTTCTTCTCTCCTTATACACACGTCTTCCAATTATTTTTTATGTTTTTGGTTTGTCGTTGCAGGCAAAGTTTTGAGAAAATGTTTCGACGTCAATTCTTTACTTTTCGTTTGAAATGACTTTTAATTTTATGTGAAAGAGAATGTTTAGAGCTAGCCTTATCTTTTCACGATGTAGGAAAATATAATAATGATGTGAGATACTAACAAGCATCATAAAAATAATACTATTACATGATGTATGAGATGTGTGTTCAGTTAAGAATTAGTAATCTGTCAAATAATGCAAACAGGTGTAGAATAAGAGGTAGCAAAAGTTTATGTAATAGCGTCTCCAGTTTATAGATAATACAAATAATTTTCATGTCTTTAAAATTCAACAATTCAATCAATGAGTTTCTTTGTCGAGAGAAGATTCTTCAATGCGCACTTGAACACCCTCGATAGTTTCATATAAATTAGGCAAAGTTCCGGAAATCACAAATTGGCCATCTTTAAAGGTCTCCATCTTGGGACTCTGTCTCGAAAATCTAAGAATAGTAAACAATAACTATGTTAATCGATTAATATAAATTATGCAGACATTCAGGGTTAAGAGCAAACGCATTTATCACTTCTACAGTTGACTTAATCATAGTGATATGTATAGCAGTGCATGGGATTTCAACCATGAAGCTCTTTTTGACTGAGTCTTTGACTGAGTCTCTGATGACTTTGTCATTGGTGAACTGAAGACGTGATTTCAAACACGCGATCTCTCAAACAAATGGCACTAGACCGTGTCTCAAACTGTTCCTGTTTTACAGCATCTGGAAACTGTATATTTACTTACGAATCACCCTGTATATCGGATGGCACTCGTTATACAGGGTGATTCATAAGTACGTAGACAGTTTCCAGATGCTGTAAAACAGGAACAGTTTGAGACACGGTCCCCAAATGCGAACACTGTTAGCTTGGTATACTCATAAAGTTAGTGTCCCTCTCCCAAGCGAAGTAACGTAGGCGATAGTGAGCGTGTCACGTGACTAGTCAGTGGAAATGCTGCGTCTGCATTGGAGAAGGCGTTTTGTGTTCTGGAATAGAACAAAACGGAATCTGCCACCGTTGTGCAACGGCATTTTCGATCACGATTTGGAAAAGAACCTCCAACCAGAAAATTCATTTGCGATTAGTTAAAAAAATCTGAAACTACGGGCCGTTTGTGCACAGTTCCAAAGCCAGGACGACCGAGTGTATCGGCAGATGTCGTCAAAAACTTTATTCATCCAATTGGATAATAAAGTCGAAACACTTTGTTCTTTAATTGGATGTTGCACCACCACACTGGTCAGGTGATATGCGAAATTACCTCTATTAACATCTTCACCGATAGATTGGACGAAGGACAGTATGCCACTATTCCAATGGCCACCCAGATGCCCTGATTTAACACCATGTGACTTTTTTCTTAGGGGCTACATAAAGGATAACGTATTTGACCCTCATCTTCCTGTTGATCTAGCGGAGTTGAAACAGCGTATCGCAACCACTACCACTGCGCTTTCTTCAGATACCCTTAACACGCGTCTGGGCAGAAATGGGTTACCGGTTCGATGTGTGTAGTGTGATTAAGGGTGCACACATAGAATATCCTCGACTGTGTCTCAAAAAACGAAACATTCACCTACACTTCTGTTACAGGTAACATAAAATATCTTACATTGCCACTGCTTATAGTGCTTTGAAATTGTATACTTACTTATGAATCACCTTGTATTCAGATCGCTTTTCGATAAATGGTGAATAGTTGAATGAATTTCAATGCAATGCAAATCACCTCCAACTGTTTGTCACGTGGAATTCATTTTTCAAAGAAAACTGACCATCCTCTCTCTCTTATTTTTACGGGAGATGCTCAAAAGCTCAAGACACGACATATTGAGCTGCACAAAATATTATTTTGATAGGAAGGAATTTTAATTGACGTCGCACTGGACGAACACAATGGGCTATTGGCGACGACCGGGATCAAACACGGAGGAAAAGATCGAGGGCAACACGATTCCGTCAATCCACGACATTTTTAATCATGGTCAGATGAAGAGACAACATCTGAGCTGGCACTCCTCTTTCCAGTCTTCCACACCACGACAGCGTGAGGATTTTTGACACCCCGCCAGGTATAACATGCATCCATTTGTACACACGACGTTCTTTGGTTGGATTTGAACTCGCCACCCTAGGGTTGCGAGATCTTTACTCTTCCAACCGGGCTACCGCAGACTCTTTATTTTTATTATTTTTATTTTTATAGACTGAAAAAAGTGTTTGGGGAATGCGAAATTTCATTTTGAATCTAGACAACATTTGAATTATCAGTTCTTATGGAGAGAGAGAAGGAAGGATTACCTATTTCGACGATATAGAAGAGTCGATATTGCAATTAAAGCGACAAGGATTACTCCAACAAGAACGCCTACAACCCAAACGTTATGGGAATTAAAGTGTTCGGTAGCAGCTTGCACTTCGCATCTCTCACCGCTATATCCTGCAGGACATCTGAAAAAGAATATAACACAGTTAACTAGGATATTTATTTCCTTAGCTGTTAGAAAGCGTTAACAAGATCAAATTTAAGGAAATTTGCCATACCTTGAATGGGTCTCGTTCGAAAGTGGCATTCCATTAGGGCCAATGCAAGACCCTCCTCCAGGCGAAGACAGGCAAAGGTAGCTGCATCCACCATTCGCTTCGCAGCTCTTGTTACCTAAGATAGAAATCACGGATTTAGTTATGCTGGTGATAGTCTCCATGAGGCATCTATTCATTAGCAAAATTGACCAGATCTTGATGGACGAGGTATCTCATCCTTGGAAAAAAACCCGAAGTGATCTCGTCATTATCGAAAAGAGCTATGTCTTCATCATTCGGAATTCAGTTGCCGTTCTTGATCAACAAGATATATATCTTGTCGAAAGCACTTGACCAAATATGGCCCTTACGCCATAAAACCCTAAACAAACCAACCGGAAAAAACCTTCTCTCATCCGACTTAAGCCTGCTTGTAGTTGTTCTCGTCCTTGCAAAATCGACAAGATCTTGATGAAGGAGGTAACTCGTCTTCGAAAAAAACTGACGTTATCTCTTCACCATCAAAATTAAAAATATCTTCATTTGAATTCAGTTAAAATTCTTGATGACGTGATATTTCGTCATTAGCAAAATTGGCCAGGACTTACAAGGACGAAATATCTCGTCGAAACCACTAGGAAAAGTATGCCCTTGCACCATAAAAACTGAAAACAACCATCCAATCCACCTACTGTCACACAACTCAACCTCAACCCTCCTTGTGGTTATCTCCAAGCAGAGTATCTCGTCAATTAGCAAGATTTACCAGACCTTGATAAGTGAGGTACCTCATCTTAAGAAAAATCTGACCAAATATCTTAATCGATTAAAAATGAAGGATGGTCCGATTGTGAACTCGCCATCATGCAAAACCCGGCAGTACCTTGGTGACAAGATATTCCATCATTAGTAAAATTAGTGAAATCTTGAGACGAGAGTCATCGTTGAAATTTTGAGAGACAGAATATCGTTGTAACCACTCGGAGGGTAAAAACGTCCGGCAGACAAATTTGGCTTATCATTCTTAGATCCGTTTTTGCTTTGTGAGGGATAGTCAGACCATGTGAAGCTGAGGCCTCAGGTCCAGAATTACAACTATACCATATAATACCTAGCTAATTATGATAGATAAAACAGACTCTAATGTTACGCCTCATGGTCCAGGAAAACATCGTTTCAATATATGTATCAATATAGTGATGTCGACACTGTAATGGCATCGAAATGTTTGTGCAGGATGCGTGTATCAATAAATCCGTGTAGGAAAACAAAACATTTAATTGGAACATGTAAAACGGTACACGTAAGTTGTTGCTCTTTACGTCCACATAGGACTAATCGCATGTAAATGTTCTGTGTTCTGAAATAATAATAGAATCCACAAAGGATGGTACACCGTTGATGCGAGGACCTCGCTATTTAGTCCACAGAGCCACAAAGGTCTCAAAAGATTCGCTCAAAAAAGTACGGAAGAGTGGATACGCAGGACTCGTCTCTCTCCGTTCTCAAAAAAAACTGAAGACCCTCCGCTGCTGGCAGGATCAAGCCTTTTTACCCTTACCGTTCTTGGTGTTCCGTTGAATTGATGAAATAGTTCCTTTCCCCTTTCGGTAGTAGGTGGAGAGGCCAAGAGATATCCAAGAGACACCAAGAAAGACAAGAGATATCACAACAAAATTTATTTTCCAAATAACATGTTGACCAAGTATCAAATGATTAAATTTATAGACTTCTCTGAAGTGTGGTTCCTGCCAAAATCAGCAGCCAGAGTAGCCGCCATTGTTGGAGATCACCGCTGCCACACGCCTCGGCATTGATTCAAAGAGACTTTGGATGTGTTCTTGGGGTACAGCAGACCAAGCAGCTTCCACACGTTGCCAAAGTTGATCTGGTGTGGCAGCTGGGGATGTAATCTGGGTCAATCGTTGAGCAACCATGGACCACATGTTTTCTATCGGCGAAAGATCCGGCGAGCGAGCTGGCCAGGGAAGCAATTCAATTTGGCGATTGACGAAGAACCCTTGGACAATGCGTGCCACGTGTGGTCGCGTATTATCCTGTTGAAATATGTCTGTGGGCAAGCCCTGAAGGTAAGGAATGACAACTGGCTCCAAAACCTCGGAGATGTAGCTCTGGCTGTTTAAAGTACCGGCGATGCGTACTAGAGGAGTGCGAGAGTGATATCCAATACCGCCCCATACCATAATACCCGGTGCAGGACCAGTGTGGCGGTGCATAACGCAGCTGTTCAGCATCCTCTCTCCACGGTGTCTCCAGACTCGAATCCGACCGTCGTGGTGTTGCAGACAGAAGCGTGACTCGTCTGTAAAGACAATTTCATTCCATTCTGCCGTCCACATCCTTCTTTCATCGCATCATTGGCGGCGGAGACGTCTGTGATTCTGCGTCAAGGGTAGACGAAGCAATGGACATCTTGCGGACAGACCACTCTGCTGTAAACGGCGTCGAATGGTACGCGCAGACACTGGATGATGCGTTACAGACTGAATGTGCTGTGCTATGGTTCGTGATGTGGCTGAGCGATCCGTCACTGCCATTCGCACAATATGCCTATCATCACGTGAAGTGGTGCACTGAGGTGGATGCGATCGAATACGTCGGTCCGTCGTACCCTCCTGCATCCAACGATCACATATCCGCATTACAGTTGTTTGGTTTCATCCAACACGACTATCGATTTCCCTGAAAGATAATCCACAATCTCGGTAGGCCACTATCCTTCCTCTGTCGAACTCGGATACTTGATCAAAAGATGATCGCTGTTTTCTACGAGGCATAATTGATCGTTTTTGTTTTTTTTAAACAAGAAAAACACAACTGCCGTACTTGAAATCGTCGAAATCTCCAAGTCTTAAATAGCGCTTTGAAGTGGCACCACAGGCACGCGTGATGTGCGTATGCGCTGAAATTCTAATCATTTGCACATCTTACCTCCGCTAATGCATGTTGTAAATTTCATATTATTTGCATGCTTTCTTCAGGGTGTTGCATTTAAAGTGTCCAGCAGTGTATTTTGAAGAACGGGTAGCATATTGTGAGCCTCCAGTTTGGAGTAAATGGTGTTTGGCGTTAGGTTTGTAGAAAAACGTGGAATTTGACCGGTTAAGTATCTGGGATTTTATTTCGCAGAGTTGTGAATATTGCGTTAAAACCCACAAGTTTGACTGTTTGTAGTGAGAATGAGTTCTCATCATCGTTTAGTTAATACAATGAGACGGAAAGCTGTTGGCAGGCTGGAAGCTGAGCAGTCTCACGTTTAGGTGGTTGTATGGTTACATGTGGCATCAAAAGTGGTATCCAGGTTGTGGAATCAATTCCAAATAAGTGGTACTATCACCAGAAATCCCGTCGAGGCCGCCCAAGGGCGATGACACCTGCATAGGATCACTACTTGGCATTAAGTGCACGACGGCATAGACAGACAACGGCTACAGAGCTTTCTCGTGACATTGCTGCTGCGTCTGTAAGAAGAATTTCCAGGCAAACATTATACAGACGTATATCAGAGAGGGCTCTTTACGCCCGGCGTCCAGTGGTATGTCTCTCTTTGAGCACATTACACAAGAGAGCCCGATAGTCATGGAGTCGAACACGCTTTTCTTGGACATACCAAGAATGGGGGCGTGTTCTTTTCACTGAAGAGTCGAGATTGAGCACACAGAGTGATTCTCGGCGATTCTTCATCTGGAGAGAACGTGGAGTTCGCTATCATCCCTCTAACGTAAGGGAAATCCACCAATTTGGCAGAGGAATCATAGTCTGGGGCCGTATCATTTTGGGCAGTCGTGCACTACTGCACGTCTTTGATAAGGTAGTGTTACCGCACAGTGCTATAGAGAGTAGGTCCTTGACCCTATCAGAGGTTGTTCCGGGGTGCTGCAGGCTATGACTTCCTTTTTATGGACGATAATGCGCGGCCACACAGAGTTCAAATTGTTGATGATTTTCTTTTAGAAGAGGATATGCGCCGTATGAACTGGCCAGCTAAGTCTCCAAATCTCAATCTTATAGAACATGTTTGGTATGGTCTAGGAAGATCCATTGCATGACGTTACTCCCCTCCCAGGACCCTCCAGGCATTAAACGCCGCGCATTTGGAAGAATGGAATTTTTTACCGCAAGCATTTCTTGACACCCTCATTATCAGTATGAGGGCTCGTTGTGAGGCTTGTATAGCATTGCACGGTGGCCACACTCCATATTAGACGGACTTTGAAACAGCGTCTCGTATTGTCCAGGAAATAACGTGTACCTATAGTAAAGTCACCATGCTGAATATATTGAGAAACGATAACTCGAAAAAACAAAAGAAGATAGGCCAGAAAGTTCAATCAGAAAGATGTGCACAGAGCCATAATAAAATCACAGAAAAAAAAAAGTTTCATCGATTGATCTGTAAAATTGGCGAAGGAATTCGCGATTGAAGCTTAAACTATTCTATGCCTTGAAAAAGCGGTCGTCCTGAAATTGAAAATCGTGTTCTTGGGTGTTATACAGTTTTTCTGAATTTAAGCAACGACGAATTTAAATTTAAACAGCAAAGAATGTAAAAAAAGATAAATTAAATAACATCTGAAAAACGCGCTCCGGACAGCAAAAAACTGATGATCCGAAATCACAATTTTCTCGCGCAACAACTAAAATACACGATTAACGCCTGTCGGCAATACAGCCATCATTTTTTCAAGGCATGGATTAGTTCTAATTTCAATCCATCCCGAATATCCCCACCAATTTTACAGATAACTCAATGAAACTTTTTTCTGTGCTTTTATTATAGTATTGTGCACATCTTTTTAATTTGACTTTTTGACACATCTCCTTTAGTTTTTGAGTTATCTTTTTTAATTTCCTTGTTTTGCCGCTAGGGGCGCTGTAAGCTGTCTCAATAAATTCAGCATGGTCACTACTTTACTATAGGTACACGTTACTTCAAGGACTATACGAGAGACGCCGTTTCAAAGTGAAAAGGCATTATATATATCTATCTATCTATCTATCTATATCTATCTATCTATCTATCTATATATATATATATATATATATATATATATATATATATATATACGTTTGACCAATCCACACGAAATTGGTACCCTTATACTTTGGAACAAAGTGGAAAATATAGGCTATTTCTTTCCTTTCTTCAGACCAATCTGCAGCCATGAAATTGGCACACAGGTAGTCCTCAAAATGCCCCTCGGACTCCAATTTAAAAATATAAAGTTTGTTTTCCTGCAATAAAGGGACATGGACAAGGAAACACGTTCTACAGGGTTTGTGTATTTGAGTTAACACGGAAAAGTCGTGATCATATTTTACCTGTTATGGTAGGAAACACGGTCTACAGGTTTTGTGTATTTGAGTTAACACAGGGAAATGTAGCGGTCATGTGTTAGCTGTCGCGGTCATATTTTAAACCCAAGCAACACCTTATTATTCAGCTATTATTACATATATTGCATACACAAGGAAAGGTACAAAGTTATTTCCACTTTAATTTTTCAATTTATTGACACAAATGTAGGGGTTGTATAAGTACGTCATTTTCAACATAGTCTCCTTCCTTTTTGATGCACATGGTCCAGCGGTCCACAAGTTGTGTGATTCCGTCCAAGAAGGTTTTATGCTGGTCCCCCAACCATTTACGTACCACTTCTCGCACTTCTTTGTCTGTTTAATTCGCAGAGAACAAGCTACAACATTGTCAATGGTAATAAGTTACTCGACAATGTGCCAGTACCATTTCTCGCACTAGCTGAATCTTCTTGTCAGTGGTTAACAGGCGTTCTGCTCCTTTTTAGTGCATCACACTGGTCTGTCCTCTTTTAAGCTTTTGAATCCACTCATACACACTTCTACGTGGTAGAGCACTGTCCTCGTATTGTGGTGGTGGTTAGTGGTGAACAATTAACAATGCACTAAAGCAACACAACGGGTTATTGGTGAGGGTCCGGGATCCAATCCGAGGACAACACAAGTCATTTTGAACCAAGCTGAATTGGCACCCCTCGTATTACGTCGTAAGCCTCTAATGAATTTAACCCCCTGACACACCATCCAACCAGAGAAATTGGATCACTGTGCTTTGTTACTCCTTAATGTACGCACTTATGATTTTTGCTATTTTTTTCCTCCTCTGTTGAGTTTGCTGCAGCTTAGTCATATGTGGCACCAGAGCAAAAAATTCCCCAACCAAACAACCTGCCGATGCTCTGAATGCAGTGTAACTAAATTAATCCGATCCGTGCGATGCAGACACCTGTTCTATTGCAAATAGCGTGGGATTACCATAAGAGACGTACTAAAATTTTTTTACCCAAATTCTGTATAGCAGGTACATGAGCATAGATTACTTTCCAGGAGGAGACAAATCCCCTTTCCAGTCCTGGTAATCGGACGATCTGAGCAGATGTGGAGGTTTGCCTGCAATAATTTAGCACGTGATACTTGGAGTCTGTCCAGTAAAAATACTCTTCGTCCACGGCTAGAGACACGATGCTTCCAATTACTGTTTTTACTTGAGCGGGATGGCTGCAAAGGAATTAAAATTATTAGAAGTTTTATCCATCACACATGGGGTAGATAGGTAGGCATCTCAATTACTAGGTATCTCAACACTGGAGCAATGGGTTTGGCGACGGCCTGGATCAAACCCGAAGGGAAGTATTTTTGCACAAGAACGCGCCATTTAGAATCACGGTCAGATGACAAACCTGAACTAGCACCCTACTTTCCTAACTTCTCCACCACGGCAAAGTGAGGACATTTCGTATCAGCTCCTTTTGTTTCAACTGGGCTACCGTTCGCATTGTGTTAAAGATTAGAGTGGAATGCCAGCTCAGGTGTGACCTTGTCATCTGATCACAGTTGAAAAATACGTGGCGATGTGCTCGGATGTTTTCCATTGGGTTATATTTCGTATCGCCGTCAGTAGACCGCTGTGTTCCAGTTCGACGTTATTTAAAAAAATACCTACCTACTAACCAGGCAACCGTTGGTGCACATAAGACATAGGTAATTAATTAACAACGGTCTTTGGTTGGACCGAGTTTCAAACCCTCAACCCTCCGCTTTCCATAGCTAAGAGTATTTGGTTTTTTCATTAACATCACTTTAGAGGAACACAGTGGGCTGTGGTTGATGGTCCAGGATCAACGCCCGAAAGGGGAAGATCCAACGACAACATCACGTAATTTTGAACCACGGTCAGTTGACGATGTCACACCTGAGCTGGACTCTCTAAACTTCCACACCACGTCAACGGGAGGACATTTGAGATCACAACAAATCTAACATGCACCAGCCCCCTTTGTACGACGGTGTTTGGTTGGAGTCGAACTCAAAACCCTCCGGTTGCTAGTCCGTGTTCCAACCGGCCTACTGAGGCCCTACCATAGCTAAGAACACTAAACCCTTCGTTCGACTTGAAACTGAAATACTTGCGATGGCATAAGTGAGATTACAGAATTTCAGTTAAACTGAAAGTAAGTGGGTTACCTTTTCGGATCTGAATAGTCAACGGATGAAAGCGTTTTTTGTTCGAGATCGGCGAAATACAGGAGACTTTCCGTTGGATGAACTGCAAGAGCAACAATGTGACCCGTGACGCCATTTAAGGTCCTTCTGTTCTTTCCATCCATGTCATACATAGATACCGACTGGTCCTCTCCAATGGTGGAAATGAACATTCGACTATATGAAAGCACAAAATGAATATTTATACCCAGAATGTTTGTTATTAGAAATTTAACATAAATTATGAGAGGCATATTTCTGTAACCCTCCAAGTGGCTATGGCGAGGTACATCGTCCATCAAGATCTGATGAATTTCGCTACTGACGAACTATCTCATCCTCACGATATTGTTGATTTTTTGTCATGACGACGAGATCAACATGTGTTTAGCTTTCTTCTAATGCCGAAATGTTTTGTCCATCATGTTGGTAGGTTGTTTGGTTGTTTTAAATTTTGGTGCAAGGTCCAAGACAAGGACATCCTGTCCTTGTCTTGGATATGCTGCCCCAAACACAAGACCAAATAAAAAAATAGGTTTTGGAAAAGTATAGTAGACATAAAAATATGCACGAATCTAAATCGATGTCAACTTACAAATTTCGAAACAAGCAGCCGATATAATGTTTTAATCAGTAGTTAAAAATCAATATCTCATCCATCAAGAACTGACTAATTTTTCTAATGGCGAATTAAAGATTTAATTAGCTGTCTTCTGGAGGAGAGGTATTTCGTCCATCAAGATCTGGTCAGTTTTGACAGTCGAGAGAACCACCAGAAGGATTAAGCTAAACGTTGGCATCGGCTGTGTTTCTTGTGCGCATTACGAACGACACGTATATTGTCCTTGCTCGTCGAAATATTATCCGAACCAAATTGAAATTTTTCAAACAACTCGGCAAGGTGTCAAAATTCACGTGAACAAGTACTCTAAAAAATCACGGCTGAAGACAAAAAATGTGTTCGTGTTTTGCTAACTCGCGTTAGAATTTTCGCTTTTATCGACGTTGACACTTAATGCACCCTAAACTAATAGCCACGTCGGAAAAAAAATCTTCTCCAACTTGTTCCCTGTACAATTTTGAACAAACCATGTTAATTTCGCAATTTTCTGACTTTCCGTACTTTCTCCGGAAACCGTTCTAAGAATCGTGCGAAAAAAGCGTGTTTTCAATCCTGAGGCGGCGGTAACTGTTTTAAAAATAGGGACAGATAAAAATAAATATGGACACTAGCAGAAATATCCGGCTTTGCTCAGGTATAATACGTTGATTGAAAAGTCATCAGCAATTATTTTTCAGAAAAGGATATTAGCACCATTTAAGTGTGTGTAGGGGGGGGGGATGTTTACTATCTATTTTGACTTTTCCATCGCTTCTACAATTTACTTCGGACGCAAATATACATACATGTTGTGTATCCATCTATATAATTAATTTCATATTCGTCACACTTCTGCTGAAAGTTTTTTTATTCAAATGTGACTACAACAGAAGTAGATTTTGAGTTTTCGATTGACTACATATATTCTTTTGCGTTCATTTTCAGTAAAACTATCGAATTTTTGACAGAGAGTCTTGCACTTAGTTTTCCTATAAATATGTTTTACTTGTGCCATTCTTGCACCTAATATGCGATATTTTCGAATTTAATCATCAATATGAGAGGATGGTAAATTAAATTTTTCCTGCATTCGTGACTAATTTAATTTGAAACAGACTCAATTTTTAGTGAAAATTCCATTCAGCGGCAGGTGTGTGGAATAACGGAACTTCTGTTAGATACATAAAGCAGAGTTGACATTTGTCTGTTCTCTATACAAATCCAACTTTTGACCAATCTACACAACATTTGGTACTCGTACATCTTAAAACCCTGTGGGTAAGATAGGCTACATATCAAACAGCGTTCTATTTGTCCAAGGGGCTAAAAATTTAAGGCATTCGTGACTTATTTAGATTGAAGCAAACACGCTTTTCCTGAAAATTCCTTTCTGCGGCATGTAGAATAACAGAGCTTGTGATAGAAATAAATGTCATCAGTGTAGACAAATTAAACTCAATCAATAACATTTTTTTAATAAACATAAGGTTGATTTTACAGCGCTTTTACAAAAAGAAAAGCAATGCATTCAACGAATGATTCACATGGATCTAAGTTGGGTAAGAACAGCTTCACTAAGTAGAGTAAGCAACTTCGAATTTCTGTCACTTAAGATAAAAATTTTCAATATTTCAAAATTAATAACTGTGATATTATTCCAATATCAACAAATTCTTGTTTAAAATTCCCTTTTTTCCAACAGACATACAGTTTTAAATAAAACCCTTATGGTACTTTTTTAAATTCAGAAATTCGGTTTATAAATGGAAAGCCCGTACCTATTTAGAAAGATAGATGTAGTTACTTGAATATGAAGTACAGCTGTCAATAACAAACATGAAACACGAAAATCAAATTAAATTTAATTGATTTTAATCGTCTTTCAATGAAAGCTGTATCAAAATTTTTAAATATATTTGAACTACAACGTATGGATACCCGTTTTAAGTTAACGTAACCCATCTTATTAAAAAAATTTTTAAATTTACTTGTTATTTTAAAATAGGCAATTACACGCTTTAAAAATATTTTGATGTGTATATTTTATTTATTTTATGATACAGCAATCTTCACACTATTACGTATTAAACCAGAGATTTAAAGAAAGTGGTGTGTGTGGTCAAAATATACATATACCAGCAAGGAATTACCCATGTCTAGTGATATTTTGCAGGAAATAAATAAATCGTTAAAATCTAACTCCTAAGGTCCTGTTCACATGAGGCGTTCCAACGCGCGTGTGACGGGGTTAACGAGGTCCCGCCTTTAAATTATGCTTATTTATTCCTCTAATTTAATCATCTATCTTTGCGACCTTGAAGAGCGGGACCCTGATAGCCTCGCTAAACGCGCGTTTTACGCGTCTAAGGTGAACGGTAATATAATAATAAGAAAAGTAAATAATATTTTTGCAATTTGTTTTATACCGGAACACATAAACACAAACACAAGCAAAATTCCAATCCTTCAAAAAATTTCAAAATAATGGAGAAAAATTTTTTTTTCTTATAACGTGCTGAATTTCGTTTCCCTGTATATATTCTAAAATTGAACAATTCGATAAAAAATTCGAAATTCGATAAAAAACGAACAATATAGATAAAGACAAAAATTATTTATTATCAAAACCAACATTTATTAATAATACTTGGGAATCCTTAAATATGAGGTCAACATCTCGCACTCAACTCAACTACCCAAACACAGAATTCTAAATCAAGTTTAAAAAACTTAAACATTAATTTTGACGTTGCCAGATACCGAGTTGCAAAATTACGCTTTTATGATCAATGAGTTTTTCTTTCGTTTACCATTACAAAATTTAAGCTATGTAAAAAATATGCTTCAAATATTCTCTCTTTCTTCATCAATCAAATATTTATAAATAATTTATATCATGGGAAAAAATAAAAATTCAGATTAAACATAAATATTATAATTTCATTTGTTTAAAAAAATTGTTTTTCGATCAACACTGGTAAAGCAATCTGAGCAGTGTATAGCAATCGTTTAATACTCAATGTTATTTCTAGGGCGATTTTGAATTGCTTTTGGCCTAGGCCTTGGGTCAATTTAGGCCGCTTAGGAGTCGAATTTTTCAAAATCCTTTCTTAGTGCACCTCTACAGTATAAGTATACAAAAATTCCGCTTCCTAAGACTTGTAGTTCTTGAGATACAGTGATGAGTGAGTGATACAGGTGACCCTCTTAGAACATTGTCAAATGGTACCGTGATATAAGGAAACCGTGCTATAGGAAACATAGGGGGGGGGGTCATACAATTTTGTATATTTGGTACCGTGCTATATGGTAATGGTAATTTTAGCAAACGTCGTACTAGAGCAGCACAACGGGCTATTGACGACGGTCCGGGATCAGTCCCTTAAGGGAAAAATTCGAGGACAACACCTCGTAATTTTGAACCACGGTCAGATGACGAAGCAACACCTGAGCTGGCACCCCACTCTCCAAACTTCCACACCAACCCAACACCGTGCTATATCGAAACCGTGATATAGGATAGTTCGTGTTGTATAGAAACCGTGTTAAGCGAAACTTAGGAATTATATAAAAGTAGAGATTGTGTTCCGTGTAATAAGGAAACTAAAACCGTGTTTATACGGAGTACAAAAAACATAGAAAAAGTTAATATATTTATTTGTATTTTAAATAAAGTTACATAAGGGATCCTTAAATAATATAAGTAAATTCATGTCTTAAAAACATTTTAACAGTGTATTAAACCGTGTAGACGTGTATAGGGCACACACTATACACAACAGGACAGGCAGACGGACAGGACAGGACATACAGACAGGACAGGATATACAGACAGACAGGACATACAGACAGGACAGTACATGCAGACAGGACATACAGACAGGACAGTACATGCAGACATGACAGGACATACAGACAGACATGACAAACAAACAGGACAAACAGACAGGACAGACAAACAGGACAGACAGGTGAAAATAGGCCAACGGGTCTCTATTTAACCGTCCAATTGACCAACAATAAGTAAAAATTAAACCGTGTTATACAGAAACTATTATCGTGTTATACGAGGGTCGTCGCAATTTTACAAGTTGTACCGTGTTGTAGGGAATCCTTGTTATAAGAGTACCGTGTTGTAAGAGGGTCACTTGTATTTGAATTTTATATAAATATAGATAGATAATTCTCTAATCGTTTTCCCTTACATAATAAATATAGTTCTCAATTAGATTTCACTTGCAAAATGAATATAATTCTCGGAATCGTTTCCACACGCGGACAAAAACATTTGAAAGAGTGTTCAAATTCGAAATTCGAGTAGCTATGAAACTATAATTAATCTCTATCTAGAAATAGGAATTTTCAACGTGAAGATGATCCCTGAAATTGATAGCCCCTTTAATGTTTCTATATTTACGTCCCGAAAAATTTAAGTCATGAAATTTCATATTTGGACAAATTTAATGATGCAGAATATGATTGAGGTGTTTCTATTGTAAATTTAGTTAGTGCAAAACTTGATATGGAGACGTCCCCTGATGTAATTTTTTTGTATTTCAATTTGTAGAGGGCGTTGATACTTATTGAATGATATATTTGAATTTGTCTACAATGAATGGTGCTCGAAATAAAGGGGTATTTCTTTTTTTACTATTTACAATATCAAGCAATATATTATCTACACACAATAAAAGTTTTACTGACACAGAAGAGAGAAATATACCCAGGGAGGAATGCACCTGACAAGAATCTTGGACCCCATCCAGCTTCATTAAAAGTCCTGCACGGTGTTCCGACTTCAATCCTAACTTCAATTTTAAATCCGACTTCAATTTTAAAAATATAATACTACTTTCAAAATTAACTTTTAAAACGGTTTCTTTTAACAAAAACAACTACTTAAGATCCTAATTATATACTTAACGGTTTAAACTTTTTTTTAAATTCAAGTGCTTAAATATATTTTTATATTTATTTTCAGTACGAACACAAGACGCACAAAATTTCGTTTCCTTGTCATTACTTTGATTCAATTTTTTGCTTAATATTTATTCCGAATTCATGTAACGAAATAAAAATTTTACTTTAAGGAAAAAAGATGTTTTTTTGTAAAATTATTCGAAAGTTTTTTGTACTTTGTCGACTAACTCTATTTGTATAAAATTCGTAACAGGATTAGTTTGGATTTACACATTTAGTTGCTTGTAAATGTTGTCAGCTACTCTCCTGGTAGTTGTTTTGATGAGATAACTCGTCATTAGCAAAACTGACTAAATCTCAAATCTCCCTTCATATAAAAACTAGGCAAGATATGGATGACGAGATACCACGTGATTAACAAAATTCGTGAGATCTTGATGGACGAGATATATCGTCAAAAAGAACTGTAGGGTTAAAATAATAGAGGGTAAATTCAGATTCCAAAATATTTAGTTTGGAGTTGAAGACTTAGGTCTTGTCCTAGTGTAGCAAAGTATGACCGTAGATCAGTAAAACAAAGCACTACCCCAAATCGGATCATATCTGTTTCATCTTACCCATCAACCGGCCTCAGAGCTATAGCTATAGGCTTTGACAGGCCTACAATGATTGTGGCCGTCCTGGTGGATTCTGTAGAAACCACTTCCACTGTACCTTTGCTTGAATCCACCCAGTACAGATTTGCATTTATCCAATCCAGGGCTATATCTTCAGGCATCACAACGTTGTTTCTTACCAACTCCCTGCAAGCAATTTTAAAAGGTTTATTTACATCCATTTATGCCCTAAAGGTTATAAAAATTTATTATTTTATATATATGCCACTTTTTTATGCCTTCCGAGGAAATAGAAGTTCCCAGATAGTTTATAAATTTTATAATGTAATTAGAAATATCAACGTTATTAGAATTTCTAGTTAAAAATAATCCCTGATTTTTCAAGTTTGTAAAGTAATTGACCATTTAAAAGAAATATGGCTAAATTACGAATATAGTGAAGACAAATGTATGCTCATTACGTTTTTATTACCGTTTTCTGAATGGTTGAAGATAATTCCCCGATAATACACATCTGAGAAATATAGGTGGGATCAAGGTATGACTCTTTAAACAAGCCTCCTTAAACAACTTGTTGTCTCGTACAAGATCTGAATAACCTGACCAGATCTTGATCTGGTTAGTTATCAACGGAGTTAACGTATTCACAACATTATTTCGCTGGACCAAGTTTGGCACTCGCATAATCCGTTACCCTTCTTACTGGGCAACCGTGGCCATTTGTGTCCCATACGTGCAACACTGTCACGGTATGAAAATACATCATCACTCAAGTCGATCATTGGTTCTCGGTCGTTTATACATACTGCACTCTTTGTCGTCGATGTGGCATACAGTTTCTGTGGGAAATACTTAGTTTTACAGTCCACAAGACGCTATTTGTATGGCTCTTTACCCTCTTGGTTGAGGTATATAATCATTGACAAAACTAGCCAGACACTGGAGAATTAAATATCTCGTAATTAAAAAAACTTACCTGATCTTGATCTCGTCACCATCGAAAAATGGCGATACTTTCAACATTCAGAATTCAATTGACATTTTTGGTGACAAGATGTTAAGACATTAGAATGATGAGACCAGACAGACAGACAAATCAGACAAAACTGAACAAACAGACTGGATAGACAGACTTTACAGGCAGACTAAACATACCGACAGGACACAGACAGGACAGACAGACAGGACAGACAGACAGGACAGACAGACAGACAGACAGACAGACAGGACAGACAGCCTGTGATATGACAATCACATCAAATATTGGTTTGCTCTAAAAGCAGGGAAACACAACCTGCAAGCTATTTGTTTCAATGTCCAGTCCCCTAACGAATCCCTGAACTTGAGGAGAAACCAAGTTCATAACCCCTCGATTCCGAGAAAATGGAACGGGTGCGCTTTCACCCTTCACGCAATGGGGTTGGTATCTGAAGTAGCGTAATGTCACTAGGCCAATAGAAGGATAGACCCCCTGGCAAGGTCAGGGTTTCGCACCCTGAATATTGGGGGAAGATCAGACGGAGAGAACGAGAGGGAAACGTCAACGCTAAAAAAAAGGGACGGAGGCTTTTTCGGCGGTTGTGGTCAGCCATTTTCCAAAAATATAGTAACACTACAGTAAAATGATGTACCATCGACGAATTGAAGGAATGAAAAATAAACGAAGTTACCAAACATAATACGGCTGCCTTTAATGTGTCGTTCACCAATAATAGAAATCTCTAGATTCCAGAAGGAAAGAACCACCCTATTCCAAAAGAAGGAATCTACATATCCCGATGCCTTACTTCAACCTGGCGGTCACCATATATAAAGGTATGTCCTTATTTCTATCCGATACGGATTGAGAACTCCACTTATTTCCGATCGAACCTGAGATCAAAACTAGATATTGGTATCCAGATCAAAATTGGGTATAATAACCAGTTCACAGACAGACATACAGGACAGACAGGACACAGACTGAACAGATAGACTGGACAGATAGACTGAACAGATAGACTGAACAGATAGACTGAACAGATAGACTGAACAGATAGACTGAACAGACAGACAGAACAGACAGACAGAACAGACAGACAGATTGATCATTCATGAATCATTTCACAATACTTCAGGTGACAAGATGTTCGAGAAGCCTTTGTAGAGTGAGGATGACCGATTACCCTCTTCACTAGGCCAGGGTAAGGAAAGTAAATTACTTTTTCGGTCTTCTCAAGCATTGACCGTTTGTTTGGATGTAAAGCCGTCTATGGCGGTATGGGTGTCAGAGGGTTCTTTAGATTGTTTATCATTAGATTGTTCTTTAGATTGTTAAGATTGTTTATATATATATTGTTATGTACACACTAGAAATCACAAAAACTGACCAGAATATCGATGTATTTTTTATTTGTTCAAAATATTTTATAATTCCACACCTTTTATTCGATACCAAAATCTTGTAAATATGGGAAATAGTTTTCAGGTTACAAGGGTTTTCGTTAGGTAAGGTCGCCATATACCAAACGTGTTTCCAATTTTAAACTCAATTTCTGAAGAACTGTGTTTATGCAATACGATACTTCGTTGAAACAGTGATAACTCAAAAATGCATTGATCTATTATATTTACTTTTTTAACAATACTAGGACAAAAGCCCGTCGTACTACGGGTGCATAACAAAGTTATTTATTTTGGTCAAAATTCATTTATACATTTTATAAAGCCTGATAGTGCATGATCACTGGCTTTATATAAACCTATTTCACCATTATTTTTCAACTTTTGTTGATCACTGGCTATCTATAAAATTTTAATTTATTAAATGATTCAACAACAATCAGATTTGATCCATTTCGCTAATTAGAAAATACTACTAAATTAACTTACACTTGACTTAAATATTTTTCTTTAAAAATTCCCAGTTAAAAATATATTTTAATTAACAATCAACCAGCAAATTTGCTTGCACTAATTTTATTCTTTTATTATCATTTATTCGTCTGAAAAATGTCATATTAATTCACGACCAATGGAAGACGAACAAAACCACGCCTACCCTCTACTCGTGACGTCACACAACCGAAAAACTTTAATTGTCACGGAAACGCAGCAGATCTAAACATTTTATATAAACACACACACATTTATCTATATCTATATACACTCATATCCATATATTAATGATAATGCTAACTTCGGCAAATAAAGGTTCAGAAGCAAAAGAAATGTGACATATTCATAAAGCTCATTTATTAAACAAAAGATTAAGAACAAAAAAGATGGTGTATGTATGATACCATTCATAGAAACTACGATTTTTGCTCATTGGAGCAGTTACAAAAATATCAACCTTACAAACACTTAACATGATATGGTTGGTATAGTGGTTAATAATTTGTATGTCTCACAGACGATGAAATACAGTCGATTACATACGAACGACTAGGCATGCTGAGGATCAAATTATCGAGCTGATCTTGGAGAAGATCACTCCGCTCAGCAAGCAATGCTCTCCAAAGTTCCGGTACACATCTAGGAAGTGGTTGACGGGCTGCAACTCGTCGGCGAAGCATGTCCCACACATGTTCCATCAGTTTCAAGTCAAGTGAGAATGCTGGCCATTCCATACGGGTGATATCCTCAGATTCAAGGCATTCGTCTACAATGTTTACACGGTGAGGACGGGCGTTGTCATCCATAAACACAGATTCTACGCCCATGGCACACCTAACCACACCTACATGTTGTTCCAGAATGATATCCCAATAAATTTGGCCTCTTATGGTTCCGATTTAAACATGTAGATCTGTTCTGGAGCCCAGAATAATTCCGCCCCAAACAAGCAATCCTGCACCACCGTAATGGTGTCATTCAATGATGCTGTCTTGGTGGTAGCGGGTACCTGGCGTTTTCATATGAACGTCCGCCGTGAATCAGACTGCAAGCTAAACCTGGACTCGTCGGAAAACAACACACAAGCCCACTGTAACGATGTCCACATTGCATGTTCTCTACTCTAGGCTAACCGCTGGTGACAGTGAGTTGCCGTGAGCGGAACACATTTGACAGGAATGCGAGCATATAGACCAATATATCCCATACGTCTGTAAACGATTTGTGTTGAAACTGTCGTATCCGTGTGTGAAGATAGCTTTCGAGAAAGGCCAGATGCTGTGCTCCGTCTGCTTCTTATTGCAGTTCTTGCCAAATACCGGTCGTCATTAGGCGTTGTATCTCGGGGAGACCTGTACTGTAACGTCTACTGACATTTCGATCATTTTTGAATCGTTGCCAAAACCTAGATATGACACTTTCGGCGATTCCAAGTTCCAATAAAACTTCCGTCTGAGTACGCCCAGATTCCGGGAGGCCGATAATTCTACCATGTATAATATTGACATACGTCCTCTGTGCCTTAACTATTCGGTAGTGGCACTGACCGGCTTACAGAACGCTTATGAAGAATTTTACTCTTTTGCTATCATTCCTTATACACACCTCTCTTACACTCTCGTCATTGTGATGTACCATCGGCTACAGGTGAAATTTTTATTTTAGAGTTCGACTTCCGTGTGATTCTGAATTATCCTTAATTTTTGGACATTAGTGTGTAAATTAAAATATATATATATATATATATATATATATATATATATATATATATATTTCTTAAACAAAAGGAAATTCACAAAATAAAAACCAAAAGGAATTTATTGAAAACGAAAGTGTTGGTGGATCAGGGCGTCATCAGGGAGGAGCCTGATCCATACAACACAAAATGGTGTTTTCAACGAATATGAGCCGCGAAATGCTAAGAAATTACTCATATACTCCCCCAAACACCATTATTTTTACTTTATTACTTTTTTTGAAAGATTTATTTGAAAAAAAGTAACAAAGTAAGATGAAGCTGATTTATTATTATCAACAATTACGCCACCGATGACTTTCTATTTCGTCATTTCCTTTGAGTCATTGGTGTTGGCGGTTTGTTGAACTAAGTGAATTGCGGCATTTGATGCGATCTTCTGGCTTTGTGTTGCCGGTCTCCCGACTGCTGCTGCAGATTTGATTTAAATTTTATTATTCGAATTTTTTCGTATTTTTGTTTTTAATGGTATTTGGGGGAGTATATGAGCAATTTCTTAGCATTTCGCGGCTCATATTCGTAGAAAACACCATTTTGTGTTGTATGGATCAGGCTCCTCCCTGATGACGCCCTGATCCACCAACACTTTCGTTTTCAATAAATTCTGTTTGGTTTTTATTTTGTGAATTTCCTCTTGTTTTAGAAAAATATATTCCTTGCCATGCTATGTCTGCAGCTTTCAGCGCGCTTGCATGGTTGTATTTAACTTTTCTTCTAACTTTCGTTTTCACTTTCGTTTTCTGGTTTAATATATATGATTTTTATTTTTATTTTGATCTTTCATTAAATTAAGTATTTGAATGATATAAGTATATATATATATATATATATATATATATATATATATATACATATATCATTCAAATACGTAAGATAATGAAAGATCAAAATAAAATATTTTTATTATATTTTTAATATATTATTTCCATAAAACTCACTTCTCACGAATAAATCCTTCAAGAAAAGTAATAAAGTAAGATGAAGCTGATTTATTATTATCAACAATTACGCCACCGATGACTATTTCTTTTTCGTCATTTCCTCTGAGTCATTGGTGTTGGCGGTTTGTTGAACTAAGTGAGTTGCGGCATTTGATGCGATCTTCTGGCTTTCTGTTGTCGGCCTCCCGACTGCTGCTGCAGGTTTGATTTAAATTTTCTTATTTTTTTTGTATATTTGTTTTTAATGGTGTTTGGGGGAGTATATGAGTAATTTCTTAGCATTTCGAGGCTCATATTCGTAGAAAACACCATTTTGTGTTGTATGGATCAGGCTCCTCCCTGATGACGCCTTGATCCACATGTGCCACGCCGCTGATTTTGGATGGTGCCATTTTGCCATGCACGGTATACTTTTACCACGGCGGCACGCGAACACTTCAAAAATTAGCCGTTTCCTAAGTGCTTCCACCCTTGGCCCGAATGCCAATAATCATGCCATTTTGGACGTAAGATAAATCGCTACGTTTCCGCATTACGCCAACGATTGATATGCTTTCCGATGCCCTAGGACATCCTCTATATACACTCCACTGCAATGTGCTGCCACCTGCCTTTTGTGATTGGTTATTTCACGCTGACGTCGAAAGTAGGTGGTGGTCACATTAATGTGACTGGACTGTATATATATATATATTCAGTCTTTTTACTTAAACACTTTATGCACCCTAAACTAATAGCCGCGTCAGTAAAAAACCTTCTGCATCTTGTTCCTTGTACAATTTTCAGTAAACCGTCTTAACCTCCTAACTTTATGATCTGTACTTTCTCGGTAAACCGTCTGAGAATAGAGTGAAAAAAGCGAGTCTTTTTCCTCGCCAAATAAAAAGAAATCGTTTTTATGGCAATTGTTGATACAATAAATTTGTTATCTTGCAAACCCGATAGTCAAAAATACAGCCCTCATCTGCGTGAGGAACATGCTCCGTGAACTAAAAAATACGAAATTATTGTGACCAACTTTTGATTGCATAGAATTTATTTATGAACCAATTTAAAAAATAATTTTATCGTAAGAAACTGTGCATTATACGCTTTCACATGGTATTTAAAATTTTTAAACTAATTGTATTAAGGTATAGGTATGACAGTTTTAGTTTTGTATAGGAAATTACGATCTAAGAGTTCCGAAAAATGTATGACCAACTTTTGATTGGATCGACTTTTTTATTTAAAAAAACAATGTAAAAAATAATTGTACCATAAGAAAGAGTATAATCTAAGGTATTCAGTGATGTTCTCCAATTTAAAAATAACAGTATTAAGATGTAGATATGATAGTTTAAACAAAAAGTAGCGAAAATATCCAAATGTTCCGAATTTTGTATGACTAACTTTTGATCGCGTCGAACTTATTTATTAACCAATTTCAAAAAATAAGTGTACCATATATTCTAAGGTATACTGCGATATTTTCAAATTTAAAAACTAATAGTAATAAGATATGACTAAAAAAAATAACGAAAATGTCCCGATTTTTCCCAAATTAAAAAAAAAATACTATCAGGAACCAAATTGAAATTTCTAAAAAAACTCGACCAGCTTAAAAAATTTACGTTGAGAGGTACTCTTTAAAAAAAACTCATGGCTAAAAACTGAAATTTTGTATGTGTTTTGCTCACTCGCGGAAGAAATTTCGCTTTTCCAACTTTGACGCTTAATAAACCCTAAACTAATAGCCGCATCGGAAATAGATCTCCACAATTATCCAGTTAACACGATAAAGAACAAACCATGTTAATTTCGTATTTTTATGATACGTACTTCCTCGGGAAACCGTCTAAGAATCGAGCTAAGCAACGCAGTTTTCTATATTGCGGCGGCGAAGGTAACTTTTGTTTAGTATAGAGAGATATACAGGGTGACCTGTAAATTCCTTTTAAGTCCTTTAATTTTGAAACCGCGTCTCGTAGAGTCAAGGTAGTAACGTGTACCTACTATAAAGTGACCATGCTGAATTTATTGAGACAGCTTACAGCGCCCCTAGCGGTGAAATAAGGAAATTTAAAAAATGACTCGAAAACTAAAGGAGATTGGCCAAAAAGTTCAATTAGAAAAATGTACGCAATACAATATTAGAGACACAGAAAAAAAATTTCATGGAGTTATCTGTAAAACTGACGGATATATTTGCTATTGAAATTTGAATTTTCGTGCAACAACTAAAATACACAAATGAAAACCTCTGGACCATGCTGCCAGAACGAAGATTTACTATTTAATAATTTTATGATGATAAATTTTGGCGGCCGTAGTAGCCCGATTGGTAAGGTGACGGACTGACAACCAGAGGGTTGTGAGTTCGATCCTCGTGTGTGCCATCCAAATACCGACGGGGAAAAAAGACAAGCGGATGGACAGAGGAAGAATCCTAATGTTAAAACTTAGACGAATTACCGCTAGATGGCGTACACTTTTTTAGTTCTGTCGGCGGTAGGGGAAATTTTGAACTGGTTTGAAAAATCCCTGTTTTGATGTTGAATGTATTCTGTTTGATTTTGCTTGTGAGGTGAGGAGCTGATGGATTGCAACGGACTTTCTATTGAAAGCGGAATAATTTAATTAGGAAAAGTTAATTTGTCTTTAGGCGTATTCTTGATCGAAGAAAGATTGTATTTACTTTTCAGTTACACATCCAATCTCCTTCAATTTTGAAATGTATCTTTTGATGCGTTGGATACATGCAAGAAAAATTTGTTTCAGCTTCGATTTTGAATTGTTTTACGCTGTTGCGTTTAATTAAATTTGTGAAGTGTAATCTTAGTATTTTAGTAGAGGCAGTGAGATTGTTCGTTCTGCGATCAGTTGTTTATTTTTTGATGCATAATTAGATATAATCGAGTTTTGAGATTGCATAATATGAAAGTCCACAAATTGAATACATCTGATTCTATTAAAACGGACCATTTCTTTCGATTTTTAGATTGTTACAGGGTATGCATTCAAATTTAAAATGAAGTGATTTTTTATTTAAAAAAATCAGTGATTTGAATAAGAATTTAAAATTTCAATTTCCTTTCTGTATTATGTGTAATAATATTGAAAATGAAATAACTATGAAGAGACGTGCTATTTTATTCAAGTTAGTTCAATAGTAAATCAGCCTTCCCTTGAAGCACTACATAACCTTTTTTGATAGGGATCATAATTACACGACAACTCATTCCTTTATGGGCCATTGAACATGTGCCACTCACAAGCCTATTGGAAGTCATATGCTGGTATCAATACCCGAAGGACAAAGAGTTCAAGGGTTATCGATTCGAGCATATGACTGTTAACCATAGTCAGAATTTCAAGGACCCGGCTATGAGGGTAAGTTTGATTTTTGTTTAGCTTTTGGTTATATTACAAACACTGGACTATGCTTAGGTGGGCACCCAATACGGTGAAAGGTCCTCGCCGGCCCCGGAGGGGCGGCGAGGTAGCCGGCAGGCGGGGATCACGCGTTATACGCTGTGACTTATCTACAAACAAATTTCTCCCTGTATACTGGTTTAAACGCATTGAAACCTTAAGCGCAATACGCTTTGACTTCTCTAAAAAACAATTTCCTCTTGTAAAGTCGTTACAATAAAAAAAATTTGTTTTGCTTTTCCATATATGGCTCTATAACCAGGAATATCCCCATTGAGTTGCTCACATAATGGTAATTGCTAGAAAAATTGTGAAAGAATATCCCCCCCCCCTATGGATAGCAGAAGAATTTTTAGATTTGTTTTTTCTCATCAAAAACCTTTGTGTGGATTATGATCACAGAAAAGAACTACCTTATTAAAAAAAGATTTCTTGTTTTGAATTTTCTATGCATTGCAAAGTCTCTAATTCAAAATTGATAAAAATCAAGACGTTTTGAAAAAAATCGCGTTTTTTTTTATTAAAAAAAAAAATTTATTTTTCACAATTAAAAAAAAAATTTATTTAAAATTTTTTTTTTAAAGGACAAAACTATTATGAAATTGACGCAAAATTGCGTACATGTTCGGAGAAAACCAGACTGAAATATTAGAAAATTTTCAAGTGAAATTTATATTGCTTTTTTCTTAATTTTTAAACAAATTATTGTTATTTATGCACTGTATGCAAAGGTTCACGGTGTGGATTTTGCTATATGGCGGCCAACTTGGAATTGCTTATATCGGCCGCCATCTTGATTTGGCGTAAACAATCGCTTTGGCGGCCTAACGTATCGGATGCTACCACTCCACCTAATTTTGTACAACTTCCATACACTGATGTGCTAAAAATCATGGGATAGCAGTATGCAAATTTACTAGGGCTCATATTGCATTAAAATGGTATAAAGAGTAAGATAGTTATCAGTGCTGTCTGTTGAACTCTTGAATGTCTTTACCTGCCTAGAATTAACCGAGTTTGAACATGGAAGGACAGTTAAAGCTAAACGCATAGGCTTAATATTTCGGACATAGTTGAGACCTTGCTCCACATTGTCAAGGGTGTATCGAGAGTACCTCATAGAAGGCATTACCCATCACAAGTGCATTTGTGCTAACAGACAAATGACACTGTGTGAACTGGATGCATCATTTATGAGGGACACACTGCATACTAGAGGCATGCCCAAGTTTCGTACAGTGAAATAGACTTGAATTTATCTCTGACAGAATTTTCATTTGCCAAAAATGCCTGGAAATACTCTTTGCGTGAATATTTAGGCTTGACGATAGATGCACTAACTGTTAAGCTTGGCGGTTTTTTGGTACCCAGCTAACGGTTAAGTACTGTATTTTCTCAATATTTGTTTCTCAATATTTGTTTCTAAATAGCGGTAAGAGTTGTTTTGCTGATTGTTTATTTAAAATTTTATTCTAAGTTCTCATATAGGTATGTTAAAATAAACAATGTGATATGTCGATTTGTTTTTCCCAAACCTCTGTTGAATAAAATTAGGGTAGTATTAATGATTTTGTGCTATTCTATTGATATACCTGTGGGGAGATAAGCCGTAAAAGGGAGGCGAGGTGTAGAGAGAATAGTATCATTGCTGAGGGCAAGGAGTGGGAAAGTAACTTGCTGGTGGTTCAGTGGGTTTCTCATTGTTAGTAGCTTGCAAGCTGTAGATGAATGACATAGGTTCAATTCATGTGACTCTACCCTGAGCGTATTAATTTTTTGTGTCGAGAGTTTCCTGTTTGTGTATACACACCTAATTCTGTTTTTGCACAAACTTTTTTTATACTCAAATACAAAATAAATTTTTTATTCTCTATTTACTCTAGTCATTTTAAATTTATTTGCCCAAATTGTACGTAATTTTTTTTTATAGTTATGGCATAGTAGTATCATCTGTTAAACTAAATGGGAATTCATAGCAATTACAGGGGGTTAGCAAGCAGTGGTCACACCTGACCCCACGAAAAGAACTGTCACAGGCTGTGCCGTGCTGGCCATGTAGTGGCTAGTCGTTATATTGCCCCTACATAGATTGCATAACATCTAGTGAATGCGTTTTGGAACGCATGTTTTCATTTACCAATGTATACATCTATGTATCTACAATGTTCTTAATTGTATTTGGTAACTAACACGACTGTATTGCCAACATCATTACAATGGCACACAACTGGAGAAGGATTCGGTGATCTATTATTTGAAGATATCCATGAATCAGTCGACAAAGCCGTAAGAAAAGATGAAATATCAGAAGGGGTTGTCTTTGAGACTCCTAATCCCACAGAATGTAATGATAATGAACAATATGATCTTGTTCTGAATACAGGTTTAATAAAAGAATGTCTGGAACTGACCTGAAAATTGGTTAATAATTTTGTCAAACCTGACCCTTATGAGAAATGCGCTGGGAAATTTCAACGTGAACTGAAGTTCTTGGTAGCCTCTTACACATAATTAGATAATGGCCTAACCAAAACACAACAATTAATAACTGAATTCGTTCGTAAAACTGGTGAAACATCCGCACTAGATGATACTCGTGCTCGTTCAAACAGAATTAGGTGTACATTAAGTTGACACGAAAAGGCGAGTTTGTGTTCTCATTTGTATTGCACTGATGTGCACACTTTGTATTTTCAGGTTCCTCGTCCTTCAAATTTTTAACTAGCCCTCTTACTCGTGTTTATCATTTTGTAATTCCCACTATCAAAATGTGTTTCTATGTGGTTTTGTTTTTATTTCTAGAAGCAGGTGTTTTTGTGATAGTAGTTATTGCAAATCAGTTATTACCAAAATGATAAGTAATTTTTTAAATTACCCAATTTTTTACAAAAATAATAAGTTTTAAGAAGAAAAAAAAATTAAGATTGGAAATACTTAAATTTGAACAATTTTACACTTAATGGTCACAAGTTAAGTTGTCATGCAAAAAGTTTTTTTTTTCGAGTCTTGTACAATTAATTGCATTTACAGAAAAATGAATTTTTGTCCTGTATGACTACATTTTTTTTTAAGTTCATTGTGTATTGAATTGTAAATAAAAGTTTTTATGTACCATTTGTATCTTTGTTTTTCTTGTACAACATTAATTAAAAAATACCTTTTATAATGAATTGAAGTACATATATTCACTGTAACTGAAACACTTCTTTTTGTTTACCTTCATGTGTTTGTTTACAAAAATATCTTGCAATGTCAGAATCAGTCTCAATAAATCATTCTGAATACATTAAATGTTGCTTACAATTTGTACTAAAAGATTTATATTTAATTCTGATTTTCATAATTATTCAAGATTACCAATGATGTCTGGTACACACAAGTATTGTTAAAATTGAGAATTGGTAACTTAGTAATTTTTTTTCTCGATTGAACTGTGTTTTGGAATGTAATTTAAATTGAATTTTAGAACTGAAATAATTATATTTATTTGTGGAATATAATATAGACCAAGTGACTGCATGCATAAAAACATTTAGAGCTTCGATGAAAATCCAAATTTTCCCCATATTGTGTTTGGAGAAAACCTATTTGTGTGTAATGTCAACAGAGATCCCTTGTTTTTCAATAACACTATATCATACAGTAACAATGTTTTCATGGGAACTTTCTGTAAGAAGTCAGTCAGACTTTTTCATATCTTGCGGAGAACAGTGTTTTGAAATTTTTTTTTACACATATTTATTTTGAAGGCACATGATGTAACCCAAAGTAATTTTACAATTTTCTAGAAGTCTCCATCATAGATAATGCATTTTGATTAAATATTTTGCTAAAATGTGCTGAAGCTTCACACTCACTATCCTAGATCAGCTTCCTAAACAAATGACAATCAAACCCAGTAAAAGCTTTTGAGAAAAATGGTCTGAAAAAAATTATGTGGTCAAAAGACTAAATTTGCAGTGCTGGCAGTCATTTGACCGATATCAAATTTAATTAATATTGTCATTCATTGAGTGCACAATGAAATTAGAAGTGTTTTATTTAAAAGTTATTCCAAAACAAAATGATGTACTATGTAAACATCCTGCATAACAACTGAAGAAATTATAAACCAATTGTTAGGTTGGTAAATATCTTTAAGTCGTAAAATTTTCTGTAGCTATACAATCTGATTCTTGCAACTTTAGCATTATTGGCTTTAGTCAGATTTACATTCAAAGCTTATCTGGAACTATGAGTCAGCTAAACTTGTTCAAAGTAGACTTCTGTGAAACTTATAGTATAAAATGTGCTCATGCTATCTCCATACATGTAACTCACTCAACATCTGTTCTGATCAGGACATGAAAATTTTAGATAAAATAATTTTGAATAGCCCTTTTGAAAAATAAATTAAACCAGCATCATGCTAATATAACAGGTGCTGTGGTGGGAAGAGAAACCAGAGGGTTGGGAGTTCGAATCCAGCCAAAGACCGTCGTGTAGCAAGGGGGCTGGTGCATGTTAAATATGTTGTGTTCTTACATTAGTGTGGTGTGTAAGTTAGGAGTGCCAGCTTGGGTGTTGCCTCGTTATTTAAAAATTATACAAAATTATGTTGTCTTAATTTTTCCCTTTGGGGTTGATCCTGGACTGTTACAAATAGCCCATAAAGTTGCTCCAGTTCAACGTTAATAAAAAATACCATCACCAATGCCTGTTGTTGCTCCAGTGGGAGAGAGAGAGAGAGATGTTAATTAAAAATACCATAAGATATACAAATTTCATTAAAACTTAAATTATTGAACACTTAGTATTTAAATGAATAATATTAACATTTTTTTTACAAAACAAATATTACTTTTCTTCTGTTCATAAGAAAAATTACACCATAGCAGTGAAAAATGATAATTTTAATCATTAAATATGTACCTATTTTTTGGGATACAGAACTGGCACCCGATATAACTCCTAAAAAAACTACACCTTTTTGGTATATTTAATAAAACTCAATTTGCTCATCTCTTGGCTAGCATAAGATAAATAACTATTTTGTTTTTGTGAATACATTGAGACAATTGAAAACCAATACAGTTTTGGCACTAAAAGTTAAAGAGATGAATGGGTTCTAAACGAGCACTAATATCATCAAGAATTGGGATGGGTATCCATTTGCATAGCTACAATGCAATTCCTACTTACTAATTTTCATTCAACCCAAGTTATGATCAACTTTGATTTTCATGTACAGACACCATTAATTTGTGAATTTCATCATAGGATACATAGAACTGCTTTGTTACAACCTATCCACTCAATACTTCTCTTTCCCTTGCTATAGAAAATAAACCATGATAATGCTAAAAAATGGTTCAGATTCTATTTACTTAAGCTGTTCCTCTGCTATATATAAACTTTAAAAATATTTATTTTTCAGTCATTTTTCCAAGCAATTAATACTTTTTATTGCTGATACAATTCCTCAGTTTACTGAGTGAAATTATTTTCAGACGAGTTCGCAAAAGAATTTTGGATTGAAATGTAATTGGGGAACACACACATTTTACATTCTACAACCGAGTTCCACAAATCTGACATGACACTTTCTCATGACATAATATAAATTGGTATGGTCAAGAATGCTTTTTTATCATGCTTAACACAGGAAATTCATTTAAATCATGCTTATGTATCAACAAAAAGAATAACTGCCCACAAAATCAAAACTAATCACTCAATACTTCCCAAATGAACAAACAATACTTCTTAATTTGTGTCAAGTAATGCTTCCCCCAAATCAAAATGAATAAAATAAAACTCCTTAAATTTATCTGATAGAAGTACAAGAAAGGGGTTAGTTGTAAAATACAATATAATCAACCCAATTAATTATCAGATTGTGAAATCAGCAAAAAATTAATTAAACTATTTTTTATTTATACAAGTTTCACGAAATTAGATCGAATTATGAATTGCCTCAACAGTATAAATTTGAACACAGTTAAATAATCAAACACAATGAGCGAAATTTTGTATGAAGATAAATATTACATTTAAGGATTTTAGTTTACAAACCATAGAATATATGGCAGATCAAGAAATGCAACCGCAATGTTATAAAATCAAGTTAACAACAAAATACATAAGAAATGACTTGGTAAATGTTGCAAAATTAGAAACCAAAGCTTGCTAAAATACTCGAATCAAGGTGATGAAAAATAAACTAAATGCCGAGAGATTAGCCAGAGCAGGAATCCTAATGTAATTAAACTATTCGTAATGAAACAGCAGAAAAGACAATTTTAAACGTATCATACATCCAAGTAAAACGATAAGAAAATATGTTGCTTTTATCACTCCTAGAAATGGAACGTAACGCCGAAAAAATAATGGATTATGGAACCAAGATTTGACAGAGGAAGAATCCTTATGTTAAATTCACCCATGCCCAGATTTTCCCCATTTGTACGAATATCCTTCCCTAAAATATTTTTCCCCATCCGAAATCATAGCTAATGCGCATGCGCCAACCTCCGAAAATTCGTCTAAGTTTTAACATTAGGATTCTTCCTCTGTCCATCCGCTTGTGTAAAAAAGGGGGTTGGTGCAATGTGGAATTGCGGAGATTGGGGTTCCATCTCAGGCGTTACTGCGCCACCTGACCGTGGTTCGAACATGATAGCGCCCCGCCGTACAAACCCCCACCATCCCCACGCAGTGCGCAAGTTTCTTAAGAACAGATTTGGCCAACAGGCAATGGGCTACGGTGGCTGTGTTGAATGGTCTCCACGATCACCAGACCTTACAACCCCACTCGATTTCTTCCTCCGGGGTTACATCAACGATCGAGTGTATGAAACTCCGTTGACAAGCTTGCTGTATATGTGGCAGCGTTCATCGATAGCTGCGCTACTGTCACACCACTGATGACAAGGAATGTGCACGCCGGCGTGCTTGATCGAATACAAATGTGTATTGTAACCGTTGGTTACCTTTTTGAACACACTCGCCATGGTTTTGTTTAGAAATAAGTTTCTTGCTGTTGCTCATCTGTGTCTTTTACTTTTCTAATGTGCTACACTGAATAACGCGCATTTGTTTCTGACATATTTGCATCTCACACAAAGTTTATTAGGATAAAATGATTAAATAGTAAATCTTCGTTCGTAATTGTATAGCAAAGGGGTTTTCAATCGTGTATTTTAGTTGTTGCACTAAATTTATGATTTCGGATCGTCAATTTATTTTTATTTTCTGGAGTACGCTTTTCAGATTTTTATTTTATTTATCTTATTTTTTTAAAACTTTCTCTGTAGTTTGAATTTAAATTAGTCGTTGTTTATTCAGAAAAACTGAATGATAACACTGGAGAACACGTTTTTCAATTTCAGGACGGCCCCCTTTTCAAGGCATAGAAAAGTTCAAATTTCAAAGCCTTTCGAAGTTTTCGAAGCCTTTGGTATTGTATTGCGAACATTCTTCTAATTGAACTTTTTGGCCTATCTCCTTTAGTTTTCGAGTTATTTTTTTAATTTCCTTATTTTACCGCTAGGGGCGCTGAAAATTGTCTTAATAAATTCAGCATGGTCATTTTACTGTAGGTACACGTTACTACCTTGACTCTACGAGACGCGGTCAAAAATTAAAGGGCTTAAAAGGACTTTACAGGTCACCCTGTATATTTTCACACCCTCAGTCATAGTTGTTATCACTTAAGAAATGAATTTTTAAATGCTACAACTCCTGAAAAAATAACAATTTTTTATACTTTCTTAGTGTAAACAATTGTAAGACCTATTCCCACTGTCAACTTGGTTGAGGTTCAAAACGCGAAGAATAGTGTATTAGGAATAATTTCCAACAGAAATTGTCTTTTTGAACAAACTAGAATTTGAGATACCACTGTGCAAAAAACATGCTAATCAGTTAATTACATCTAAATGAAATAAATAATGAGTAGCCTAATCAGAATATTTTTCACGGCAAAATGAGTATACGCACAAACAAATGACCTTTTGTGAAAAAACTGGATTTTTAAAGTTAAAAATAAAAATAATAATGCTCTAATGTTTATGTACCTTAAAGAATGAACCAAACAAGACAAAACTACTTACTTTTTCACTAACGTGGTCATGTTAATAGCGTAGATTGCCGGCTTCTGCGTGTCTGTAACATAAAGATATTTCAAACTCCAGTCGTAAGCGAGCCTTCCAATCTTATCGATGTGAGCAACAGGTAGTTCGTCCACCGACATGATTCCCACAAACTCAGTCCTGATGTGATAGATTTTCGATTCGTCGTTTACCCACAGCATGGGAAAATTGCTATCAACTACAAAAAGGAACGCTTAGTTTTCAAAGGCAGACTTTGAACAACTTTCAAATGGGGGCAAAGTGATTGATACGTACCCATGCAACTCCTGTCATCTGATCCTATGCTGAATCCAGGGGGACAGGCACAGCTATAACCACTCAGAGGGCTGATGAGACACATGTGGCTACAAGGGTTGTTCCGGCATGGATTGTTGGCTGTAAAAAAATATTTCAGTAAACCCGTTTTATCCTATTGTCCTATTAAAGGGAAAACTGAAAAATAGCATTTGATAATCAGTACTTTTTGGGAGGAATATTTTATCAGATGGAACATGTAGTGGTATGTATAAGCTTCTGCTAGCAAGAGTTATGTGTCGCCCGCCTGGCGCTTCCTTTTGAAAACTTTGTTTATTCCCATCCTTGGCGTGTTTGAATCTTCTTTTAGCGGTTACAGAATTATTTTTTGGTTTACTTTGGACACTTGGATGGGCATTTTTTATGTGAGAGTACCCTTGTTTTATCATCCTGTTGGTTAATTAAAGTTCTGTTGTTATTAGGTAAGTTGTAGCGCACTATTTTTAAACTGTCCTCTAAATAGGACAGTAGGACGATAAGCATGCAATTAACGCGTTTTTTCTAACGTTATAAAGGAGAGTAAAATAACTTTTCCTCCCCCTATTGTTTTACCTCTGCTGAGTCATGTCAATGCAAAGGTTTCTGAAGTTAGAGGAAGCATTGGAATTATTAAATAGTTTATATTCAGATTAGAGCGAGGTTTAAATTAACGTGTTACCATCAGATGCCAGTGAACTTACTGATGAAGATAAAGGGGATGACAATGAAGTAAATACTTAATATTATTGTAAATGACGTTCCTGGGTCTCTGGAGGTTAGAACTGGAGACAGTTTCGAGCCTGAACCGTCCATAAGCTCTAGTGTTTTGCCAATAAAGCGCACACAATTCAATGCACGTCAAGCAGACGGAAACTGCATTGAAAGATAAAACTCCACCAAAGCTTTTTGAGCAGTTTTATTTCAATGAAGTTTACGATCTCATAGTAAAAGAAACTGTGCGATATGCATCAGATGTAAAAAATGAACACGATTTCTTGATCACTGCTAACAAAATGCATGGTTTTTTTTTTGTAGAAATTTTTCTTCTAACTGCTCATTATTAAAATGTGAACCTGACTACTGGTCAGAAGGTGAATACCTTGGCAATACCCTGGTGAAAATGCCATGTCACGAAACCGCTTCCAAAAGTTTAAATTTTAATTACACTTTGTAGACAATGAAACTGTCGATCTTTCCGTGTAAAACCTTGTTTATCATGCTCAATAATAATTGTATGAGGTTCGGAAGCTTCTCAGCAAATCTAAGCATTGATGAAATGATTATCATGTACTAGGAATTGTGGTAGGAATAGTCTGAAACAGTTTATCCGAGGCAAGCCTATACGTTTTGGATACAAACTTTGGGCTCTCTGTGGAAGCGAAGGATATTGTTACAAGATTTCTCTCTACTGAGGTAAAGAATCTGATGCAAGAAATGATACTCCTCTTGGTACCCGGGTTGTGATGTAATTGACAGAGAATAATGTGAATCCTTCAAGCTACAATTTATATTTCGATCACTTTTTAACCAGTATTGATCTTTTGAAAAGTCTCGGTGAACAGGGTTAACAAGCCACAGGAACCATACGAGAAAATCGGGTAAACCAGGAGTGTTCCTTAGAAGAATCTATGTCTATGCGGAAGAAAGAAAGAGGCAAATCTGATTTTGCATTTGACTAGAACTCCGAGATTTTCCTAGTGCGATAGAATGACAATAGTACTGTAACTGTTGCTACAAGTTTTAGCATTTTAGAACCATTCTTTGATGTGAAGAGGCGAGTAAAAGGACACAAAGATAAAGTTAACGTGAAGATGCCTACTTTGATAAATTCTTACAACAAATATATGGGCTCTGTGGATCACTACGACTGGTTGGCTGGACTATAGACAATTAAAATTCGTGAAAAAAAGTGGTACGGGCAATTTTTCATTCGTACACTGCACATAGCAGTAGAAAATGCATGGATAATTCACAAAGCTGTCAACAAAAGTGATGCTCTAAACTTGAAGGAGCTCCGAAGAGCTATAATAACAGTTTATCTCAAAAAGACTGATCAGAACAAGAGTTAGACCCATGATCTCTTCTGTACTTTCTAGTGCAAAAGGAGACATTTTGAAGATGTTGTTGGCCATTTCTATTAAAGAGGGAAAAACAGAATCGTTGTCAAAGAGAGGACAACAAAGGAAAACCCAAAACATACTGTGGGAAATGCGACAAAAAAAATTGGCAGGCTTGCTTTAGGTCTTTCCACCAAGATTAGAGTCAAACTCAACTGGAAATCGAACTCTCATGTAAATAGAAAAGTGTTATTCGGATAAAGTAAAACTTTCTACACGGAAATTGCTTTTCATTAATGAATAGAACACTAAAACATGCAAGTGCTAATTTCACCCCCTTTATCTTAGTGTTTGTATTTAGAGGACGAGTCAGATTTGTTAAAATATCTTTCAAATTTTGTTATATTTAGTTTATTTAGGTTTAATTAACCTTAAAAAATATGATTATTCTCAAATTTAAACAAAATAAATAAATTTGGATAAGACGGGTTAAGATGTACATCTTGGGTCTGTGTACACACATCTTACGGGTTAAGATATACAACCACCTACGATAGTCTGTTTTGCTAGATTCGATTTCTTCGTACACATTGGACTGCAATCCCTCCGAATCATTACGACGAGATATGTTGTCAATCAGGATCTGAGTAGTTTCGTTAATAATATTTGGCGTCAAGATATGACCAATTTTTTAAATTCCTAGATCAGTATCTGGTCAGTTTTCTTCTTAAGACGAGATTAATCATCAAAACACCTATCAGAAGAACTCAACTATTTGCTTTAGCATTTCCTAGAATTGTGGTTCCTAGTAGGGATGCGACATCGATGTCGATGTTTTCAAAACATCGATGTATTTAACATCGATGTATTGGGGTCGATGTTTTTGTAACATCGATGTATTGGGGCCGATGTCTTTGTAACATCGATGTTTATACTTGTCGATGTTTTATTTTTAAATGAAAAAAGTACCGTTACAAAAATTTAAAAAATAACCAAGTAACATAATTTTTATAATCAGCAAATTGAACGTACTTTTAGACCAAAGGTGTAGGGTGTGAAAAGTAGGGATACGACATCGATGTCGACGTTTTCAAAACATTGACGTTTTATAGAAAACATCGATGTATTGAAGCTGATGTCACATCACTAGTTGCTAAACCAGTTATGAGAAATGGGGTAAAACGTTTAAATACACTGAATTTTATAAACATCAAAAGTTTGGGAGCGATGTATTATTAACATCGATGTTTCAATTTTGAACATCCATGTTTTGTTGTCGATGTAGCATCACTAGGTACTAAACCAGTTTTAAGAAATGTGGTAAAAAGTTTGAATTCACTGAATTTTAAAAACATCGATAGTTTGGGGGGCAATGCATTATCAACATTGATGTTTTGCTGTCGATGTTGCATCCTTAGTTGCTAAATCAGTTTTAAGAAATGGGGAAAACGATGATGACAACGGCCTTGGCGATTTCTTTGGCGCACTTCTAAAGTCGCCAAGGAAAGAATTATTTCTTAACTCTTTTCCTGTCACAATATTTTTTTCTTTTTACAACACACTTTTTAAGTACATTTCAGAACGTTTTAAAAAGTATATTTTAAAAATTTTTTCGCAAAAAGTAGTAATATTAATCACATATCAAAAAACATTTGTGAACCAGCAGAGAAACTGAGCTGCGAATGGTAAGAATACTCTAAAACTTATCAATTATACTAAATACAGTGGGCATGTTGAAAAAGAAAAGGATCTACAAAAGAAAAAAAAAGCAAGAAATAATACAACCTGATAACGTCTGAATTCTTTGGTAAAAAAATAATGAAAACGAAAATGGTGTAAAAAAAAACTCTTAATCATTTCGTGAAAACTATTATAGTAAAATAACAATTCGACAACTGTTAAAATACAAATAAATGGACCAATGGTATCACAGAAAACGATTTAAAAGGACCAATGCAATCAAAGGATATTTTAAAAACAAAATAACCAATGGGAAGAAAGAAAAAATTTCAAACGAACCAATGAAATCAATCGACTTTAACGGATTTTGGAAGAACTTTCTACAATATTCAAAATGAAAATTGAAAGTTTCCGTTTGTCGAGGTTGCCATGAAAACTACAACAACCGTAACGAAAGATGGATTGCCTTAATTTATCGTAACTCGCTACTAGAAGTGCGCCAAAAAAAATCGCCAAGCCGTTGCCATCACTCATAAACGTAGAGTGTAGCTGTACCAAAGAAACAATACGTAATGAATAAACAAACAATAGTAAACAGAGCTCTTGCTTAGATGCATGATTTACACTCTAAGACAAAAAAGAAGTTGCATCTGGAAGGAGTAGACTGTAATCTGCTGGAACTACGTGACAGCGTTCAAGCAGCATGGGATGGTTTGTCGCATGACTTCATAAAGAACCAGTATGACACTACCAAGGAGCTTGGCATGCTGCATTCGGAATAATGGCGGTCAAACGCCACAAAGATACCACTTTTTTAGTCTTTCTCAATAAATTTTGCATATTTCGGTCTCAAATTTTAGTCATTTACTTACTCACAAGAACTTTACCAATCTTGTAAATTTCTTTGCATTCTGACAATTCCTTCTAAATTCAACTTTTTTTGTCCTAGAGCGTAGAAAGATTTTCTGCGTAACATACTTACTTCTTGTCAAAATTGGATGGAAAATGCGAACACGAATTGCCGACTTGTTAGAAATTACACTCAATCCACGGCCTGTAAACTTGTTGCAAGTATTCAAAGTTTCGGACTTCAAATCAGACCAGTACAGATTATCTTCAAATATTGCAAGTGCATATGGGTGGACCATTCCTTCGATATGCAATGTCTGAAAGTTAGTTCAGTTAGATAAGGTAGGTGAATGTGTAATCAAAAAGTCAGTCTACATGTTATCACTATAAAAGTAAATTTACGCTTGTCTGATCAGCGAGTTCTTTGTTGGAGGATAATTAGTGTTACATTAGAAAATATAAAGTGTAAAATGAAATTATTTTTTGAATTTCATCTTTTTATCAATCAAATATTCACATATCTCTCTCTATAAAAAAATATTACCGCCGCCGCCGCCGCCGCAGAATTGAAAACTGTGTTGTTTAGCTCGATTCTTAGACGGTTTCCCGAGAAAGTACTGATCGGAAAAAAACAAAATTGACATGGTTTGTTCTGCATCGTATTCCCTGGACAATTATTAAGATTTTTTTCCGATGCGGCTATTAGTTTAGGGTTTATTAAGTGTTAAAATTGAAGAAGCGAAATTTCTTCCGCGAGTGAGCAAAACACATACAAATATTCAGTCTTCAGCCGTGAGTTTTTTTTAAAGAGTACCTCTCAACGTAAATTTTTGCAGCTCGTCGAGTTTTTTTTTAAATTTCAATTTGGTTCTTGATAATATTTTTTTGAAATTCGGGAAAAATCAGGACATTTTTGTTACTTTTTTTTAAAACTGCCGTATCTATATTTTATTACTATTATTTTTTAATTTTTAAAATATAGCAGTATACCTCAGAATGTACTCTTTCTTACGGTACTATTATTTTTGATATCGGTTAATAATTAAATTGGATGCGATCAAAAGTTAGTCATACAAAATTCGGAATCTTCGGATATTTTCGCTACTTTTTGTTACTACCGTTAACTAAAACTGTCATATCTATATCGTATTACTATTAGTTTTTTATTTTGAAAATAGCGCAGTATACCTCAGACTGTACTCTTTCTTACGGTACCACATTATTTTTAAAATTGGTTCATAAATACATTCGATGCAATCAAAAGTTGGTGACACAAATTTCGTATTTTTTATTTCGCGGAGCAAATTCGCGGAGCATTATATTCGCGGAGTGTTGTATTTTTGACTATCGGGTTTGCCAGATATCAAATTTATCGTAGCAACAATTGCCATAAAAACGATTTCTTTTTATTTGGCGAGGAAAAAGGCTCGCTTTTTTCCTTCTGTTCTCAGACGTTTTACCGAGAAAGTACAAAGTACACATCGTAAAGTTTGGAGATTAACAGGGTTTACTTAAAATTGTACAGGGAACAAGATGCAGAAGATTTTTTACTGATGCGGCTATTAGTTTAGGGTGCATTAAGTGTTAAAGCAAAAAAGAGTGAAATCACTTGCGTAAGAGGTATTGGTTTGCGAAGCAAACCAAACGGGATTGCGTTGGGGAGAAGCCCTCGCTGTGACGTGATGGACCGTAAAGGGAAATCAGGATAATACAAATTATTCAGATAGTTTCACTCTGCGAAAGGAATGTTGGTTTGCGAAGCAAACCAAATGCCATATGTAAAAGGAGTGTTGGTTTGCGAAGCAAACCAAATGGGATTGCGTAGCAATCCCCGGGGGTTGGCGACCGTAAGCGAGCAGGGGCCGGAGCCCCCTAGTTATTTAAATAATGGTAAGAAATAAAAAATCAGTTCAAACATAAATGTTATAATTTAATTTGTTTTGTAAAAAAATATTTTTAGAGCAATACAGGTGAAACAACTTTTTTAGAAAATTGTTTTTCTGTAAAAATGGGAAAATAAAATTGAGCTGCGTAAAACAATCGTTTTATGCTCAATAAAATGGCGATCCTATGGCTATTTCGAATTGGGTTTAGCCCCTTCACGACTCCTAAGACAAATATAACGGAATATGTAGCCTATGCTATCTGCAGGGTTCTAAAGTATAACTGCGTAGAATTTTGTGTGGATTAGTTAATCGGTGTAGATTTGCATAGAGAACAGACAGAAAAACAGACAGACGCCAACTCTGCTTTACATACAGGTACACTACTGTTTGTGAAAATAGTTATACCATAAAAGAATTATCAGAAATAAATGAAATTTATTCCACGTATACTTATAGTGGTTTAAATAAACGATCAAATTTACAGAGCAATAAAACAAAAATAATGCCAAAATACATTTACTGTGCAACCGCCACGCGCTGCGATGCAAGGCATCGAATCATACAGATTGTGAATGTTATACTGATCAATGGCATTCCAGATGGCTTCTAACTGATGCCAAAGTTCAGACGAAATATCCTGGAAACACGTAAGTTACGTAAGAAGCGGATCCTGTCGTGCACTAAAGAAGGCATGTATATTCCGAGCAACATGTGGACGAGCATTGTCTTGCTGAAATACAGCTGCTCGAAAGCGATGCAGGGGAAGACCTCGGGTTCCATAACTTCTCTGAATTTTTTTATTAATTTTATTTTTAATGGCAAGAGAAAATGACAATATCTTACAAAACGATCACAAGAATACAAAACAGTTAGAGAAAAAAGTCAGTATCTCATCAGCAAGTCTCTAGCACTCCAATAGCGTTTCATCTCGGAGACCCCACACTGAGCTGGACATCCTTGGATATGGGACCTGTCCATAATTTCATCTTTTTTGCAGAGTGGGCATTTAGGACTGTCATAAACGCCAATGCGATGTAGGTGGTTTGCAAGGCAGTCATGCCCCATTGCAAGTCTAAATTCTGCGACCGCTCTTTCACGAGGTTTAATCGAAATTTTTTGCAACACCTGAGCTGGCATCCCACCTGTCAAACCTTCCATTCCACACCAACGTGAGGACATTTGAGGCTACGAGAGTTTTAAGGTATCCGTACGTCGAAAATGTCATTTTTGACCAAAAATTACAAAAAACATATATACATATGTTATTACATATGTATATATTTTGTATAAGATGTATAATGCATATTATGTATACATTATACATCTATATATACAAACATATTTGATAGAATATTTATTTGACTTTCTAAAATATATTTAATTTTTTCTCTTATTTGATTAGTTGCAGATATATTAAGACTTTAATAAGGCGGGAAAACCAGAAATATGCATGGACTACACCTGAAATGGCCATTAAAAGACCAAAACCTGTCAAATGTTAAAATTTAATTTTTGTTGCATATATAATTTTCGAAAGTTTCCTCAAATGTTTAAATGGTTTTTCTTTTGAAAATGTAGTGAACCTATAAAAAGAGAAGCGAAGACAAAAATTGTTTGGACAAAAAGTAAAAGCCAAAAGGAAAACAAACGATACACTTCAAACTATTTTTTCTCTAATTTAAAATTTATGCATTATTTCTTCACTTCAAATGGTATAACACAAAAATTATTGATGGATTCTCGTTAAACGTTGAAAACTTGTTCTTTATATGTTGGCTACGGAATGAACAACAAAAAAAATGCCGAGTTGAAAAGGTTTTATATTATGGCCATTTATTTAAGAAATAGGACTGTGAAACTATCAAAAAACTTGTATTTATTTTTCGATCGCTAGTAAATTTTAGTTTATTTAAATGTCCTTTTGACTCAAGTTCATTTCCTAGAAAAATGCATGTATTCATTTTGGTATCGTTCTTTTTCAAATTGGTTGAATAGATTTTCATGTAGCACATTTGAAGTTTTTGACAATTTTCTTTAAAATTTCATACATAATTATCATATTTACAAAATTATTAATACATATTTTAAATATTCATAGTCCAATGCTATTGATTAATACACTGTTGAGTAAAGTCACACGGGAGTAAAGAGCAAACAACCGAAGAAACAAAAAAACTCTCCCCTTATAAGAACCGAAACTTTTGAGACCGATTACGAGGGGGCGAAAGGAGAAAATGAGGCTACGGGGACGACATTCGAGCTTGGACAGTGGTGAATAGGGTTAGACACGCCGTGTGTGTCTCTGCTACAACCAAAACTTGAACGGACGTATTCACAAGTCTCGAGTTAACTCGAAGATCAATTGATACGCGGGTAACGGCCGTATTCACAAGTCCGAGTTAACTCGAGGATCAACGAAAATCCCCGAGTTATCGAAAAAACAGTATTCACAATGCTTAATCCGTGGTTTAAACTGCCGGTTCGGTGTTGCATTTTGATCCTCCGAAAGCGGCGAGTTATATTTAACGCATACGCAGTACTATCTTTTTATGATGGACACGAGAACACAAAATGGATCCCACATCCATGCTCGATTACAGTATTCTTGTGACGACTGGACAAAACCTATCATTACGGAACACATGTTGCATAGCAGCTCATCTGCTCATCATAATATTGCTTAAAGGGAAAATTTAAAAAATAATTTTATTGAAATTCAAAAGAAAAAGGAAAAAAAAGGAAAAATTTTGGCGAAAAGATTGATGGCGGCACCTCTGTCCTCTAAGAGCGAAAGGTAGAATATGACTATGGCAGATGCAAATTCGTCGTAGAATAAAAATTATTCTTTTGATTTAATACGAATGAAAGAAAATTAACAATGCAAGATACTTTTCACCCACCAATACACACCCATACTGACAAGTACAAATATAATCGAATTATATTCATTTGATAATACATTGTGTACAGTTATTTCTTGCAAAATTTAGGTTTCCATAAAAATCCAATTTGAAATTAAATACATTAGCATTTCTTTTCCAAAACCCAAATAAAAATGCCGTATGCGTTATATTTAATCACAATTTGGAATCAATTCTAGGGCGAAGTACGTGCTTGATCAGAATGGATGCAGAATCCGGCGTAGTAACCAATGTAAACAATTTCACGTGATCATGAGGATACGGTAGTAGCCTATCACAGCGAGCGTCTCGTTTTAATCCCTGGATCACTTAACGCACCGTTTGAGAATACCATTCTTGATAATCCGCGAGTTTACACTTACTCGCGGATCAACTGATCCTCGAGTTAACTCGAGACTTGCGAATATGGCCGTAAGAGTTAACTCGAGGATTATCAAGAACGGTATTTTCAATCGGCGTGTTAAGTGATCCAGAGATTAAAATGAGACGCTACCTGTGATTGGCTACTACCGTCTCTTAACGATCACGTGAAATTGTTTATATTGGTTACGACGCTTGAATCTGCATTCATACTGATCAACCATGTACTTCGCCGTAGAATTGATTCCAAATTGTGTTCATATAGAACGCATACGGCATTTTAATTTAAGTTTAGGAAAAGAAATGTAGAGGTATTTAATTGAAATTGGATTTTTATGGAAACCTACATTTTACAAGAAAGAATTGTACACAATGTCTAGACAAATGAATGTACACCGATTGTCTTTTTACTTGTCAGTATGGGTGTGTGTTGGTGTTGTGAAAAATCACTTGCATTGTCAAATTTTATTTCATTCGTAATAAATCGAAAGAATAATTTTTATTCTGCGACGAATTTGCATCTGCCATGGTCATATTATACTTTTCGCTCTTAGCGGACGTAGGTGCCGCCATCGATATTTTCGCCATGCTGCTTCTTTACGTTTACGCAGCTACCTTTATTTCTATTTTTCTTTTGAATTTCAATAAAATTATGTTTAAAATTTTTCCATTTAAGCAATATTATTATGAGGAGATGAGCTGTTATGTAGCTTGTACTCCGTAATGATAGGTACAGTCCAGTCGTCGCAAGAATAATATAATTCAGCACAGAATGAAATGTGTCATTCATTTTGTTCGCTCATTTCCTTCTCAAAAAGATAGTACTGCGCATGAGTTTATTCTAACTTGGCCGTTAACTCGGCGATTTCGGAGGATCAAAATGTAACACCGAAACGGCAGTCTAAACCACGGATCAGGCATTGTGAATACGTTTTTTTTTCGATAAATCGGGGGTTATCGTTGATCCGCGATTTAACTCGGACTTGTGAATACGGCCGTAAATCTGTAAACCTCTAGGACTATATCCGTTACAAATGTAAACGTCTAGGATAATCAAACAGTGTTAAAGGTATCCTCTAATTATTTCGTCATTTGCATCCAATATTATTCTTTACGTTTGCCTCTCCGTAACGCTGGGAAAATAGGGGTGAGTAATGAATGCAATTTCCATCTATTCGTATGCACATTCGATTAAGATATTATCCTTTATGTTCTAAACCTTGAAGAACAAACACTAAACGTAAAAATATCATTAAAATGTTTCTATATCACATTTTAAGAAACAGAGTTTGGATACCTTAATTTGTTCCAGCCCCACATGCACGTAACATTATTTGGATAAATCGAGTTTCGAACTCACAACCCACCGGTTGCTAATCTGCTATTTTTAAAATCGAGCTACCGTGGCCTAACCAAGTTCCAGAAATATAATTTCGACAGGAAGAGTTTCGGATTAGCGATCGGAGGGTTGCGAATTTGAATCCAACCGAAGACCGTCGTGTACGAATGGGCTGGTGTATGTTAAACTTGTCGTGACCTCAAATGTGTTCACTTTTACGTGATTTGGAAGTTTTGCGAGTGAGGTACCCGCTCAAATGTGACCTAGTCATCTGACCGTGGTTCAAAATTCCGTGGTGTTGTTCTCGGATTTTTAACTAAGGGGATTAATCCCGGTCCGTCGCCAATAGCCCATCATGCGGTTTCAGTGCGATGATTCAAATACTTACTAACCTAGCTTCCAACTAGGCTACCGCGGACCCACGACGTTTTTTAAATATTATAAATGGTAAGTAGGTATCTTAATTAACGTAGCATTGGAGCATTACAACGAGCTATTGACAACGGTCGGGGTTCAATCACCTCCAAAGATCCAAGGACAACACCACGTAATTTCGAACATAGATCCGATGATGAGGCAACACCTGAGATGGCACCTCACTCTCCAGAATTCTACACCACGCCATTGGAAGGACCTGTGAGGGCAAGACGGATTTAACATGCACCAGCCCCTTTTGTACAAGACGGTCTTTTGTTGGACTTGAAATCGCCACTCCCTGGTCGCTAATCCGTTACTCTTCCAACCGGATACCGCGGCCACCTATAGAAATTAAAAATTTAAATTTTCAATATTCACCTTTCGATTTGTGCCATACAGGGAGACATACTCTATTGTTAGCTTTCGCGCATCCGTCCAGTAGAGACGATTGGTAGTGTGGTCGACTGTAATTCCATTTGGCCATTTGATATTCTTCGATACCAGAGCTATGCGGCTGGATCCATCCATACCACTGCGATAGATTCCGGATGCTTTCAAACCCCAATCACTCCAATACAAAAACCTACAGAAAACTGAAATTAATTCCTACCTTATCATTAGTTCCTAAAAGTCGTGTTAAAAATATGACTCTGACTCGCATGGGGGAAAAACTTCAGCTTGCTTAAACAATGCTTTGTCTCTATATGAACAATAAAAGAAGTCTGAACACAGTTCTTTTCAAATTAAAAAAAAAATTACTACATAGGATATAAAGTTTTAATATGCAAATTAACAGTTGTAAAGAAAGAGGACACGACAAGACACAGAAAAATCAATTTCCACAAACAATAGTTTAAAATACAAGATAAAAGTTAAGGAGAGAGAAATGATTAGGACCGATGGCAAACATCTTTGATCAGATAGACTTACCATCGTCTGTCGGCAAAAGATCTTTGGAATGAGGTTTATACAGGACAGGTGTCAGGCTTGGAATGGAATTCTGTAATGAGAGGAAGGCGTTTTCAACCTTTTAAACATCTGACGTCAGACAGCAGGAACATTCCATGGAAGAGCGTGGTTCACGGTGTACCATATGGTACTAGCCGACCCCTTTTCTCTAACACGTGGGCGGTAACATCCAGACGGTGACAACAACTTCAGTGTTTGCACGTGTGTTTTTGACAAAGTACCGAAAGAGAGTTTTTCTCATCAGCGGCCTGGCGTTCCGTTTTGATCCGCCCCTTTTCATCCCCCTTTTGTCTGGCAATTGAATTCAGAGATGCGATAAACAGTTCTGTGGGTTTTCAGGAACGATTTTCCCATCGACACAACTGGAGTTCCGTCGGTTCCCTAATCCCATGTCTGGAGCAGAGATGAGCTTTTGGGAACTCGAGTCGGCATTACAGACGGTTTTTGCATCTGTGTGGGGGTGTCTTCAGTTATGTTGAGGACAAAAGCATCTCTTGCAAGGGCTCGGAATTTGCCCCCCTCCCGTTCGCAGCTGCGGTTTAGCGGTTCCAAGAGAACGGGGATTCGATAACTTTGGAGAATGATTCTGAATTCGACGAGAGACAGACGTCTCTGTTTCGTGAAGAGCCATTGGTATATTGGCTCTTGGCAGGTTTTCGATTGTCGATCGAACTTGTACCTTGTGAACTTACTTGTAAATATTTTAATTATCTAAATAAATAGTTTAATTTTAAAACAGCTGTCCGTCTAATTGTTACATGATGGTACAGCGGGTTCATCAAGATGATATTGTCCCAAGAAATCCGCGAGGTCACCAAGAAATTCTATTAAGTCAAGTCCGCCTCTTCTCACGATCGTATTCTCGAAAGGCAAAAGGCGCTGACTGTTGGCGTGTAAGATCGTAATTCATTTTTTGAATAACCGCCAGATCTATCAACTTCCACCCAAAGGTAAACCCCGTAGAGGGGATGCCAATCCATTCAAAAGCCGCGTTCACACTGTGTTGCAAACGCGTTCCCCATCCAAACATCGAAGATATTCTGAGAAACGGCACTAATTGTATCGTCAAGATCTCGTGTCCGGGTGGTGATTTTGCAAGTTTGCAACTCCAATTTTGTTTTTCACCAGGAGTCGCTAAAGATCAAGGGACTGCAACTTTTGGGAGGACATTTCTCCGAGACGAAGTTTGGGATAAGAATGCTCCCCTATTTCGTCTCCTTTCGGTATTGCAGACATCACCGCTCCTGTCTGCCCTTCGGCATCCCATGGTCGCTTGCCCCTTCTTTAGTTCGTTACTGTGACATTTTGCCCTCATAGCTTGCCTCTTGTGTTTTCGATGGTCTCACCCAGTACCTCCGGGGTGCCCGTTGTTTTGACAAAATTCCGCAGACTGCTGCTGCAAGGTCAACATCCTCCACACTCGACATCTTGATGAATCCAAAGTGGTGAGAGAAGTGTGCTCACCCCTTTGCGTTGCCCATAAAAGTAGACAGAGCGTTTACGCCAGAGTGGTTCAAAAAGAGGTCAGCAAAAGGGGTCGTAAACCGTCTTCGTCACAGAAAGAGGAAGAAAAATATTTGCTGCTCAGGTGTAAACGCGGCTTAAGTGGTCAGCTATCAGAATCTCCCTCTCGCGAGTGGGCAATAAATCCGGGTGAAACATCACCCTTGGATCAGAAATCCTCCTAAGACTGCTAGATACGCCAGCACTAATGGGCGCTTTCCCCTCAACGAAAATGGGCTTGATCCGCTTACATTTTTCATCCACGGGGGGCTGATTAACCTTGATATATCTTTTTCGCACGGCTAACCCGCGAGAAAAACTATCAAGCGCTCAAAGTTGGCACAAAAGCAGTATACAACACAAAATATATATCCACATATGTGCAAAAATAAATGTTAAAGAAATATTAGTTCCTAAAAAATTAACCCAACATAAATAATTTTTCTCAAATTTATAAATTATGAAAAATTTGAAAAAAAAGGCGAAATTTCATATCTACTGTTGTATTGCCATGGTAACCTGATTGGAAGGCAACATATTAGCAACTAGAGGGTTACAAGTACGAATTCAACCTAATGATGTTTGTAGAAAGACGGCTTGAGTATGTAAAATCTGTCGTGGTCTCATACGTTCTCACGTTGACGAGGACTGGAAGTTTGGAGAGTGATGTGCCATCTCAGGTTTTGTTCACGTCATCTGACTGTAGTTAAAATGTACGACTTGTTGTCCTTGGATCTTTCCCTAAGTGATCGATCCCGGGCCATCGCCAATAGCCCGTTGTATGGATTCACTGTGATGTTAATTAACTACCTACCTCCATTTCTACTGGCAGGTAGACTAACGAACGAACTACCTTGGCTGCATATATAGGTATTTTAACGAACTACCTACCAGTAGAAATGGTAAGTAGGTAGGTAGTTAATTGTCTACTGGAGCAACACACCGGGCAATAGCGACCAACCGAAAACAATCCTGATGTTGAAAGATCTAAGGACAACGCGTCGCGTAATTTTGAATCATGGTCAGATGACGAGAGCAATACCTGAGCAGGCACCCTACTCTCCAAAGTTCAATACCACGCCAAGGAGAGGACATTTGAGATTTAACGTGCACGATGGTCTTTGGTTGTATTCATATTCGCTACCCTGCGGTTGCTAATCCAATGCTCTTCTAACGAGGCTATCTTCTGGTCACCCATTGCTGCTAGTTAACTTACAGGGAATTTTCTAATAGATAACACCTTTCTGAGTCAGTTTTATAGATACATTTTTAAAACGTGGCACGAATGAGCTATTTGTGGTAGTGTTATACCTGTGGCCAGTGGTGCCAGATATTCAGAACAAAGTACCTCTGTTTTGAAGGTGTAAACCTCTGATTTAGAGATCTGGGATATATCGACGTATCTAATGGCATGATATTATCAACGATATTTTGACGCCGATTTTTGTATATGTGCCATGTGGTAAGCAACACTCATGGCATTTATTTATAACCACATTGTGCTTATGTTATTTTTACTACTGCTGAATTAAGATTCATATGTGGATGCTTTTCTTTTTTTCTTAAAACTTTAATAAATTTTTGATAAAGATGCCAAAAAAGGCTTTCCACTTTTTTTTCAATATTAATCTCCCGTCTATGCAAGCCCTGTTCTTAATAACATACACACGTTTTAAGTAAAATCTGTTATTTAATGAAAAATTGTGTACATTATTATTATCTTTGTTCAATTATGCATACATTTATTGAATACTGAAAAGAATGCCCACCAGATCCTTCAAAAATCTCCCATATTTCATCTTCACTTCTTTCATGCTCGGTTGCCTCTTTGGACTTTGTGCCACACATTGCATATGAATTTAATTGTAGTAAAGAGAAATGCTGAGAAAATTTAAGTCTACACAACTTTAACTTCTAAATTTTAGTCCATACCTAACCATCATGATTGTCTTCAGCTGTAGCGAGTTTCTGAGTTTAGTTTTTACATTACTCAGTTGAAAAAACATTCTCTCGACAGTTGCATTTTAAAATGGTTAACTCATTAAGGTCAATGCAAGCTTACAGAGCTGTGTAAATTGATTTTCTCCAGCAGAATCTGTTAGTTTATCTATCTAAGAATTTGACAGGACTCTGCTTGATAAATTCCTCAGCTGACACTTCGGAGATCAACGGTAACCAATCCCACTCTCTCTGGTACTTATCCACATTTTCACAGCTACGAATTGTGCAGCAAGTGGAGCAATGCTATTCTTCACTTTTCTCACCGCATTATTGGGATGTAGTGTAGACAAATGATGCAGCCACCAACATTATCTGGTAGGCTACTACGTACTTCTTTGGCTAGTTGAACAGTGAATTTTTTACAGCGACGTTTAATAGCGACGACATTCAACTGTTCACTTGATAATGTTTATACTGTGACCCATGTTCATTCATTCAATCGATTGGCACTCTAAACCGTTATATAATGGATACTATCTCACTTATGTGGATTCCTCGATTCTGTAAATTTTCTTCTTGACCTTTGTGCAACACAGAGTAGAAATGATCACTGTGTAAAACACTATGAACCTAGGTTAATCTCAATAAATCATTATCACTTCTGAAGAACCAGCAACTCAAAATATCAAAAATCCTCTAGGCTAGTTTACAAGCGGAGTATTATAATTATACTTCAAACCTCTATATAAATCTTTGTTCTTTTTTCCAAACCTCTGTTTTTACTTCTGAGCGTTTTTTACCTCTACTTTTACCTCGGAAGCGAATTTAAACCTCTCTAGATCTACTGGTAAAATCTCTGAACTGGCACCCCTGCCTGTGGCAAGTAAGACCAGCAGCGTGATGACTGTGGAGATATATATATCCCTCTGAATCCTGAGGCGCCTCAAAGAGATTCTCCGACGGTTCTATTCTTTTGGGGTTATTTTTCTTTCGTAGTAGGGAATCAGGTAGTTAGGCTAGGGATCTCTTGTAGTTCCATCGGGGAGCGGTACGAGGTCAAAGGTAATGCATTGAAACTTGACAGTGATGTAGTGAAGTTTCCTGGGGATAGTTTTAATGGCCAACATCGACAAAGGACTGCGGTGCCTTTTGCATTTGGAGAAGTAATTCAAAGCGTGGAAGTACCGATTCTGAAAAAATTCTTTCGCACTTCTATTTTCAAATTGGTAGATTTTTCCACTAGTAAGAATGATAGAAAAAATAAAAAAACCAACATTTATAATATAAATTTTTGGAAAATACGTGTTTTCTAGAACGTATTTCTGAAAACTGTACAATTTTACGTAACTCCTAATATCTGAAATAATTTTTTTGTAGTAAGAATATGTCCTGAATATTCATCAGCATGCAACTCAGATTTTAGCAAATATAACAATTTATGAATACTTTTGTCTTACATTCTTTGTGAGAAATGAATATTTGCTTTACCGACGCAATTCAATAGGGGCTCGATACATTATGAAAAATCTTAATACTCCACTTTCAAAATATTTTGAACTAAATTAAACTCCTGTCTATCCTTACGAAATATATTGGAAATTATTCTTGTACGGAAAGTACTTGTTATATATGTTGTTCTTTTTCTTGCTGCCAATATATTAATTCACTTTAAAAATCGCAGTCTTAGTATTCTATAGTAGATAAGAGGAAGACATTAACTAACCATCGTATTTTTTTTATCAAGTGAGGTTAATATAGCTAGTCTCTAATATTTTTTACCTACTTTTAGTATTCGCATTGAAGTGAAGTTCCCATTTGATTTTAGAAAATCATTTTAGGTTACTGTAAATAATAAATTTCTATATGAATATTTACCCCCATAAATATTGATAATGTCATCGGTCATGCTTCGAAAGATGATTGAAAACTAGAAGTAAATCCCCAGATATGACAAGTAATAAAAACAGACCAACAACTATTCTTAACGTATTAAAATGTAAATAATAATTTAAATACATATCATTGATATCTAATCTATTATGTTTCAAAATTTAATATATTTTCCTGATTCTTGTTTTGAAAGCCATGCAATTTAAGAAACCTTCTAACTTTTTAAATTCTTGTCCGTTTTTAAACTCCGTAGTCACTGGTATTTTAAACTCTGGTATTTTCTAAGATCTTACTGAAGTGATAGGCTTGTTTATGGCCTTTGTAGGGTCTTATCTAACAGCATCAACTTTAACTGCATCCTCCTTCATCCCCTGACGCCCAAGACTTTGTTATACCGCTTACCGCTGAAGGTTTTCTGTTGACCTTATCGTATTTTGAACTTAAAACTTGGCTATCTGAGGATAAAGAGCTTTTTGTCCAAGAAAATAAAAATTCACTTGTCTATCTAAATCTATTATTGAAAGATTGTTTACAATAAAGCTTGTAAAAGTAAATGATTGGAATATTTCTCTCGTATAAATTTAGACAAATTATATATAAATAAAACATCGTTCCATTCTACCATTTGGTTTTGACAGTGAAGAGTTAAGGCTTCATTTAGATTAAAGAAACGTGAATGCTGCAATTTCAATGTTCAATATACTTAGAAATTAAAATATTTCTCAATCTTTGATAGATTCTCTTAAGTAAATCAGATAAAAATCAGCCAGTACAAAATTTTTAATTTTTGAGTAAAATATTAAAAATTATTGGAAACATTTGCATCGAATAGCGATTATCAACATTTACTACTTGTAAAAGTCTAAAGACTAGTTAAAGTGAAAGTCTAAATTTATTGAAACAGTTGAAACTATTATTACTATTAGTAAAACGATTGAAACTATTATTATTTAGGTCAATAATTATTAGATATGATATTGCAAACAATAAGCGGATTTAATGTCTGCAAACTACTACTCAATATATATCACTGAAAGTCTACTACTTTGATTCGTCTCTGTACGATAATTTTTTACATCAGGAAGGCTTATTAGACCGACTGAAAGTAAGAAGATTGAAACTAGTACAAACAATTCAAAAGTATCAAACGTAAGTGGTGAGTAAAAGTACGCAAGTAAAAGTTTTTTACGATTCCTTAATAAGTGGTTATTACAATAACAAAGAACAGATCTTCAGGTAGTCAACGTACTCAACTGAAACGTAACTGACGAAATATCGGAGGGAAAGAAACAGCCAACCAGACGCAACCCTTTCGTTTCATTCACCCTAGCTTGCACCACCTTCTCCCCTCCTCTATGCTTCTCCTTTGCTTAGGTGTAGAGAGGCTCAAATTGACACTCGATCCACAACAGACCATTGATACTTTAAGGACCATCCATGAAAGTGGTGAAAACGGGCCAATCCATTTTCAGACTCATTAGTATACATACCCCAGGACACAACTGTACCAACACATTGATTGCATCAACAAAAAATGCATATTTTTATGTTAACTTTACGATGCAAAGTCTATTTCTATTTTATTTTTCTTAAACCACTTTCGACGGTGTCATTTTTTGAACCGTATTGATGGACTTTTATGTTGAATGGAAACAAAGTGCACAGGTACCCTTTAAAATGAAGTTTGAAGTGGTTCCGATTAAAAGTAGTTGAATTTCAATTGGCGCACAAATATAAATTGAAGCATTACTAAAACAAGTTTTCGGATAACTTCATGTTTCCATGTAATAATTGAACATCATAGTTTTCCGAATATCACACTCAATTCGATTAGCTCATGCTAAGACTAGGGATGCGGCATCGATGTTGATGTTTTATAAAAAACATCCATGTATTGGGGCCGATGTTTTTTTAACATCGATGTTTATACTTGTCGATGCTTTTACACTGTCGATGTTTTATTTTTAAATGAAAAAGTACTATTATAAAAATTAAAAAAATAACCAAGTAGCATAATTTTTATTAATTAGTAAATTGAACATAATTTTAGACCAAAGTGGCCAAGGGGTCTGAAAATTAGGGATGCGACATCGATGTCGATGTTTTCAGAACATTGATGCTTTAAAAAACATTGCTGTATTTACCATCAATTTATTGGAGCTGATGTTTGTTTAAGATCGATGTTTTAACATTGTCGATGTTTTCACGTTGTCGATGTGTTTTTTTGTTTGTTTTAATGAAAAATGCATCATAGTAAAATTAAGAAAAATAACCGTGCAACTACGTATTTGGCAGTGATGGCGACATCCGTCTCACCAGAAAGATTTTTTTCCTAACTGGTGGTATAGTGAAAGAAGAAGTCGGCTTAAGGTGTTAAAAGTTTTTTGTTTTTGTTTTTTTTTCTAATGGCGGGCACATTTTGACCGAAGTCATTGGCCACTACAAGGCCGGAAGTGATGGCCACTTGTGAAGGAGCACCCAGTGGGAGGGCCATCATTGCCCCTAACAATTACATCGTAATTTTGAACCATGTTCAGATGACGAAGCAACACCTAAGCTGGTATACGCTTACAAACATCCATGCCCGAACCCGGATTCGAACCGGGGACCTTCCGATCTAGAGGCTAACACCTTAACCACTATACCGGTTGGTTGGCGGTGTTGAAAGTTAACAAATTTCTTTTTTACTAACTGTAAATAACAAATATTGCGGCCTATAATAATCATAGGCCCCAATATATGTATTATCAACATCAATGTTTTAATTTTGAACATCGATGTTTTGCTGTCGATGTCGCATTCCTAGCTGAGACTAATAGTTGAAATATTAGTAGACTGAGCGTTGTTATTGAAAGGAGCATCATAAAGTGTGTCCAACATATCTACTGTGAAGACTTTCACACCACTCCTTCTCAAACTTGTCGGAATTTCTCACTTTCTCTCAGAATGCCAAATATATTCTGACTGGTTTTTATTTTGTGCTGTTCTTTTGTCAGCCGATTTACAACAACTTGAGTGGAACAGGTGGTGTTCGTTCAGAAGATTTATCATTGGATCTCTACTTTTTCCGTTGGATTCTTCTTGAACTACGGACTATTGACGGTTAGAGAGCACGAGAGAGAGCCGGAACAAAACTGATATGTGTTTATGTAATATTTCTAATGCGATGATAAAATACTGTACATATTCTTACATTCTTAGAATAGTAAGAACTTAAAAATCTTCGATTCGTACAGTTTTCACACTAACCGTTTGCGACGACGAAACTTTACGACTAGAAGACAAGTGACATCTCTATGAAAACTGGAGTTGGTTGATCGATTCGGCATCTTATCGCCTCGATTGACGATACAACATCTAATGGCAGGGTAGTTGTTTGAAAGCACATTTCAGTAGAGTGGTGGTAAAGTTGGTGGAATCGCCAGTCTAAATTACTACTAATCTACTCAAAATTCGTGGAATCATCGGACGGTACTCTTCCGTTAAACCCACGCCACTCATTTTTTCCCGTTTCTTTTCATCCCAACTAACAATAAACTAATGCAAAAAAAAATAGTTTTAGTTATTGCATCTTAAATCAGCTAAACAAAAAACAGACGAATAAACATTGCATTAAAAACAGGAATTATATAAGACTTAAGAGAAGGCATAAAATTAGGAATTGCGTTTGCAGAAATTGCATAGCAGAGAACATTTACTCTATAGAATGTAACCAACGCAAAAAAAAATAAGATCAATTATTAGGTATACAACTTTGCTTCCGACGTTTTTTTCCCGAAATTCGAGGCTTTATTGTAAAAAACTGGTTATACATTCATGATCCAAAGTATTGTCCATCGGTGACCACTACTTCCTCCCATCTTTCGGGCAGCGTACGAATCCCACGTTGAAAAAACTGGTCATCTTTTGAAGCGATCCACGAATCGATCCAATTTTTTAATTCTTCATAAGACCAGAAGTGCTGGTCAGACTGGCCGTGTGCCATTGATCGAAACCAGTGATTGTCAGAGGGAGCAACTTCTGGAGAATACGGCTGGTGGGATAGGGCTTCCCCTTTACAGTCTCCAAGTATGTCATGACCACTTTCGCAACAAGGGGTCGAGCATTGTCATGCTGCAAAATCACTTTATCGTGTCTTTCGTTGCATTGCGGCCGTTTGTCTTTCAATGCTCGGCTCAAGCGCATTAATTGCGTTCGATAACGATCGCTTGTGGATGTTTCACCCGGTTGTAACAGCTCTTCTTCTCCTTAGAAAACCTTCTCTTCCACCGCTTTGCCGGTCTTCGACTTGAAAATCACCGTTCTTGTAGCGTTGAAACCACTCACGACACGTTCTTTTACTAATAGCGGCTTCACCATAAGTATTTGAGAGCATTCGATGAGCCTCAGACGCAGATTTCTTTACATTGAAGCAGAAAATAAAAACCTCCCGCAAATGACGAGAATCTGGCTCGTAAACTGACATTTTCAACCGTGAATAACTTTATGATGCAGACACAAATCGACTAATGTTTCTATGGGGTTATGTAGCCAGATGTCCAAGTTTATTGCATAATGTCTATGATCTATTTATTTCGACCACTACTTACCGCTAAAGCCATCTATAGGAAAACGGCGGAAGCAAAACTGTACACCTATAGATAAGAGTCTAAATGTTGACAGGTAGTGACTATCTGGCGTTTATTTTGCCATTTTGCCTTCCCAACATGAAAGAAGACCACATAATCAATTCGAGTTCGACATATTTTAATTTCATTTGGTGGTTATTTAAACACAATATTTGTGAAGAAATTTCTTTTTTTGAAGAAAGTATTCACCGCTTGTTATTCCCTTGGAAAATCCCTAATTATGAAATCCATTGCACTTACAAAGGGATGAGCTAAAAGGGCGAAAAAAAACCCAAAGCTGGTATAGGAAAAAACCCGCCAAGAATTCTATATGTATGGCTATAACTGAAAAGCACCTGTCGCGCGAACGAATCAATGGATGGCCTTCTTCTCTTGGTGAAACCTGGAGTTCAGCATCTGATTTGTTTACGGAACGGGATAAAACGCCCTCACACTGATTCAACAGCCAATAGAAAACTTAGATATTTTTTCCATTTCTGTCGGCACTCAATAGGAATACGCATTCACGAACTTAGAATGTAGTTCGATCTTTTATCGCGAAACGAGGAGATACTATACACAATCTGTCAAGGAAATAAATTTTTCATAGAACAGTTACGTGACTACTAGTCGACATGTGACATTTGGACTACTTTGGTCGTAACATGTAACATTTGACCAGTGACATTTAGTCGTAACATAAGCTATGGACTAATTTGGTCGTAACGTGTGACATTTGACGTGACTTTTAGCAGAACGTGACCTTTGGACAACTTTCGTCAGATGGGTCGACCCAGGAATTCATCATCTGATTGGTCCAGGAGAAGCCGCATCTCCCATTGATTCATCATCTGATTGGTCCAGGAGAAGCCGCATCTCCCATTGATTCATCATCTGATTCGTTCACGCGACATACTAGTAGACAGGTGATTTCTTCAATTTAGTCGTCACTGCAGAAATGCGGATTCAAACACCTACCCTGACATTAAATGCTATATCGACAAATGTGTCGATAAGATGTCATTTTGGCCAGCAAAGTCAATTTTTCTCAGAGACGTAACCTGACAACTAGTTGGAGACACTTGCTGAAGCACCTCTCAATAGCAATGCTCAGTCTCACATTTCACGTCCATTTGTGAATATTGATGTCGACAGGGTTCCAAACCCAGAGCTTGCTGAAACAAGAGCCAGACATACCCTTCAGGAAGATCAAGAGTGATGTCATGAGGTCTCTCCAAGTCAGAGCTGTGTAGAACATGGCACATGGAGCCATCTATTTTGCAAACCAAAATATGTTTCAAACCTTCGTCTGTTAAGTACAAGTTCCTCTCAACGTAATCCACTGCGATGGCTCTTGGGTCCTTCAGACCTACAGAGAAAGAAAATTAGCTACATCCAAAGGGAAATTGAAAAGTCTTGCCAGTGTTCCATACAGACTTTCATACCGTTGTGCAGTACATCTTCCGAAGGAGAACCATTCATATTCGAAGAGTAGATTACACACGTATTTGACGTCTCTACCCAATATAACTTGGCATTCAAAGGATCGAAGTCTACGGTTGCTATCTTGAAAATTGACTTTCTCATCGAGAAGTGTTCCTTGGATCGCACAAAAACTCCGCGGATTTCTTGAGAAGTTGAAAAAATCATTAGAGGCTCCGTTCCTGGTGGAGAAAAATTCATATTTGCACATGTTATTTCAGCACATGAAGTTATATTTAATATGAAATATTTCCGAGTGTGTGGTTTTCAATCCTCCTTTTGGTTGTCTCGACGAGGTATCCTGCCAATAGCAAAAGTATCCAGGTCTTGAGATAAAGATTCATTAGAAAAATTGACCTGATTATGATCTCGCCTCATCAAGAAACGGCGATATCTTCATCCAGAATTCATTTGCCATTCTTAATGAAAGGTATTTAGATAGGTAACTAACTAACGTCACACTGGAGCAACATAACGGGCTTTTGGCGAAGGGATGTATGCAATGACAACGCCTTGTAAATTAGAACAGGCCTCGAAATAGATTTTTTAATACAGGTGCACAAGGTGCACCTAAGTTTTGAAATTAGGTGCACAGGTTTTATTTCAGGTGCACATTTAAAAGAACGTAATGTAAGAGAATTGATATAATGTAAACTACTTTATTAGTTGGGTATGTTTAGATCAGTTAGTAGCAATAAATTATTAATAACTAGTAGTTAATAATTAATTAGTAGTTAATAGTTAATAAGTAGGTAATAATTAATCAGTAGTCAATAATTAATTAGTAGTTAATAATTAATTATTAGTTAATAATTATTTAGTAGTTAATAAAAATACTTAAACATCTAAATTCTCCCTTCTCCAGCACACGGCTGTCACGACAGTCGCTTCAACAGCGCCATCTGGAAAATGTTTCGATCATCGGAAAGTTCTGGTAGCAGTGGCACAAATAAACATTCCTCCTGTATAAACACGTTACGGCCAGTGATTTTGTTTTCGCATAGTGCGTATTTAGGAATTTTAATTACGTTTCTTTAGAGTGAGAGAGGTCAATGCTGCTAATAGCTTGTTCAAGCATCAAAATAACATAAAATGTCCCCTCCTCTTTTTTAACATTAGATGCACGGCATGCACTTAGTGGGAAAAAATTAGGTGCACAATTTTATTTTCATATGCACAGTGCACCTGTGCACCGGGTATTTCGAGCCCTGAATTAGAACGACGGTCAGATGACGAGGTCAGACCTCAGCTGACATCCCACACACCAGGCTTCCCCACTACACTAATATGAGAACATTTGAGATTACGACAAATTTAAAGTACGCCTGTCCCCGAGTTCACGATGGTCCTTGGTTAGTCCGAGTTTGGATCTTGCAACCCTCCGAGTGTTACAATCGGGACTACCACGGTCTCTTGATAAGAAGATATCTAGTCAGGAGCAAGAAATTGGCAAGATCTTGATGGACGAGAGATCTCGTCCAAACCACTTGGAGGGTTAAGGAATGAGTATTTGCACTTACCTGGTGCTTTGCAAGTTATGTTGTCTATCAGCTCATAGTCTTCGGTACAAGAACATTTGTAACTCCCTGGGAGATTAGTACATTTTTGGCTACAGAATCCATCTTCAGAACATTCATCAATATCTAAAAGTACACGCGAAGTTAAAGACAATAAAACTTTTTTAAGTCCATGACCAGAATTGGACTAAACAAAACGAGATGACAAAATTTAAAACTGCTAAAGCTTGAAATTTCTAATTCGTCAATTCCAAAGACTGGAATATGCCCTGAGGTGCACATCGGCTTTAGATGTGTATAGGTTTCATTGACCTGAGTGATATTTTCTTTTCCCACGGGGTTTACAGTCTTTACTTACCACGGGTTCGACCTCCCGGAATACCCTCAAGAAATCTCTGCTTTCATCTCACTAATGTTCACCATTCCTTCTTTTCCTCTCCCTACACTGCTCCCCAATCACTCTTTTTCTTCTTTCATTTCACTACTCTGTTCCCCAATCGATCTTTTTCTTATTTTGTATTGCTACTCGATTCACAAATCCATTTTTTTCGTCTTGCTACTATGTTACCCAATTCCTCTTTTTCTTCTTTCATCTCGCTACGCTGTTCTCTTATCCAACTTTTTTGTAAATTTCATCTCGCTGCACTTTTCCCCAATCTCTCTTGTTATTATTTTATATCGCTACTCTCCCTCCACTTTCCATCTTTTTATTCTTTCATCCCGCTACTCTGTTCTCCAGTGCATCTTTTCTTCTTTTATCTCGCTACTCTGTTATCCTATACTTTTTCTGCTTTCTTCTCACAACATGTTCCCCAATCTCTTTTTTTCTTTCATCTCGCTACTCTTTATGTTCTCTTATCCATCTTTGTCTCATTTCATCTCGCTACTCTGTTCCCATCTCTCTAACCCGTTCCCCGATCTTTTTTCTTTCATCTCGCAACTATGTTCAATTCTTTTGTCTTTCATCTCGCTACTCTGTACTCTAATCCTTTTTTATTCTTCCTTAATCTCGCTATTCTGTGCTCTAATCCTTTTTCTGCTTTCATCTCGCTACTCTGTCCCCAATCCCTTGTGACGACTTCACAGATGTGTGGTGGAAAATTGCAAAACGAAAGTACAAAGTCTGTACTGTTTTCTGGAGCATTTAATAAAGAAAACATTTTTACGATATTTACATTCGTGAAGAGTTCAGATCATAATTGCCCACACTGGGACCTCTGAGCCTCGCTAAAATCAACCACACCGTTCGTAGTCTGCCTCCTCATTCTCACCGAACTCGAGTCGGCCAAAGGGGTGGGGGGACGTCCTCTTGTCTCCCATTGGCCATAGTTCTCCTTGACGGGCTTTTCAAAATAATTCCAGAATATTCTGGCTCAGCCGAGACGACTTGTTTCTGAAATCCTTCCGAACCCCGGAAAAGTCGCCACAGATGAAAGAGCCTCGGTTCTCTTGAGAACCGGCGCGGCACCATGGTGTCTGGACTGCCTGACGTTTTGTCACACCCTTTTACAACATTTGTTACTTGAGAGCTAACTTACTCTACTTTTGGTAGCCAAATACGACCCCTGCACCACTAAACCTCAAAGCAAACAACCACCCTAAGACCGGTATGACGATCGCTATTTTTAAACAGTTATAAATATCTAGTTGAAATAACTATCCCTCCCCTCCGGGTCATAAAAGGTGTTCTAAGCCTCTGGCGAGAGGACCAGAGGCGGATCTTTAAAAATAATATCTTCTTCACAAATGGTCATGTAGCATAACGAAAGTACGGACTACAGGAGATTTAAATCAAGCAAGAAATTATTTTTAAAAAGTTACCTAAACACGTCTTATTGTCTCTGGTGCTTAATACATAACCATCATTACAGTAGCATTCTGGCCCTTTTCGACTGGATCGACAATTCTGAGAGCAAGTCGCATTTGAACAACCACCACCTATAAATTAAAATTTTACGTAAGAACAAATGTACTTCGGATATCGAAAACGAGACTAATGTGTTGTTTTGTAGTAACACTAGTGTAGAAAACTCAAATGTTTATGATTTGAGAGGCCTCTCTAGTCATTTTTCACGTGAATAGGTCATTAAAATCGGTAAAGTTTTATAGGGCATGTCTGAAAGCTCGACTGTTACGAAAAGGCTTTACACAACTCTTGTTTTATTTTAGAAGCGAAAGAAACATTAAGAAGATAAATATAGCGTCGTGTAGACATGTATGTCCGTACCCAACATTACTTTGGGACCGAGTGCTCAAGCGCACCGAGACTGTTCGTTATGCACACGGAGGGTCCGCAATTCAACAGTGCTCTGCATCCTGCGTTGAACTTGTTGGTGATCGGCATACCTACCCAGCGCATCTTGAGATTATTCAGTGACCCATTAAAGTTCTGAAACTTCCCCTAAAACAAACTATCGAAATCAGATAGCTGTATTCAAAATAAAGTTTCTCAACTCCTCGATTACCGACCTAGACGTAGGGAACGGAACTCTAGGAAAGTGTACATTTCCAACACTCAAATTGATATTCTTAGGAGAATACAATTTCGATTCACGGGGTGCGTTAGAGTTTAAGATTAGGTTTGTCTTTTTGTTACCACAAGGTGGATAACTAGAGAGGGTCCTGAACGAATGCTGTTCCGAACATCCACGCAATGACTGGTACATACGATGTTGAAAATCCTTGAAAGAACTGAGTGTAGATGGCGCTGCCTTCGAGCTACGTTTAGAACGAATTATTTATTTTTGGACTTTAGAGATTGAAAGTGAACAATGGCGTAAGCACACGTGCATGCCACCTCCGTCATGTAATTAATGTCTAACTATTTTAACTAATTCATAATAAACTAATTAAAATTTTACTTAATCTACTCGTAATTCCCAGATACTTTAACTTTGCGGATGTCTCATACTTCTCCAAACGTCTCTTTTCATCTATTTTACAACATTTGCATTTCTTTTCCCAAACCCAAATTAAAATGTCGTATGCGTTCTATATACTCACAATTTGGAATCAATTCTGCGGCGAAGTACGTGCTTGATCAGAATGAATGCAAATTCTGGCGTCGTAACCAATGTAAACAATATCACGTGATCGTGAGTAGACGGTAGTCGCCAATCACCACGAGAGAAGTTTACGGGTTCCATGAACATCAAAATAAGGAAGAACCGTTTAGATGGCCGTCGTTAATTGAGAAAAGGAATCGGGAGGATTGCTGATAAGAAGAGGGCTGACGTTTGTTTACATTTTGGTGTACGAACAAGATGACGCCCTTTTTTTGTCGACATGAATAACATGGTGATGAATGACAAAAAGGGCCATCTGGTGGTGGGATGAGCAACTATATTATTTAGAATTAAAAAAGAATTTTTTCGGATTCGAACCGGGGACCATGGGATCCGAAAGTAGATATGCTAGCAGTTGAGCTATCGAGCACTTGAGAGAAAATCGTGTTTATAAATGTACTAATGCAGTGGGGTAGAAATGGACTTGTGTATATTTTGGAGTGGTGAGATTTTGGTTTTTATTTTGAATAATAGTTTTCCTAATTAATTGGGTAGAGGCTTTGAACGATTGCTAGCACCATCTAGCGAGGGGATGAACAATTAAACTCACTTTAGTGAATATACTATAATATAACATTAAAGGAACTACGGTACTTACTTAAATTAAAGGCTAAATAACTGGTACCGCTATCTAGGGGTGGAAAAAGTAACAATTAGTTTAAAAGTATTTTATATTCTAGCTGTATTTTAAGTGTGATACTTTAGAATTAAATGGAGAATTATTTGAAAGAAAAATAATAATATGAGGATTTGAACCCATCTAAAGGTGCTCGCGGTCAACAGATTTTACGCAAGCACTTTATCCGTTTGACCACGACTACCTAAATAATAGTGTTATATTTAAAATAGTCTATCATTTTGTTAATGCGTATAGTACATACTACCAAAGATTGAAAAGTCTAGAAGCTTCTGGAACTGGTGACTAAGAAATAACAGTGCATAATACATGAGTAATATTATACACATAAGGCAGTAAGATAACAGAGTTAAACACTGACTATAACAAAAATACGTAGTATCAAATATTGAAAAGTCTAGTAGGCTCTGAAACGTGTGAGAATATGACAAAGGAGAATATTCTAGTGATATTAGACCTGCAAAAAATTGCGTACAAACAAAGAACAGGGTTTTCAGAAATACTGTAAAGATTCTTTATGTTATGAATATGGTAAAATGTTTACAGATCGTGATGGCTGGGCATATTTCCGTCGATTGGAAAACGAATTAACGTATTTAAAGAAAGAGAAAACTACTATGGAAATTTACGGTAAAGAACATACTGTGCCTCGACAACTTGTAGTTAACGGCCACGAAGGAATAATCAATACCTTTAGAGGATCTTGTATTGCAGCCGAGCCCTGGTATCCTTTACTGTTGGAAATAAAGGGTGAAGTGGAACAAATAATTGGTTCAAGATTTAATTTTGTGTTGGTGAACCTTTATAAAGATGGTAAGGACTGTATAGGTGCACATAAAGACAACGAAAAGGACTTGGATCTTAGTGCACCCATAGCGTCTGTTTCATTTGGACAAAAAAGACAGTTTGCGTTTTTTAGAAAGAACTAAAACTCTTTAAAAAATGTTCTGGAAAATGGAAGCTTGCTTGTAATGAATTATCCAACAAACCAATTTTGGCTACACAGCTTGCTCCGTGGAAATGCATTATGCCCTAGAATTAACTTAACCTTTTGTAATATTCTTGTAGAAATCAGCGTAAACAACTTATGTGTAGTGTGGGGAGAGTAATTAACCCAGAGTTAATAGGGATGTACACTAAACGATATTTAGAAAAACGTTACATTTAATATTTATGCCCTTGTGAATATTATTTTCTTATGCTTACATCTTATTGTTATTTAAAAAAACTTTGTGCGTGTCTTACCATACACAATGTATTTAGAATTTTTTTTATTAAATACTAGTTTTATAACTTGTTTCTTTTTTGTTCTGAAATGAAAATTTCATTGCTACAAATATTTATGTTTTTAATTTAGATGCTTTTTAATAAACACTAATTATAAATTAGATGCAAAAGCACATATTTTATAGTAGAAATAGAAATTATTTTTAAATACTGTGCAGTTAAGGTATAGCACAAAAATAATTTTTCTTTCATTTGAAAACTTTGCAAGACCATTGCTATGAACATGCTTCCTTGTACATTTTTTTTAATTGAACAAAAGAAAATTTAACCATATACCACAGAAGTACAACACGGGACTTACAGAATTAAACAAAGAAACTGTGGAATAAAGTTAACTAAACTTAAAAGATTTGATGAACTTAACAAATGAGTAGAAACGTAATTGCCTCCTTGTACATTTGAAGAAGTTATAATCGTATTGAAATCTAAACGATATGTTATTTTTTAATTTTTCTTTCCTAGCCATATTATTTTTTAATTTAAATAAATCAGCCTAAATTTGAGTGATTATTTTTTTTAGATTTACAAACTTTTTTAAACGAAATTTTCTTTGATTTATACTGTAAAAAGTGAAGATGTTTTTACACAAAAATTATATACTATTGCACATATTTTAGTAATGAAGATTTTTTAAAATATTATAAGATTAAAACGTATACATTAGAAATTATTACAAATTTTTAAATGCAGATTTAAAAAAATTTTCTTTTCAATTTTAATTAAGACATTTAGCAGTTTTATTCTAAAAGCGTGTTTTTATGCATGATAAAAAAAATTAAGAAACCTACTAAAGTATTTTTTTTACCTTTATTTGAAACTTTGCAAGATTCATACTATGAAAATGTTGCCTTGTACATTTCATGTAGTGAAAATTAGTATTAATAAACTTTTTGTCCTTGAAGTTCTAAATTAAATGTTCTTTTTTCTAATGCTCTTGCAAACCATACATTTACTAAACATATGAACTTTCTTTTATTTACTTGAAAACCTTCTGTATATATGCTGTTTAAATTGCGGATCCAAATACCAATTTTATACAAGTATTTTACAAGATACTTTGTATCGGTCTTTTATAATTTTAGATATACTACAATGTCTACGTTAAATGGATAGTAAGTGGGTTTTGTGATTTTTAAAATAATGTGCACACTTCTATACTGCTGAACAAAATACATTTTTGCTCTTTCTTGATAGATAATGCATAATCTAAAGATTTACTCACACCACTGATAGTAGAAATCCGTTTGCAAGGTATAACTAATGTATAACAGGACACATGAGTAACATTAACTAACAACGGAAAATTTTAAAAACTAATTAATTTTTAAAGGAACAAATATTATTGAAATGTTGGTTAAATATAAATTCTATGTATTCTTCAAACAAACTCTGCAAAAACAAATTGTTCTAAGACATATTGAAAAAATAATTCTTAAACGTATTAAAAGAAGTCATACTGAAACAAAATAAATTATATAACACTTTTTAATTTAAAAACAACCAGGATTCATATATTTTACACAAACTAATGCATTATAGTAAAAATAAAATAACTTATTTTTTACATGCCTGCATTTTTTAAGAGACTTATATTTCCTATGAGCCAGTTATTAAATGCCAGGGCAATGCAAATTAGTTTTGGGATGACCACATGATAGTTTTTGGATCTCTTTGTTGCTGCTTAGAGCACATATTCCATTGAATTTGGGACACCCAAAGTGTTCCAAGTTGATGTTCGGAATATTCAATGCATCTAAGCGTAGCTTCTCAACACAACCACTTTTGTAAGCAACTAGGTACTGAGAGAAACTCTTTGTCTGCTTGTACAATTCCAAAAGTTTAAGTCTAGACTTTCTTAGGGATACACGTATTCCCATGCTATGGGACAGAAAGGTCACGTAATAATCAACATATCGCGCAGTTTTACGATCTTCTGCACTGAGTTTATACTTATAAGGCGATAGGTTAAAACGAATACTTGAAGCTACTTGCAGTTTTATAGCGATGTATCCGTATTCACGTACTAAGAAACCTTCCTTAGTCTGAAATCCATCAAAATCCACAATTCACAAATGTTAAACATTGTTATTGAAAAGCGCTATCTGTTCTTGGAAAAATAAGTGTAAACTGAAGACACAAAGAACTGAACTATACACTTACTAATCAGTAAAGTTTATCTTATTTTAGTCTCATCTTTTGTGAGCAACAATGAACTCGTAAGTGAAGAATGTACTCAGAAAACACGTGCTTGTGATAATGTGACAAGTAAAACTTTATGTTATACATGATTTTAACAAATGGGGTATGCTTAAATGTGCATGTAATTTTTTTATTATTTTTTTTTTTGCTCCATCACGTTGATGAGCTGAATACAATTCAATTCGATGACTACACATGAGCAAGAAAAAATATGTAACCAAATAATAATTTATTGAAGAGAAACTTGTTTTTTACTGTCTTTAAAGTATACTGATTTCTCTTGATTATGCAGTTTTATTTTTCTAAATTTACATCAGCAAATTGAATTATTTATTTAAGGGCACAAATCTTCGTCTTTTGTTGAACAGAAGTTAGTAAGTATCTTTGACTAGTATCAGATTTTTTAAAAATTGACGAAGATAACCTTTTTGAGGGGATTGAACTCAATAGGCCCTATAATGATCACTAGAATCCATCATTTATTTGAAAAACAGCAAAAGGGCAAAACTCTAAGGAAGAAAAGTTATTCAAAGACCCAAGAAACAAGTTCAACTATGCTTTTAAAAACCTCTTATTTATCAAACAATATAATCACTTTCTTTTGTTTAGTCCCTAACATTTTCAGATACCACAACACGTGTACTTCGGTAGTTTAAGCTAAATCTTTAATTTTCTTTTGACACACTTTTATCCGTGACTCCTTGTATAAGTCCGTTCCGTCTCTTTAACCAACACGTGCAAAAATATTCTCATTTGTCATATTCTCACACGTTTCAGAGCCTACTAGACTTTTCAATCTTTACTACGTATTTTTGTATAGTCAGTGTTAAACTCTGTTATCTTACTGCCTTATGGGTACAACATTACTCATATATTAGGCACTGTTATTTCTTAGTCACCAGTTCCAGAAGCTTCTAGACTTTTCAATCTTTGGTAGTATGTACTATACGCATTAACAAAATGATAGACTATTTTAAATATAACACGATCATTTCGGTAGTCGTGGTCAAACGGATAAAGTGCTTGTGTAAAATCTGTTGACTGCGAGCGCCTTTAGCTGGGTTCAAATCCACAAATTATTATTTTTCTTTCAAATAATTCTCTATTTAACCCTTTAACCCCCAGCGTCCTCATATGAGGACAGTGGATGAAAGAGCGTGTGCAATCTTTATATTTTCCGGAAACGATTGTTTGTTCTGCACGACGGTAGATGGTATTATCATACAGCATCTCACAAATTACCAAGTATATGTGGTTGTTTAGAACTCCGTGATATGGATCCGCATTTCATGTCTCACACTTGCATTTGCTTTCTGTCTAGCTACATCGCCTAAATTCTAGGTAAAACATTTTATTTTTACTAGTATTTCAAATTAGAGTACAAAATAAACTTATAATAGAAAATTAATTTATTTTGAAAAATTTTTCGTTTTTAAAAAGGATATCCAATTTTGCTGTCTTCAATTGAAAACGCTGGGCGTTACAGCTAAATTTTATACAAATTTCAAGTCATTCAATTTTTGTATTTTTTTGTGTAATGAATGAATTAAAAATAATTTTGACTTTTACATGGTAAATAATCATTACTTTCCTAAACAAAACAAAGTGTAAGTAATTATAATGGCTCGTAGGTTCTTAACGATTGGAGAAGTTCATGAATATTTATTTTCCAAACAAATTGAAACTGTCATCATCGGAATTCCACTTAACGTAGATGAGCTTACTGATGAAGAGGATTCTGACGAAAAGTACAGATTTAGCTGAAGTACGTGATATTGCAGGAAAAGCTGAAATCTAAATTTCCGAAGATCCAAATTTCTCTGAAACTAAACTCTGTGACTAGAATAGTGTTCAAAAACTAAAATTGTGGCACTATAAGAGACAACAGAATAGCAGGATGTCCTCTAAAATCTCGGAAATAAATAGAAAAATAAACAAAAAGGGTTTTATGAGCATAAATTTGATCAGAAAAATTAAATTTTAATAGTCAGATGGAACGACAATAAGTCTGTTACTTTGGCAACAAATTCTGAACACATTAATTCTGCATTCCTTGTTTCCCCATATATCATACCAATCCAAAGAATGAATACATATTTTATGTAAATTTGTATGTATTTTGTTTATGTATCATACATGGGCATCTTGAACTCCGTCATTCCGCATAAAATACTGTCCTTTCTATCAACTGTCATAGTTCGCACAAAACTGAAATTGTAACGTTGAACATTACTCCGTTTGAGATAAATTGTCAATTAATGTTAAATAAATAGCAGTTTAAAATTAATTTTATCTTAAAATTTAATAGAATACCGTAACTAGTCCGTTTTTACATCTACACTCATTGCCATAAAAATTCGCGCACCAAGAAATAACTGTGGGATCGTAACGAAACTTAGCATGAAGGTACATGTCGGCCAGATATGCAAATGATTAGAAATTCAGCGTGATTGCGCATTGCGTAATACCACTAAAGGGCGTTGAACTTCGTTCTCCTTGGAGTATAAAACAGGTAAGCAGAGCTTGTTTGAGTGTAATCTTTTGCAAAGGAAACTCTGAGGTAGACATGCCGTTACGCCGCCATCGAAGACAATATGAGCAGCTGTCGAGAGGGATTGAATCATCGGGATGATGAAAGCTGGGTGGTCAGCTCGGCAAGTAGCTCATCAAATAGACCGTTCTGATTTTATTGTGAGGAGGTGTTGGGACTAGTGGACAGAAGAGACGTCATTTACACGGCGACCAGGCTCAGGACGCTCTCGACAGACCAGTCGTCGAGAAGCCCGTCTTATCATACGAAACGCACGCGTATGATAAAAATATACAGCATGAAGCTGTCACACTCAGTCTTGGTGGGCTCCAACCACTTTTCCGCAGTGTGTCCGCAAAAAACCACTTTTACCAGTCCCATGGACGGGGGGTAAGGGGGACACCTGCGGTGTCTAATACTCTAATACAGATAAAAAAGTCAGCCATAGTAAAATGAAAAAGTCACGTTTCCAAATATAAAAAAAAAAAAACAAGTTAAAAACATTGTAATTGAAAAGCGTAAATACGGGGTCGATTCTTTGAGGCTATGACAGATTTAACTTGCACCAGTCTACTTTGTACACGACAGTCTTTGGTTGGATTCGAACTCTCAAGGTATTATCTTAACTTTTGTATCCACATCATGCAACAATCTTTATTTTGCAGAGAACAGGAAGATTGACCAGCTTGGCGGATCAGTTTGTTCATTAACTTGTTATTGATAGGAGAGTTGGTTGTATAGAAGGATCTTATAGACCCTACTTACCACAATTTATTTCATCCGAATCATCCAAGCAGTCATGCTGTCCATCGCAGTGCCGGGTGAAAGGTATGCATGAACCATCCTGCGTACATTGGAATTCGTTGCTCTTGCAAGCTTCCGGGGGAATTCCACTATCTAAGAGAATAATAAAGTCATAATCACCTTTAAGCACAAGGTTTTATGCAAGGGCATCCATTTTTTTGGAATAACTTTTAAATGTAACTTGTTTTTACGTAGTATTTGCTCAATTACAGTTGATGTGAACACTACATCGACCGAAATACTGTGCGCTGTAAAAAATGGCCCTTGATTATAGATCTTCTGATGAAATAGACTGAACATGTACATCTAGCTTCGTGTTACTTCTTTTTATTTCACAATATTTTAGCAGTCACATTTTGGTGGGGAAAAGCATGAATCCTAAATTGATTGCTTAAAGTAGTTGCTTTGGGGTTTATGGCACAAGGTCTGTTATCGTACAAGCTACGCCAAACGCCAGATCCAATTTAGCCAATAAAATCAGGTAAAATAGTCAGCCAAAGCAAGTCGAAATAGTCAGCCTTTTAGACAAAATTAGTCTAAAAGTTACGCTTTCAAAATAAAATAGAACAATATTCAAACTCCAGCTATCCAGATCGCTTTGAGAAACAAATTAAGCAAAATCAGCAAATTTAAAAGTTTCTTTTCGGTGAATGATTAAAGCCAAGACGAAATGCTAGTTCAGGACATAAGTATCAGTGAACATTCCTGGGTGTTCATTGAGCAGTACAGAGAGGACGTAGACGAGGGACTGGTATGAGATTCTTCGCTCCCTGGATTTCAAAATCTCAATGAGGAATAACTTATTCAAAGCGAGAGAAGAACTCATTGATGACCCTGAAGAAGACGACGTCATTGCTACTTAACCAGACGCGAAGCAGTCAGCTGGTAAGATGTTTCGAGCGCCTTGACACGGCGCTAAAATGGATTGATTGGTTTGGGTTTAATGGCGCAAAGTCCAATAGTGGACAAGCTGCATCAGACAAGACTAAATTTGACCCACTAAAATTAAAATAGGATTGATCGGCAGCTGGAGGGCGACCATTTACAGCTACTCACCTATAGCGCAATAGACTTGGCTGTACGTAAACGAGTAAAGCCAGCGAAACAACCGACTTTGACCGATATGTACAAGCAAGGATGCATTTTAATACAGTATGCAAGTACAGAATGTTAACAAAATTGCTTTCATTGTCATTAAATTACATTACATTCTAAAGCAAAATTCGTTTATCAATAAATATACTTTTTATCGTGAATAATCCTATCATATGGATAGGGTATGGTCCCAATTGATCCAGATAATTTGAGTTACTGTGTATGTTATAAAAAGGCAAGAGTTAAAATATTGAAGTTGAATATATATACAGGACGAATCTTTGTTTACAAATTAAGAATGGTAGATAAACACTTAAAGCCTTAAGATAAGAAATTATGCAATTTCTTAAACATATGATTGATGATCAAGATCACATGAAACGTTGAAATGACAGCGGGGGTCAAAGTGATTATGAACGGGAAATATCACGAACTGAATACCCGATGCGAAGCAGCTCATCAAAAAAGGGGAAATAAACCAGACATTTCTTAGGTAAAATAATTTTTAAATAGAAATAAATGTGAAGAGTGCTAGATAAAGTAATCAGCGGGGCCAAAATTGTTAGGCGCATTGCCGCGTAAGCCAGTACCCAAGTGGTGACCCTCTCAAGTGCTGGACGCTATACAGAAGATGCTCAACTTTATGCAGCGAACGATCCGCCCATTAAACTAAGTGAAATTCTGCGATAAAATTTTTTTGATTCAGTCGAGTCCACAACCAAAACTTACCGCCGAGAGAACGTGGTCCAATTACTTAGGATTGCGAATGTTAGGTTAAAGGGAAGAAGTTTGAAATTGAAAGATCAGGATCCGAACGAAACACTACGCAACGGCGTTTGGGCCACTCTGGAAAATACGAAACCTTTAATGTAGAATAGCTCTAGGTGTCCTGCGATCTTTAAACAGTAGGGACAGGAAGGAAAAGATCTTTTTCACAGTAGGGTTTTGGAACCCGAGGTAGTTTGCCAAGTTGGCTAAAAGTTGCTGTGGGATTATCAAACCACTATATGCGCGCTTTGATAGACAATCTGCGATTCGCAAGTCCACTTGATTTACCCTTCAGACATCTTAGACAACCCCGCCCAAATTATCTTTGTCTCCTTAGAATCGATGTTTTCCACCACGTTTTTTATTACACTGAGCACATTCCTGGAATGATTTGCTCGACTTCGCATCTGCTTAAGCGTCACTGACAAGTTAAAGTAGACTTGCCTCTTTGTCGGTAGCCGCATAAAAAAAAACATAAGTTAGATTTGGTATTTAATTAACATCGCACTAGAGGGCGCACACAGCGGGCAATTGGCGACAACTCGAGAGATCAAAAGAAAGATCTAAAAATAACGCCACGTAATTTTGATTCTGTCAAATGACGAGGTCAACACCCGAGCTGGCACCACCTCTCCAAACTTCCACACCAGGCGAAAGAGGACATTCAAGGCTACGACAGATTTACCGCACATCACCCCCGTGTACACAATGGTCATTGACTGGATCGAGTTTCAAACTCGAGGCCTTCCGGTTGCCAATTCGTTTCCCTTCCAACTGCAATGAAATGGCGGCAACGAAAGGAATTCTCTATAGTCATAGCATGAGCTTTTTGAAACTTTGCTCCGTCTTGTTGTTACTTTAATTTGCTGTAAACGTCTTTGTCGATCAATTTCAGAACAGAAGTTTCGCAGTATCGCTTACTCTGCTTGGGTATCCCGGGGTTTCTATCCCCATGGTTACCAGAAGCATTTATCTCAATGGGGAAAGATTACTAGAATACATTAAGGTCGTGTAATTTTAAAAAGATGCATCCTAGAGGAAATTTAAATTCTTTTCAACGTTTCTATGAAATTAATAGACATTACGTATTTTAGCGTCTCCCCAAAATTATTCCGAGTCAGAATCAATTCCATCATCTTTCAGTTGTTGATATGCAGCCATTTGAATTATTACCCCAACAAACACCCCATCATCGTATTTGCTACAAAATAACTTGAAGGTAAGTAGTTAATTATCGTCGCTGTGGAGCAGCACGAGGTCTATTGGCGTCGGTCAAGAAAAAATAAGGAAGGAAATATCGGAGGACAACACCTCGAAGTTTTTTAACACCAGTCAGATGACGATCTTAACGCTTGAACTGGAACCCCTCTGAACAAACGTCCACACCTCCTCTTTCCAATGATATATCACACTAGGTAATAGAATAAGAGGAAGTTTGAAAATTATGCACGTTTCCAATAAGCACTCCACATCTGACACGGTCTTTCAAATGTAAACAAACCGTTTGTGGACATTTCTAATCTTTGTTGCTCAACAATGTATATTATATTTTTTACTTTACTTCACTCAAATTATTTTCGATAATCTGGTAACAGTAGAGTTAACTGTAATCATTTAGTTTTTTTTAAACTATTTTTATTAATTTTACCATGCGATATAAGTTAGCACTTTCTGAGACATGACATTTGATCTATTATGGACTAGCAATAAGGATAAATGTTGGTTTTCTGCACAATCTGTCTGGGCAGAATATTTTTATTTACTGTCAAGTAACTTAAATCCAAATCACGGTCTTTGTCCAGTTGGGAATGAAAGCTGGTGGAAATTTCAAAGTGCTGTAGCTAAAAGAGTGATGTGTATTACCATGATAAACACACACATATTGCCTTGCCTTATACTGCCTACATTTTGAAGACAATTAAATCAAATTTCAGAGACTTGGCGAATCAAGAATTGTTGAAAAAATGTGTTCACGGAAAGACTCAAAACCCAAATGAATCGGTGGACAATGTGATTTGGACTCGCGTTCCAAAAAATGCGTTTGTAACCATCCAAACTTTAAAACTGGGAGTGTTTGATGCTGTTTCCTGTGCAAAGGTGGAAATATTATAAAGTGCTATACATTATCTAGAGTTAAAATCAATCCAGGCTGCCATTTTATACAAATTTTTGAGAAAACTGGACTAAGACCGTGTTATCGATGGAGAGCGAAAACTCTCCGAATACAGTAAAAAGACCCGCCATAGAAAGAAAAGCATAAAAAAAAATTGAAGATACATGTATTAAAAATGAAAGAGATCACCCTTTATATAAATCAGGATTTCATTGAGGTTAGACGTAAAATTATTTATAAAAATTCATTTGAAATGTTTAAATCCATTTTTCTCAAAACTTAGATTTTTAAGTTCATGCCCCATTTTCTCAGAATCTACTGAACATAATGACTTAATATTTTTATGACATATTTGTGCTATATCTCTAAAAATTTTAATTCTTGCATTTTTTGATTTTTTGAAAATTAGATTTTTTAGAAATTTAAATGTGTTAAAAAATGCTATCTAAAAAGTGTTATTCAGTTAAAATTTTCTACAAAATTAAAATTTTTAAATAAAAAAAAAGTGAGCTGTTAAAGTTAGTATAACATATCAGTCTAACCCAGGGTTCGAAATACCCAGGTGCACAGGTGCACTGTGCACATGAAAATATAATTGTGCACCTAATTTTTTCCCGCTAGGTGTACACAGTGCACCTTGTGCACCTAATTTAAAAACTTAAGTGCACAAGGTGCACCTGTATTAAAAAATCTATTTCGAGGCCTGGTCTAACCACCATAAAAATTTTGTGTTGATTACTATTATAGTTATTGAGAAAAAGGGTCTTGAATTTCGTGAATTTTACATGGAGGAGATAGGGCCTTCCCGGTCCCCTTAATGGCAAGATATCTCGTCAGTAAGATATTGCTAGAATTGTGACTACAAGTGATTTGATCAGATTTCATCTACCGATGAGATTTCTCGTTTATCCAGATCTGATCAAATTTTTACTGACGAGATATCTCGTCAATTCAGATATGGTCCGGTTTCACTTAATGACGAGATACCTTGTGGACAACCGTCAGGAGAATTAAAAGAAACAAGGGTAAAATCTAAACGGCAATTACTGAAATGAGAGCTGCGAAGCACGCAATTTATAATTCTTACCACAATTTTCTTCGTCTTTCAGATTTAAGCAATCATTCTCACCGTCGCAACGCCAGAGTTCGGCTACACATACGTCATTTCCACAATCAATCCATTCATCTGGACAGCTGGAGCCTGAAAAAAAATCGTATAAATGACTTCATGTATAAACGAAAACCATTTAGTTTTAAAATATTTAGACATTGGTTGGGTGTGCCAAACAGACATTGCTGGAAAGCATGTCATTTCGACAGTTTTCCCACCAGAATGAAGTAACTTTTTGTATCGTATTGAACAATTTTTTTGCGACATGGAAGCAATGCAAAGGATAGTTGGCGACGGTCCTGGATAAATCCCGATGTCTTATTTTGGAACCACAATCAGATGACTAGAGCACCCGAGTTAAGATCCCACTCACTAAACTACCTTACCGCTCGTTGAGGATATTTGAGGCAACGACAGATTTAACGTGCATCAGCAATGTGTACACGACAGTCTGTCTGGAAGAGAGTTAAGTGCGTCACGGGGAATGGGTTCACTTCGTTCCTCAAGTCCATACTAGACACAACTCGTTCAGAGGCAACATTGGTTCTAGATAAGTAAGTATCCACGTATTAAAACTATATTCGAACTAAGAACCATTCAATCCAGGTATGGCATTTAATTAACGTCGTACTGGAGCAACACAACGGGCTATTACGACCCATTCAATCCAGGAACTAGTACCCCATCACTTGACAGATTGGACGGAATTAATATATAAAGCGAAAAAGGTTTAAAAACTACGTGGCTTTGAGGTTTATCTTAGTTATCCTAGTCAATGAACAAGGATTACGCTTCATAAGCATCAATGCACATTAAAAGTCCTAATTAAGACAAAAAAAAGTTGAAAAGAATAATGGCGAGTTTAAAATTCCCAAGTTAAACTTCGAAGCAGACGATTACATAAATCTAATTGAATGGCAATCAAATTCCATTACAGATCCACCACTCACAGTATCTCTTTCTGATGATCAACTCAAGTCTATGATTCTAGACGTTCCAACCAATAGTAACATGTTTAACTTTCCAGCCATTCACAAGCAGTAGATCGTTGCGTTAAATTAGTAACTGAAGCATATAGTACAGTATGTGGTACAAAAGCACGAGATGGATTTATTCGGTCACGAATTGCTTCCAGACTTGCTTTACCAAGATTTGAAACCAATAGCCAATATCAACCACTTTTAAGCTAAACCACTTGCCACTAACTTCAGTTTAATTTTTTAGGTTAAGCTAGTAACTTAAATTGAAACTTTTAGGGGGGATGGAACTAGTTATGCAGCCACCTCCTCGTGCTGAGTTCTGGGTTGTTTTCATAATGCAAAAACAGCGAAGGTCTACAAGGGTAAGCGCCCCTGTAAACGCGTGGGCGCAATGAGTCTATTGAGCGGGGTGGAGACGCGCGTGATGGCGCTCTAAAAAAGGGAAATTTTTTTATTTTCCGGGATAATGTTAGGTGTAAAACTTTTTTTTTACACGCAGGGAAGTTCATTTCACTCACCCATGGCTTTAAATAAGATGTATTAAATTTTTTAAATGCGTTATTATTATTTTTGTGAAAAGATTGGCAAATTTCGAAATTTTAAAGCGATTTTGGCATTTGAAGATATTAATTGATTTAGCTCATATTTGGTATTATTAATATGCTTGGTAGTCCCCAACTATTCCCACCATAGGCGTTTTCAATTTCCGAAATTCGTGTTTTTCGCTCCACCCTAATATATATATATATATATATATATATATATATATATATATATATATATATATATAGACACACACACACACACACTGAAGAGCCAAAACATTATGAACACCTACTCAATAACGCGTTGCGCCTCCTTTGGCCTGCAAAACAGCTGAAACTCGCCTGGGCATAGATGCCGCACGTTATTGGTACATGACTGGAGACAGGTTGTACCAAATGTCTAAGCAGCGATCACTCAAAGACGAGATATTTGGACATGGTGGAGTTTGAGCTCTGAGATTTCGCTCCATGACACCCCAAATGTGCTCTATCCGGAGAGTTAGGAGGCCAGGACATTAAGTGGAATTCATCAGTATGCTCCTCGAACCACTCCAACACAATCCGAGCCTTGTGACATGGGCGTTGTCCTGCTGGAAGATTCCTTTTTCAGTTGGGAAGACAGACGCCATGTAAGGGTGCAACTGATCCGCAATGATGTTCAGATAGTTCGCAGCGTTCATGGTCTGTACTACCACAACTACTTGTTGTAGAGACACCCATGAGAACGTCCCCCAAAGCATAATACCAACACCACCAACCTGTGTATGACCTGCTGTATAAGAGGGGAGCAACTGTTCGCCTGGCAGACGGCGTCCCATGACACGACTATCGACGTGATGAATGAGAAATCGGGATTCATCTGACCAGGCAACTCTCATCCATGGTCCAGTCTCGATGTTCCCGGGCCCACTGTAGGCGTAGTTGACGATGACGCTTTGTCAACACAGGCACACGAGTGGGACGTCTGCTGCTCTGTCCCATACATAACTTTGTCCGCTGAACTGTGTGTTCCGAAACACTTGCGCTTGAACCTGTTTTGTATTTTGCTGTCAGCTGAGCCACTATCTCGCTCCGATTTTGCTTTACGAAGCGGGACAGTCACCGACTTCCTTTTTCTTTGATGACGCTTGGACGACCAACACCTTAGCGTCTACTACTGGTGTCACCATCATTTATCCATTTTGCATGAATACTAACAACGCAGATTGTGCAGAACCTACCAGTCGTGCAGTTTCAGTGATACTTGTTCCGAGTCTTAGGGCCATTACGATCTGCCCTCTATCAAATTCGCTTAGATCAGCATAATGTTTCCTATCACTCGCAAAAGTAAGTGCAAGAATGATTACTTACCTTCTCCAACAGCAGTTAAATACCATTCTCATTTAATCACATGCCCTATGTCATCTAGACGAGTTTATTGAAAAATGTGAAGATGGTCATAATGTTTTGTCTCATCATTGTATATATACTATATACACTCAGCGCCATAAAAATTTGAGCACCAAGAACTAACTGTGGGATTGTAACGAAACATGGCATGAAGGTACATGTCGGCCAGATATGCAAATGATTAGAAATGCAGCGTGATTGCGTAATGCCACTAGAGTGCGTTGAACTTCGTTCTCCTTGGTGTATAAAACAGGTAAGCAGAGTTTGTTTGAGTGTACTCGAAGACAATATGAGCAGCTGTCAGAGTTCGAGAGGGGAAAAAAATCATCGGGATGATGGAAGCTGGGTGGTCAGCTCGGCAAGTAGCTCGTCAAGTAGGCCGTTCTGATTTTACTGTGAGGAGATGTTGGGACCAGTGGACAGAAGAGCCGTCATTTACACGACAACCAGGCTCAGGACGCTCTCGACAGACCAGTCGTCGAGAAGACAGTCACATCATACGAAACGCACGCGTAGAGGCAACTGCCTCATTGGCCGCTATCCAAACACAGGCAGCACCTTCACTACGGGCCCCTGTGTCTTCCCGAACCATCGCAAGGACTGAAGGACATCTGGTATCGCGGCGCCCATTACGTGTGCTTCCCATGACACCCACCCACCGACGCCTCCGTTTGGAGTGGTGTCGCGCACGACGGGATTGGACTGCAACGGAATGGAAACAAGTCGTCTTCAGCGACGAATCTAGATTCAATTTTAGCAGTGATGACAATCGTGTTCGTGTGTGGAGGCCCCGTGGTGAACGCCTCAATCCTGCCTTCGCTTTACAGCGACATACAGCTCCCACAGCTGGTGTGATATATGGGGTGCCATTGCTTACGATACACGGTCACCCCTAATATTGATCCATGGCACAATGACAGCCCATCCGTACGTCCATGACATCCTTCAGCCACATGTGATGCCACTCAATGCAGGGCTCCCAGGAGCCATCGGCCACACACAGCAAGGATGTCACAAGACTGCCACCGCCTCATTACCACCCTTCCCTGGCCTGCTAGATCCCCAGATTTGTCACCAATCGAGCATATCTGAGATCATTTACGATGGAAAGTTGGACACTCTACGAGTTTGGTCGAACTAGAGGCGCGTTTACAGCAACTGTGAAGCGAGATGTCTCAGGACATCATATGGAACTTTTATGCCTCAATGCCCGCTCGTATAGCATTGTTTTCGCTAGAGGGGGTCCAATAGAGTACTAAAACTTCCGTTCATTTGTAATTTTTTTCTGCAACAAATGATCATTTTTCTTTGATTTTGTGATCACTTACTTATATCAAAGTCGCACTTACATGTGTAAAATTTCGTTTCATTTTGGCGAATTTTTCTTGGTGCGCAAATTTTTATGGCAATGAGTGTACTTACAGTTTTACAGTCCACAGGACACTATTTGTATGGCTCTTTACCTTTACCCTCTTGGCGGTCGTCTCGTCGAGGTGTATCGGCATTGACAAAACTAGCCAGACACTAGAGAATGAAATATCTAGTAATTAAAAAAAGCTGACCTTATCTTGATCTCGTCACTATCGAAAAATGGCAATATCTTCAACATTCAGAATTCAATTGACATGTTTGGTGACAATATGTTAGGACATTAGAATGATGAGAACAGACAGACAGTAATTAAAAATTTCTTTTCATTTTGACGACTTTTTCTTGGTGCGCAAATTTTTATGGCAATGAGTGTATATATGTTTTGAAATGCTTAACTATTTTCTGATAGATGATTTGTGTCATGGGTGTCAAAATGCCGATGATGCGTATTTGGTAACTTTTATACAGCAATTAATCGCTCTATATTAAAAAAAATTACCGCCCCCACAGGATTGAAAACTGTGTTGTTCAGCTTAATTCTTAGAAGGTTTCCCGAGAAAGTAATGATCAGAAAATTACGAAATTATCATGATTTGTTCAAAATTGTCCAGTGAACACGATGAAGAAGATTTTTTCCCGTTGCGGCTATTAGTTTAAAGTTTATTAAGTGTCAAAGTTGAAAGAGCGAAATTTCTACCACGAGAGAGCAAAACACATACACATTTTCAGTTTTCAGCCGTGAGTTTTTTTTAAAGTATGCCACTAAACATGCATTTTTGCAGCTTGTCGAGTTTTTTTTAGAAATTTCAATTTGGTTCCTGATAACATTTTTTTTTTCAAATTCGGGAAAATCTTGACATTTACGTTATTGTTTTTTAAAACTGTCATATCCATATCTTATTACTATTAGTTTTTAAATTTTAAAATATCGTGGGGGCGAACCTTAGAATTTCCTTTTTTCTACGGTAGAATTATTTTTGAAATTGGCTAATAAATAAAGCCAATGCGATCAAAGTTAGTTTTACAAATTTCGGAATATTGGGAAATTTTTGTTACTTTTTGTTAAAACTGTCATATTATTTCTAAAATTTATAAACATTTTTGAAAACCTTATAATATACTTTTTATTATGGTACAGAAATTTTTGAAATTGGTTAATAAATAAAGTCGATGCAATTAAAAGTTGGTCATACAAATTTCGAAACTTTTAGATCGTAATTTCCGATACAAAACTAAAACTGTCATGACTCTTGCTTAACACTATTAGTTTTAAAATTAGAAAATACCATGTGAAAGCTTAGAATGCACGAAATCGTATGGTATATTTATTTTAAAAATTGGTTCATAAAAATAAATTCGATGCGATGAAAAGTATAATTTCACGATAGTGTAGAAATTGTTCTCGCGGCAGCGCGGTGTAACGTCAGACGCTTTGCATGAAACCAAGGCTAGTTCGTTGGTGAGAGTAATCGAGCAGGGGGAGGAGCCCCATAGTATTCTAAAAAATGCGGGATTTTTTTTAGGAAATTTAGAACAAATTCTCTTAAACTTCAAAAACTTTGGGTAGATAATATTTTTGAGGAAAATAGGGATTTTTATCAAGAGACTGGATTCTTGGGATTCATTTGAGATCACACTGAGGATAAAATTGAGTTAGACTTAAAAACTGCAAAAGGTTCCATTCAAAATGCTAGAAACAACAAATCATTTGTTCTCGGAGTGATCTCGAAGATATTTGAACGTTGTGGTGAGTCCTTGTGTCATAATGTTTGAGATAGTCATGCAGAAGATATAGGAACGATCTTTACAATGGGATGAAGAATTGGCAAGTAACTTATCACTCAAGTGGATAGACTGGTGCTACGAACTGTTTCAATCGGAAAAGCTATCTTTCGATAGAAAATTCTCTGACAATCATAGCGACGATATTTATTTGCATATTTTTTCCTATGCTAGTCCAGCAGCGTACATAAGTGTAGCGTATTTTAGATTCAGTGACATTAAATGTGGAGTTAAGACTACTCTTGTCATTGCGAAGGGAAGAGTAGTCCCGTCGAAATTAATTTCATTGCCAATATTAGAGCTTATGGGGGCAGTGATTAGAGCGAAACAGGCAAAATGCTTGATAGAACTGTTCCCTGAGCTATGTAAACTAATATATTTGTGGAGCGATTCTCAAATTACTATTTACTGGATTCGAGGGAAAGACTGGTAACCTTTTGTCTGCATTAGGGTTTCAGAGATACAATCCTTGACTGATCCACATCAATGGTTTCATTGCAGGGATAATGACAATCCCGCGGATTTGATCTTAAGAGGTGTGCGAGTTTCGAAGCTTTAGACGGATCCCTTTGTGGTAGAGGGGTCCAAGTTGGATCATGGAGGAAGAAAGGAATTGGCCATCTGGTCTTTCAGCACTTATTGAAAAGGAGAGTGTGATGACGGAAAGACGGATTAAAAACCTCTCTCTTCAGGTGTCTGTCATTGAGCCATCACATATGCCTTTATTGGACTTAAAAAGGTATAACTGTCTACAGAAATTTTATTGTGTGTCTGCTTACGTGAAACGTTTCGTGTTTAATTGCAGAAGCAGACAGAAATTGTATGGACCAATAGGTGCATCAGAAATCGGCGACTCTGAACGTTATTGGTTGAAAACTGTGCAGCGGAAACATTTCATGCATGAAATTGACTGTCTATAGAAGGGAAAACGTTTGGACCAAACTTCTCCTGTGCTCTGTTTGAGCCTTTTTTTTTAGATGAAAACGGTCTTCTTAGACTGAAGGGAAGGCTTCAGTTTTCCGATTTTGAGATCGGGGAAAAGCACCCGATATTGTTGCTTTGCAAAGACAAATTTTGCGAAATTGTGGTTGTGGAGTGCCACAATAAAGTGTTCCATTGCAGAGTATATAAGCGACGTCGGCCCAAATCAGAGAACAGTTTTGAATTATTAAGGGTCGCCAGTGTGTTAAAACTGTTTTGAATAGTTGTTTCGTGTGCAGAAGGTAGAGTAAGTCTTGGTGTGCAGGAAACTGTACCTTTATCACCCGATCGAGTGCTTCAATCTCCTCCGTTTACTGTGACTGGTGTGAACTTTGCCGGTCCATTCTTTACTAAGGACAGTAATTTCAAATATTACTTGCTTCTTTTTACCTTTGCCACTTCGAGAGCTCTGAACTTAGAATTAGTTACATCTATTTCAACAAAATCATTCCTTTTAGCTTTTCGTAAATTCATTGTGGTCGATGTGGTTTGTGTTCCTCAATTTATTCAGACAATGCTAAAGGTTTCAAGCGTGCAGAAATTGAGCTAAAAAAGATCTGGAGTTGCATAAACCACTAATCTGTTAAAAATTTATTTGCTTCCCATGGTATTAAATGTAAGTTTATTGTTGAGGAAGGAGCTTGGTGGGGAGGGTTCTGGGAGAGGCATTTTCGAACTATTAAAACCTGTCCAAGAAAAATTTTTGGACGCTCAACGCTCACATTGAAGGAGCTGGAAGCGCTTTTTATTGAAATTGAAGCCATGATTAACCCACGGCCAATAACTTATATTTATGATGATCCTTCAGAGCCCTCACCATGAATTATTGGAAAACGATTAATTGGTCTTCCTGTTTCAAAAATTAAGAGGGAAGATTTGTGTGGTTCCAGAAGTGCTGCGGTAAAACGATTCAGGCATCGACAAACATTGTTTAATCACTTTTGAAGACGTTGGAACATTATATCCTCTCTTTAAGATCTCCAAATGTGTGTCCTCCAACAAGCGTAACAACTCATTTTAAGGTTAATGATATTGTGTTGATTATGATGATCGTTACCCACGAAACTTGTGGTCTATGGGTAAAATCATAGAAGTATTTCCAGGAAGAGACGGAAAAATCTGTTCCTGTCTAATTAAAACGCAATATGGGAATATTAAAAGACCTGTACAGTTATTATGTAATCTTGAAATTAATGATAAAAATTAACCGTTGTTTATTTTCTTACATTTCTTAAATGAGTTTAATTTCTCATTACTTCTGAAAATTCGCGTTTGTTGAACATTGTAATTTGTAAAAAAGAATTTGATTATTCTAATGGAATCCATATTACAAATATACAGAGGCTGTTCACACATTTTTTAGACAATGTATATTGTATTCGCAAAACTAAATTACATAAAATTCTTCTGTTTTAAATGTTCTATTTTAAAGCCCTTATTCTGAACTATCTTTCGAAATCATAATTTCTAGGATAATAATTCCTTTTGAAGTGTCAGAAGAGGTATTCTATCCCATTCCTCCTGAACAGCTTTCCAGAGTCCTGTAAGGGTTGTGGGACGACGTTTGGATAATGCAGATTTTAAAAGTTCGAAAGCACAAATATCCATAGGTGATACATCGGGAGATTTAGTAGGGATATCAGTGAAAGGTATGGCCTTGATACCGGTTTTTTGTTCCATTTCTTTTAGGAAATTTACAGTGGATTTTGATGTGTGACTGCTAGCTTTGTTTTGATGGAGTTCCACAGATTGATGGCACTGTGGGTAAAGCGATGGTATTTCATTCAGAAAAATTGGCGATAAAATATGTTTCTGATAGTATTTGGAGTTAATCTTGACATTTTTTCCCACTCTCTTTATTTTTAACTTGCCATTATATGAAAAACCAGCAACAATCATGAATCCCTTAGAAAAACTTTCTTTCGATTCTGTGAACCGTGTACTTAATTTTTTTTTCGCCCCTTTTATGATAATAAATGGCTCTTTTTTTTTGCTGCAATCATTTAAATACACCCATGATTCATCTATTGTGACAATTTTTTCCATTTTTCTTTGGATAAGTGTTTCTCATATAGAATTCGGCAGCGTGTCCTGCGTTCAGAGATATGTTTTGGAGAAAGACGATGCACATTGTGTTTTTTCGCTTTCTTAAGATTTAAATCAACGTTTATCATTTTGTTTACATTGGACACCGAATATTTTAATGATTTAGCAACTGTCCTTTGACTAGGGGGATTTTCTTTTAACATTAAACAACGTACCTTTGCAATAGTCTAAGATGTCCGTTTCTTCCTTGGATATTTGTTTGGAATTTTTGTCCCACTTGAGGCTCCAATTTGACGTTTTTTTCCTTTCTTGTTGACGATATTACCTATCGACGCTTTAGGTATCACAAAACCATGACTCTCACATCGTTTTTGGGTAACGGAGTATGAATATTTCTCTTCGGAAAGAGCATAAATACAGCCTTCGAACCACTGCTTCGTTAAAAACACCATTTTGAATGAAAATAAACCTCTCAAGCCGCAGACGATAATTTTGACTTTTAAAAACATTGTACAACTGCAATTATTTCTTTTGCAGCAAACGATTTTTTATTACCGCTAACAAAAATCGTCTAAAAAATGAGCGAACAGCCTCTGTATACGCAGTATTAGTGCAGAGTTGCTCACTACATTGGGTGTCAGTAAAAGTTACGAACCTGCGAGCTTCTATCTTGTGAACTGTGAATAACTATTGTTACAGCTACACTCTACGTTTATGAGCGGTGTGAATAACTATTGTTACAGCTACACTCTACGTTTATGAGCGGTGACAAAGGCCTTGGTGATTTTTTTTGGCGCACTTTCAGTAGCGAGATACGGTAGGTTAAGGCAACGCATCTGTCTTTACGGAAATTGTGGTTTTCAGAGCAACCTCGGTAAACAGTAACTTCCAATTTTCATTTGGATATTCTAGAAAGTTCTTCCAAAATCCGTTAAAGTCGTTTAATTTCATCGGTTCGTTTGAAATTTTTTCTTTGCTTCCATTGGTTACTTTGATTTTAAAATATCCTTTGCCTTGGTCCTTTTAAATTTTTTGCTGTGATACCATTGGTTCATTTATTTGTATTTCTATAGTTGTGGAATTTTTTTTTTGTAATTTTTTTCACGAAACGTTTAAGAGTTTTGTTTTTTTGCCATTTGTGGAATTTTCTTTATTATTATTTTTTCAAGGAGCATTTTTGACGTATCAGGTTGTATTATTTCTTGTTATTTTTCTTTTAAAAATCTTTTTCTTTTTCAAAAAGATTACTCAAATGTGTTTTTAAGTTTTCATTTTCCGTTGTAAAAAGAAAAATATTTTTTGAAGAAAAAGAGTTTTGAAATAATTCTTTACTTGGCAACTTTAGAAGTTTGCCAAAAAAAATCGCCAAGGCCGTTGCCACAGCTCATAAACGTAGAATGTAGCTGTTCCTAATTATTTTGTGAGCCACTGTGTTGCGAACTGTGGTTAAAACAACTGTGGTGCGAACGAACATTGTGTGTCAACTCTGTCCTATATTTGCCTCAACACGGATTACCATACTGAAAGCTGAATCAAAAGTCTGAGTGAATAATCATCGATCAACAGAACGAGAAAAAAATCGATGAGTTCTTTTCAAAAATGACTTCTAAACTTACTCTTAATGATATTCCACACATTCGAAATTCCTTAAAAACTGGAAAAACGGCACAATTAAAATTATTAAACAAAATTTTTTGTAATATACCCTTCGACCGAGAAAGTCGAAAGAGACTGATGAACTTCTCGGGTTTCGACACTGACTTTAATACAGACTTAAAGAGAAAAGAAATTCTGAGCAAATGCTCGTCAACTGATTTAGTTTCCGTTATTAATTTACTCCATTCAGAGCCTGTTTCCGAAAAAGTGAATATGGTTAATTCCATTTTCAATTCTTTGTTGGATCTTTCCCTGTTGCAAAGCACCAAAAATTAATCGTCAGAGTCAGAGGTCGAAGAATTTTCATCTCCCGCAGAAATCAATCAACAAAATGAAAGTAGGGTTCAACACCATGCACATCCCAAGACTATTCATTAAGGTTTTTCGATTGCGGATTTATTGAAAACAATTCGCCCCTTCAACGCTTCGGATATTTACCCGGTTGAAAGATTTATTGAGAACTTGGAAGAAATTTTTGAGCTGTATAACCTAAATAAGTTATAGTGTATTTTATTTGCTAAGCAATCGGTTCAAAACACAGCGAAAGTCTTTGTGCAAAGTTTGCGCGGTTTGTCCTCCTGGACGAAATTAAAAGAAAAGTTTGGATCAAAGTTCGGTAGCTCAGAATTGCATAACATTTTACGTCAGAGAAAAATACGAAAAGACGAAAATGTTAGTAAATATTTCATACATTTGTGTGAAATAGCGAGTAGAGGAATGATATGCACTCAATCATTACTCGATTACGTTATCAGCGGTGCTAATGATCCTCTAAATCTGTGATGGCCAACCTGTGGCGCATGCGCCAAGCTTGGCGCATTGGATGATTACAAGTGGCGCATTCTATCCTTGCACTTGCTAATTCTTTTCAAAAGTTTTTAAAATGAATAGTTATATATATATCGTTTTGTATCGACATACAGATGTGAACAAGCATTATCATTCATGGAGTTTATTGAAAGCAAAACGAGGTGGCGATTGACGGATTCAAATTAATAGAATTCTCTGTTGTAGACATTGTTTTACACATAAATATAGTTAAATCATTTAAAAATGTTAATTATGTCGATAAACATACTTTTATTAAAAAAGTTTTTAAGGATATGACAGGACCATGAACGTAAGGTAGAAAAGGTGCTTGAGTTGTATGGCGCATCTGAACTCGTATGTGAAATAAATTGACGCATGGTATGTAAAAGGTTGGCCACCCCTGCTCTAAATCACAAAACAATACTCTACGGTTGTAATAATATTCCAGAATTCAAAGAGAAATTGAAAGTTTTTGAAAAAAATTTAGGAAACTGCGCGAAACGAGACACGCATGTTCCACCTACACGTGTGAAATCAAAATTCTTTACATTTGAGCGATCTACGGACGACTCTTCGCATGAATTCAGGAAACATGAGCGTGAACTTGAGTCAATGCCACCAAAGTTAAATTTTTTTTTCATGTGTTTCGAAACCAATACGTTGTTTTAATTGTGGTTCAACAGGACATAAGGGTGTAGTTTGCCCGGAGAAAGCAAAAGGGCTTAAATGTTTTAAATGCAAAATATTTGGCAATCATCTTGCTGAAACTCAAGAGATCAATTAAACTATTCTGCAACTCAAGCAGAAAAATCCTGAAAACGGTTACCATTCTTAATGTAAAACAAATTGCTTTAATTGATATAGGCAGTGAGTCAAGCATGATTAATAGAGCATTGTACATGAATATTGGTTCACCTAAATTAGTAACATATGACATTAATTTCATTGGTATTAGTGGTGAAAAAATTACTCCTATTGGTTATTTTCAAACTGTTATTTCAATGAATGATGTAAAAATATCTGCAAATATATACATTCTTGAAAATGCATGTAATGATTTTGTTATCGGTATGGATGTTTTAAACGAAGTAAAAATTTTCTTTTGTGATGGTATTATACAAACGGAAAAAGGTCCTAAACAATTTAATGTCAGATCGATAAAAATTTTTTATAATAATGTAACTAATGATCAGAATGCTAATCCTAACAGTACTGACGATTGTGATTCATTTTTGCTTGATCTTGCTGACGTTGCAGTGTTAGAGCAGGTTGATATGGCCCATATTTCAGACTCGAACGTGAAAATAGAGTTACCAGGCCTTATTCAAAATTACACACCTAATCTTACAAAAACAACTGAAGTTCAACTGAAAATTGTACTAAGCGATGAAATTCCCATGTGTCAGCGCCCGCGACGACTCCCCCTAGTTGAGCAAAAAATAGTGCAAACACAAATTAATGAATGGCTGGATCAGGGTGTCATCAAACCTATCTGTTCTGAGTATTCTGCGCCAGTGGTTCTTTGCCGCAAGAAAAATGAACAACCACGTTTGTGTATTGACTTCCGATAATTTAATAAGAAAATTATCCGTGACAGGTACCCTCTTCCCCTCATTGATGATGTCATTCATCGACTTCAGAATTTTAAAGTTTTCTCATCGCTGTATTTGAAAAATGTCTTTTTTCACATACCTTTGGAGAAGTCAAGCACAAAATATACATCTTTTGTGACTGCTGATGGACAATTCGAGTGCCTCAAAACTCCGTTTGGTCTCTCCACAAGCCCAACCGTGTTCATGATATACATTCAATGTGTTTTTAAAGACTTACTAGCTGACAATACTTTAATTCTGTATCTAGATGACTTACTTATCCCTTCATCAAGGTCTTCAAAAACTTAAATGCGTACTGCAGAGAGCCTTTGAGTGCGGACTCAATCTCAAAAAGTGTAATTTCTTAGAACGGAAAATTGAATTTTTAAGATAGTATGTTCGGTAAAGAGGCACGATCAAACCTTACCATTTGAAGACAGATGCAGTCAGATATTTCCCAGAGCCTAAAACTACTAAACAAGTTTAATCTTTCCTTGGACTGACAGGATATTGCAGACAATTTATTCCCCAGTATCGCAAAACCACTGAGTGATCGTCTACGTAAAAATGTTAAATTTGATTTTAGTCCATCCCAGAAAACTGCTTTTCAAAACTTGAAGAACATATTATCCTCAAATCCTGTTTTACATATTCTTCGACAAAATTTTCCGCTAGAGTTGCACACAGATGCAAGTAGTTATGGATTTAGTGCTGTCCGTTTACAGCAATGTGACGATGGAAAACTCTATCCGATCCACTATATGAGCATGAAAACGTCGTCTCAACAAGATAAATATTCGAGTTACGAGTTGGAGATCCTTGCAATAATCGAGGCCATAAAGAAATTCCGAATCTATCTTCTTGGTTCCCATTTCAAACTGATTACAGATTGTGATGCTTTCACAAAAACCCTTCAGAAAAGAGACCCCAGTCCCAAAGTAACACGTTGGGCATTGTCACTTGCTAAATTTGATTTTAAAGTTGTACACTGCCCGTGTCTACAAATGCCCCACGTAGGTGCCTTGAGCCGTTACACAGTTCTGCCGATCACATCTTATTCCGAAACAACTGAGCAAATTGCCGCTGCACAAAACAGAGACGAGTTCATAAAAGCGATGAAAACTTTGTGTGAACAGAATAACACATCGGAGTACCTAATGAAAAATGACATACTCTACAAACATGTGGCTGATCGTGATCTACTTGTCGTGCCTGAATCAATGCAAAATGAGATAATCCGCAAAGTTCACATCAAAAAGGACATTTTACTTTAGCATAGACAGAGCTAGTCAAACGAGATTATTTTATTCAAAAAATTCGGAAACGACTACAGCGGATCATTGCAAACTGCATTGAATAAATATTATGCAATAAAAAACGGGGGATAGCAGAAGGGTTGTTAAACCCCATTCCTAAAGAAGATACCCCTTTAACAACGTATCATTTAGACTTTATTAGCCCTTTACCATCTACTAACAAAAATTACAACCACATCTTCTGTGTCATAGACGCCTTTTCTAAATTTGTTTGACATATGTAAAGTTAACTAGTACTCATTGTGCCCAAAAAAATTATACCTCCAACAAACTGTTTTTGGCAATTCCATGCAAATAGTTACTGATAACGAAAGCGCATTCACATTAAAAGACTTTGAGGAGTTTTGTACCACTCAAGGTATTACACACATAACTGCCACAACTGGCATCCCCAGAGCGAACGGGAAAGTTGAGTGCTTGCGCGAAACATTGATTCCCATACTATCTAAACTTTCTGTTAAGGAACCCACGAAGTGGTTCCAACATGAGCCTTCCGTGCAGAGAATCATCAACAACACAACAAGCCGCAGCACAAATTTCATACCTTTCGAACTCTTAGCTGGAACAAAAATGCGAAACAAAGAAGACTTGCACCTAGTTGCAATCCTAAACGAGGAATATAACAAAACTTTCATCAAAGAAAGGCAACAAGTACGTAACGAAGCTAAGAAGAACATCTTAAAAATCCAACAGGAGAATAAAAATACTTACAACAAAAAAAAACTGCTACGCAGTATCAAGTGGGCAACTTTGTAGCGATTCAGCGTACGCAATTTGGCACAGGACTCAAACTGAGGCCGAAAATTTTCGGACCCTACAGCGTCCAACGTGTGAAAAGTAATGATAGACACGACGTCGAGAAAATTGGCGTACACGAAGTACCTGGGATGACAGCCACTACAGCAGACCATATGAAACCCTGGTGTAACGCCCTAGACGGAATATTTACTTTTGCTTTTTATTTTATTGTTTGTGTGTTTGTTTTTCTTTTCAGTTTCTTTTTGTGTCGTCTTCTGCGTCATGCAGCCCATGCCGCGTCAGGATATACCGAGTGTTGTAGGAATACTAATCCACGGTAGTTGTCTACTAGTCTGGAAAGAGCTTATTATAAGAGCAACGAGACTGGTAGGAGTCAGTTGCATTGTTGTTGGAATGCGAGGCAAGACTGGCAGGAGCCAGTCACATTCCAGTATTAAGTTACAAGAAAATTAATAGAACAGAGGAGTTGACAATTGCGAGTTTTAAGAGAGAGATGTTTTATAAGTGTTCCAGAGATATTGGTTTAGAGAAACTAACTGTGTTATTTGTGGGAACAGCTACACTCTACGTTTATGAGCGATGGCAATGGCCTTGGCGATTTTTTGACGAACTTCTAAAGTCTCCAAGGAAATAATTGTTTCCTAACTCTTTTTCTGTCACAAATATTTTTCTTTTTACAACACACTTTTTTAACACAATTCAGAACGTTTTGAAAAGTATATTTTGAAAAACTTTCACGAAAAGTAGTAAGCTTAAGCACATATCAAAACACATTTGTGAACCAGCAGAGAAACTAAGCTGCGAATGTTGGGTAAGAATACCCTGAAACTTATCAATTACACTAAATACAGTGGGCATGTTAAAAAAGAAAAAGATTTACAAAAGAAAAAAAAACAAGAAATAATACAACCTGATAACGTCAGAATTCTTTTGAAAAAAAATAATGAAAACGAAAACGGTCTTAAAAACAAAACTCTTAATGCTTTCGTGAAAACTATTATTATAAAATAAAAATTCCACAACTGTCAAAATACAAATAAATGGACCAATGATATTTAAAAGGACCAATACAATCAAAGGATATTTTAAAAACAAAATAAACAATGGGAGAAAAGAAAAAATTTCAAACGAATCAATTAAATCAAATGATTTTAACGGAAAAAAACCACTCAATACGGATTTCTATCGACATTAGGAGCTAAAAAAAGGTATGCAAAATATGCAAAATCCGAGCTTTAGTAATCACTTAGAATTTTAATAACATGCAACATGTAGTGCTATATGGAATTGGATATTTTATTTGAACCTTCAGCAATCGGAGTGTTGTTCACCTAATATGCCTATGAATTGTGAAACGTAATAATAATTCTGTATCGCAGGGGTGAACTATCGTAACTGACATTATAAAATTTTACAGTATTTAGATTAAAAGATTTTAAGGGCTTTTTCTTTACTTTTAGTAAGATGCTTTAAAGACAAATAAATGGTTGCTCAATAAAAAAAAGTTTTAATACCACTTAGGATGAAAACCCTACAATCGAAAACTTTGCACATACAATACTTTTACTCTGAGGTACAGAATTGTAAATACATACGTATGTTTTCGAATTAGAAAGGATATTAATATAGTTCTAATAATTAGGTTATATGACACCGGGCCTGAGTGAGTGACGTCATAAATCACAATTAGAAACCAACTAAACAACGGACTTAAAAAAATTTTCCCATAGCTTCTACTCGAGTAAAGGTAGGTTATATGCCACCGGGCCTGAGTGAGTGACGTCATAAATCACAATTAGAAACCAACTAATCAACGGACTTAAAAAATTTTCCCATAGCTTCTACTCGAGTAAAGGTAGGTTATATGCCACCGGGCTTGAGTGAGTGACGTCATAAATCACAATTAGAAACCAAGTAATCAATAATCAACGGACTTAAAAAATATTCCCATAGCTTCTACTCGAGTAAAGGTAAGTTACACGCATTCCTCACTGTCGCCACTTGTCCAATACGATGTTAATGAACTACCTACCTCAGGTATTGGAATGAGACCAATTTTGCTTTCGGGAAATATTGTGGAAGACTTAGCAAGTATCGGCGCGTCCAGTGTTTATCTTTTATAGTGCGAACAAGTATTTGAAAAAGCAAACCTGTCTAAGACGTTAGATCAATACTTCGTTATTAGCATATTGATTAGCTTTTTAGCTAGCACAGCAATTCTCATTTTATCGACTTGATAAAATGTCGGAGTATAAACAGTTTCAATTCGTCTTAAGGGGGTCCGGGACACAAAAATCGTCACATTTTCGAATTTTTTTTTATTAATTTAAGAAATTCTCTGTGTTTTTCTGCTTAAAATGACGTCTAAATCATGTTTCTATCTTAATTAGAACTAGAGATATGATAATTTTTGTGGTGCGTTGTTTGGAAAATCTAACACTCTTGACAGGTGTTGTCATGGCAACAAGATCTGTCTTTAAAACTTTAAATGCGTTTTTCTCCATGATACATTTTTTCAAGATTTCCTGTATTCAAATTGCTATAAGTCAAAAACCGATAAAGTTTAAGGGTTGAAATTTGGAATATATCTTTTACAAACATTATACTTTAATTTTGATTCAGCAAATTTGAAACAAATATTTACTTTTAAAAATATGACTTTTTTTAAAAAAAGTACCTTAAAATTTTCAAAGATTTTCATTCCAATATTTGTTATTTTTTATTAAATTAATATTTTTTAAATTGCTGAATCAAAATTAAAGTTTATAAATTTGTGAATAATTTACTGCAAGAATTTTGAAAATGGATCAAGAATATTTTGAGTTTTAGCAATTTAAAATGACCCCTCTTTTTTTCAAAAAATTTTAATTTAAAATTTTTTTAAAACTTTTGGAAAAATTTTGTGTTGTGATTTTGCTTATTAGTTAGATGGGTAATCAGTACAAAAAAATTCAAAATTCAAAATTAATTAATAAAAAAAATATTTCGATGTGTCCCGGACCCCCTTAAGCCGTATTTTCAGTTTTAATAGAAAGCAACGCTCTAAGTATCGAAGAAACGTCTTTCTTATTCTACAAATAATCTCTAGCTTTAGATTCCTTTAAATATGTTTTTCTCATAATTTGAATAAATTATCGTATGAAAGGGTGTGGCTCCACCTAACGCTTTGAAACAATAAGAAGACGCTCAATCTCTTAACACTCGAACGTCCGCCATTGCGATTACCCTTAAACGTCCGCCGGTGTCATCTCGACACCGGTAAATAAATCGCATAAAATAATTGCGATAACTAAAGATCACCAATAAGGATATTCAGTTGAGTTAGCTTTTATGACTATTTCATGACATTTACGTAGAATATGACCCTAATATACCAAAACAAACACACACACACACATATATATATAATGAAATTAGTTTCGTAAGTTTGGGAAGTAAGCTCTGAAAACGTGTGGATTTTAAATCAAATGTTAAAAATCAAAGGACTTCTCTAAATCTATTTCGACCCATTGTTTCTTTACAGAAGTTTAGGCTCCAAGAGTCAGACCTTAGGGACAATGTTCTTGACACCACTTACTCCGCGAGCATAGAATATCGCATGAAAAGAACATTGTTCATCAGTGGATACAGACCAGCTGATATAGCTCAAATTCATCTAGCTTCAACATTTGTGCATTTTATTATGCGTTCGAGTATGTAACTGTCGATGAAAAATAACCACGAATAAATGAAGTATTCATTGACGTTTTGTTTCGCACAGTTAGTCGGACTACTACTTTGACGTAAAACAAATCTAGCATCAAATCTGCCTGTGACATTGCCATTATGCGGTATCCATTCTATGCCGTCCCTAGCGGCATATATATCAGGATTAGTTGGGATATTATCAGTTTCATCTGCACTTTCTTCAGATTCTTCGCATTCATAGATTGGGGGCATCGGAATCGAAATTCGAACAAGTGAGCTCCCCACCATCCAATTCATTTTCAGCAAGTTCTCGCATCAAATTACTAGCAATTTATTCAGGATTTTGAACTCTCCAACGAGTTATCATTTGTTTTGTCTGTACTATACGTACACAAGGTTTGAAAATCGAATCTGTTTATTTTATAAGCAGATAAACAAATGTAAACGACGAAACACTATCACACTAGTATAATTTATTCGTTTCCGCTATGAACATGTAAATATATTTTTAAAAGTAAAACAGATGTACCATAAGAATTTGTTTGGTTAGCCAATAATGTTTGCTACTCAATGATCTTGTATTAAGTTGAGCGGAAGCTATTTAGAATGATAATTTTACGTGGTGTCGAAACGACACCAGTGGACGTTCTAGGTAAATTTAGCTGTGAAATTTTTATAAATGAATCTAGACCAACGAAAGTTCTACAGTGTATTTATCTACGAAAATGATTAAAAGTCACCAAAAATTTTCAAATTCAATTCACAAATGCGGAAAGAAGAACAAAATAAACAGGCACCGGTGTCGAATCGACACCGACGGACGTTCTAGTGTTAATCAACAAAATGGATAAGTGTTCAATCATTGTTGAAAAATAAAGAGAAGCTCAAGAGATTGGTATTTTGACATTGTAATGACATTGTATTTTGTCATGGTTGTCCAGACACAAGACAGATAATATCAAGTTATAGACATACACAAGACAGAAAATACCAAGTTATAGACATACGCAATACAGATAATATCAAGTTATAGACATACACAAGACATATATCAAGTTATAGATATACACAAGACAGATAATATCAAGTTATAGACATACACACACGAAAAAGTATTTAATCTCATATAATAAAGGATGGTAGTTACTTAACTAACGTCAAGACTAGATAACTAACCCCAAGAAAAAGATACAATTACAGCGACTAGTAATTTTGGACCGCGGTCCGTTGACGAAGTCAACACCTGAGCTCTCACCCCTCTCGAAACTTTCACGCCACACCAACTTAAAGACATTTGAGGCGGCTACCTTTATGATTTGAGGCGGCATCCTTTATTATATGAGATTAAAAAGTATTTAATCTCATATAATAAAGGATGGTAGTTACTTAACTAACGTCAAGACTAGATAACTAACCCCAAGAAAAAGATACAATTACAGCGACTAGTAATTTTGGACCGCAGTCCGTTGACGAAGTCAACACCTGAGCTCTCACCCCTCTCGAAACTTTCACGCCACACCAACTTAAAGACATTTGAGGCGGCTACCGCGGCCATCCCAGACACCGAGGAATGTTGGCCACAAAGTCCATTTGGTACCCTAAGGTTTGTTCGAGGAGGATCATCCGGGTAAGGAGGGTAAAAGGGAACAATGAATGTGAGATAAAGGAACTTGAGTGGTGGACACAGACCAGGAAAACATATATTTTACGTTTCACGACGATCTTTGGCTGAACCTAGTTTCGAACTCGCAACCCTTTGGTTGCTGATTCGTTGTTTTACTCAATGGGCTGCCTAGCCCCTAACTTTTCAGATATAACAGAAAGATACAGGGCAATTCCATTCTACTAGTGGAAGGGTAGGTGGGTACGACTTGATTAATGTCTCACTGAACCAACTGACGTCGTATTAGCGTTGGTCCATAATCAATCACCAAGAAGATACTGTAGTGTAAACCACAATCAGTTCAAGGGAATAAATTTTCCACTTGACTCCACGACATCTTTACGGGTTGAAATGGTTTCAATAAAAAAAATATATGCATTCTTACCGCAAACGAAAGTCCAGCTTAGAAATACCGAAATTAAAACGAAGTATTGTTTCATATTTATAAAGGCTGAGACGAACGAAACTGAAGTGCGACGTCAGAACATAGGAAATGGATAGAGGAGGAAATAACACACTTTCGTGTTTCTTATCGCTCTCACACTATCCGGAAGTATATTTCATCATAATACAAACTATACTTTCTTATTAGGATGTAGACGATTTTTTAGATCAGGATTGCACATACCGCTGCTCACATGCTCCACTCCGTTGATTTGTTAGCACCCGATTTCACAAAGTGTTATTTTAAGGTGTTTTTTATTTTTATATATACACTAGAAAATTTTGTTTTAACTTTTGACTGAAAATCCACTTCTTTTATAAAACGTTGGTGGTGTATACTGTATGCTTAGATCTATTTACCAAATTACATATATATATATATATATATATACCAGTTTATATTAATATTAATATTTATATAAATATTTTTTAATAACGTAAGCTAACACTACGTGTGAATTCGTGCTCCCCGTTCAATTCCTGGTCGTGGCGGCGATACACATTGTCAATTCGTACGACAAAATGAAACCATAACTTGATTTCTGTTGTTCTACAACAATTAATATATTGTTGATCCTCGAGACAATGCCTAAAAGAAAGAAAGCATTTAAATCAGTGAATTCGAAAACTGTTAAGTGAACAAAATGAGAAACAATGGAACCATTCTAGTGTCTAACAACAATGGAATTCTTTTGAATTACAAAAATATGAAATCTATTGTTGGTATAGTATTTATGGAACAAAAATGGGAGCAATGTGGACATCAATGGAATCTTTTCTTATACTTCATCAATCAACAGTATCTTTGAACTGCTTTTACAATAGATGGATTGTTTTCGTTTTAGAACACAGTACTGAAACATTCATTTCAATAAACAATACCCCGATGCATGTTAGCTTTGTCCATTGTTCTATATTCTGGTTGCATTCAACGTCTGCTCCGACCGTGCGACCGAAAACTCTGTACTAGCAAATTTTGACAAACAAGTTTAAAAAAAAAATAACAAATTTTTAGAAAATGTACTGAAATCGCACTTTATATCAGTAAGGGTGTGGCCCCTTCCGTTTAACATTGTCGGATGTTTATGCAATAGCAAAAACCCATTTTGTATGCAAATTGCGCCAGAATATTTAATGGGGAAGTTTTTGCTGTTAAGTCGTACCATTCATTCTTATTTCAATTCAAAAACATTCCATACATACATTTGTTTTTTGAATTACAAAATTACAAATGTTTCCATACCCTTTTGTATTTCCTTTATATTATATATTATTTGCTGATATTCAACTTTGATAAACACGAAATTTGAAAAAAATATACTTAGTCCTTTTAAATAAATGTAGAGTCCCAAATGCACGTGGAGTTCTAAAGGAGGTCACCCTCCAAAGTACGGAGCACGCCAGAAGGAGATTTACTTCGGTCATCTAACGTGAACCGGTGTGTTCATGGTATGGCCGTTTGCAGACGTTTGCCAAGAAATACCAGAAAAGAAGGAAGGTAGATTTGGAAGCAAAAGGGTGTGCTATGAAAATCGTTAAAAGTAGAAATCTATAGAAGAGGAGCATTTTGAAAAGTTTGATATTCAAACAAAATGAAGAAATATTATTATTTTTTAACAACGTAAGCTACAACTACGTGTGAATTCGTGCTCCGCGTTCAATTCCTGGTCATCGCGGGGATATACGTTGTCAATCAGAACGACAAAATGGAATCATACCTTGATTTCTGTTGTTCTACAAGAATTAATGCATCATTGATAATCGAGACAATGCCTAAAAGAAAGAAAGCATTTGAAACAGTCAATTCGATAGCTGTTGAGTGAACAAAAATGAAAATCATTGGAACCATTCTAGTGTCTACAAAAGAATTCTTTTGAATTACAAAAATACTGAAATCTATTGTTGGGTTTAGTATTAATGGAACAAGAATGGGAGCAACCGACAACAATGGAATCTTTTCTTATTCTTCATTAATCAACAGTATCTTTGAATTGATTTTACAGTAGATGTATTGTTTTCCTTCTAGAACACAGTGCTGAAACAATCATTTCAATAAAGAATACCCTGACGCATGTTAGCTTTGTCCATTGTTCTATATTCTGGTTGCATTCAACTTCTGCTCCGACCGTGCGAACGAAAACTATACTAGCAATTTCTGACAAACATGTTTCAAAAAAATATACTGAAATCGTCCTTAACATCATTAAGGGTGTGGCCACTTCCGTTTAGCATTGTCGAATGTTTATGCAATAGGAAAACCCCATTTTGCAGTCAACCTGCGCCAGAAAATTTAAAGGGGAATTTTTTACTATCAACTCGTATCATTCATTCGTATTTCAATTCAAAAACATTCCATACATACATTTTTTTAATTACTAAATAACAAATGTTTTCATACCCTTTACTATTTTCTTTCATTTATATAATATTTGCTGATATTCATCTTTTGTAAAAACGAAATTTGAAAAAATATACTTAGTCCTTTAAAATAAATGTACGAAAATCAAGAGTCCCAACTGCACGTGGAGTTCTAAAGGCGGTTACCCTTCCAAGTGCTGAGCACGCCAGTATGAGAGTAAGGTGTACGTATACACTTGACACTTTTTTTAAAATTTGACTTCAAAAATCTACTTTCTTCACAAAATGTGTATAATCTATGTTTAAAATCATTTCACCTAAAAAAAATTAGATTTAGTTTGTCATTAATTAGTTAATTAGGGTCTAATGAGCTAATTGGCATACTCTTTGAACGGTGATAACTCAAATTCTAATTAGTACAGAGAGATAATTTATGCTGGAAATTAATCCTTGAATTGTTCTTCACGTTTTGACGTTTCAATTTAGATGGTAGACCAAATAGTTTTTATATAGCAATTGTTTTACCCAGAAAGCATGGAAAATCAAGATTTTATTTGAAATTTTAACTTTAAAAATAAACTATAAAAAATGTTACTAAATTAATAACAAAAATGGCACGTCACAACATCCGCTGAACTATATAGTTTACACTGGTACAAAAATAATTATAAAAGACCAATTCATTGTTGAGTTATCACCGTTTGAACAAAGCATAATAAGGGAAAAACGCAGTTCTCCAGAAATTGAGTTTAAAGTTTTGTTATCATGTTTTCATAATAACAATGTTGTAAATAATGATAAATATGTGTTTTATTCTTACCTAAAACTCTCCTGGGGCATAAGTAAGCCCTTCTTTTTCAATTTTCTTGTCTTGTTTTTTTTTAGCGCCTCGCAAACATTTCATTATTTGTTTTTGACGTGGCGTTGATTGCCTGATGCTCTCAGAAATCCTCAAGCTGTTCCTCGCTTCAATACCTTTGACCATTAATTGGCCAGGACTAATGCGCATGCGCCTCATAACCTCTAGCTCAGGCTTAAAACCACAATTAAAATGCATAACAGCATCATACGCCGACAGTTTTACACTCGACGCTCCAGAATTTTTTTTTTTGTGAAGGCTTCCATATAAGGGATTGGAAGCATTCAAGTGTTTACAAACACCTTAACTTCGGTCATCTAATAAGAACCGGTGTGTTCATGGTATGGCCGTTTGCAGACGTTTCACAAGAAATACCAGATAAGATAAAGGGAGGAAGATTGAAAAGCAAAAAGGTGTGCTTCGAAGAGCGTTAAAAGTAGAAATATATGGAAGAGGAGCATTTTGAAAGATTGATTTTCAAACAAAATGAAGAAATATTAATATTTTTTAATAACGTAAGCTACAACTACGTGTGAATTTGTGCTCCGCGTTCAATTCCTGGTCGTCGCGAGGATATACGTTGTCAATCCGAACGACAAAATGAAAACATACTTTGATTTCTGTTGTTCTACAAGAATTAATGTATCATTGATAATCGAACCAATGCCTAAAAGAAAGAAAGCATTTGAAACAGTCAATTCGATAGCTGTTGAGTTAACAAAAATGGAAATCATTGGAACCATTCTAGTGTCTATCAACAAAAGAATTCTTTTGAATTACAAAAATTCTGAAATCTATTGTTGGGTTTATAATTAATGGAACAAGAATGGGAGCAACCGATAACAATGGAATCTTTTCTTATTCTTCGTCAATCAACAGTATCTTTAAACTGATTTTACAATAGATGGATTGTTTTCCCCATAGAACACAGTGCTGAAACAATCATTTCAATAAACAATACCCCGACGCATGTTAGCTTTGTCCATTGTTCTAAATTCTGGTTGCATTCAGCGTCTGCTCCGACGGTGCGACTAAAAACTTTACTAGAAATTTTTCACAAACAAGTTTCAAAAAAATGTACTGAAATCGCACATTGTATCATTCAGGGGGTGGCCACTTCCGTTTAGCATTGTCGGATGTTTATGCAATAGCAAAACCCCATTTTGTAGGCAAATTGCGCCAGAATATTTAATGGGGAATTTTTTGCTGCTACGTAGTACAATTCATACTTATTTCAATTGAACAACATTCCATACATACTTTTATGTTTTGTATTACAAATTTACAAATGTTTCCATACCTACCTTTTACTATTTTCTTTCAATTATATATTATTTGCTGAGATTCATCTTTGGTAAACACGAAATTCGAATAAATTTACTTAGTCCTTTCAGATAAATGTAAGAAAATCATGAGTCCCAACTGCACGTGGAGTTCTTAAGGCGGTCCCCCTCCCAAGAACTGAGCACGCCAGAAGGAGATTAACTTCCTTCATCTAACAACAACCGGTGTGTTCTCCATGGTATGGCCGTTTGCAGACGTTTGACAAAAAATAACAGAAAAGAAGGGAGGAAGATCTGAAAACAAAAGAGCGTGCTTCGAAACGAGTTAAAAGTAGAAATCTATGGAATATGGGCATTTTGAAAAGTTTGATATTCAAACAAAATGAAGAAATATTAATATTTTATAATAACGTAAGCTAACACTACATGTCAATTCGTGCTCCCCGTTCAATTCCTGGTCGTGGCGGCGATACACATTGTCAATACGTACGACAAATAAAAAATATACTTTATTTTCTGTTGTTCCATAACAATTAATCTATCGTTGATCCTCGAGACTATGCCTAAAAGAAAGAAAGCATTTGAAACGGGGCATTCGATAACTGTTGAGTGAAATTGAAAACCATGGAACCATTCTAGTGTCTACCAACAAAGGAATTCTTTTGAATTAAAAAAAATGTGAAATCTATTGTTGGGTATAGTATTAATGGATCAAGAATGGGAGTAACCAACAACAATGGAATAATTACATATTCTTCATCAATCAACAGTATCTTTAAACTGATTTTACAATAGATGGATTGTTTTCTGTTTTTGAATTTTTGACAAACAAGTTTTAAAAAAATAACAAATTTTTAGAAAATGTACTGAAATCGCACTTCATATCAGTAAGGGTGTGGCCACTTCCGTTTAAGAAAGCATTTGAAACAGTCAATTCGATAGCTGTTGAGTGAACAAAAATGGAAATCATTGGAACCATTCTAATGTCTATCCACAAAAGAATTCTTTTGAATTACAAAAATTCTGAAATCTATTGTTGGGGCGAACAAAAACTATACTAGCAATTTCTGACAAACAAATTTCAAAAAAATATACTGAAATCGCCCTTAACATCATTGAGGGTGTGGCCACTTCCGTTTAGCATTATCGAATGTTTATGCAATAGCAAAACCCTATTTTTCAGGGAATCTGCGACAGAATATTTAAAGGGGATTTTTTACTGTCAACTCGTATCACTCATTCTTATTTCAATTCAAAAACATTCTATACATACATTGTTTTTTTTAATTGAAAAATTACAAATGTTTTCATACCCTTTAAGGTTTTTTTCAATTATATATTATTTGCTGATATGCATCTTTGGTAACACACGAAATTTGAAAATATATACTTAGTCCTTTCAAATAAATGTACGAAAGTCAAGAGTCCCAACCGCACGTGGAGTTCTAAAGGCGGTCACCCTCCCAAGTACTGAGCACGCCAAAAGGAGATTAACTTCGGTTATCTAACGAGAACCGGTGTGTTCACTATGGTATGGCCGTTTACAGACGTTTGACAAGAAATACCAGAAAAGAAGGAAGGAAGATTTGGAAGCAGAAGGGTGTGCTTCGAAAATCGTTAAAAATAGAAATCTATGGAAGAGGAGCATTTTGAAAAGTTTGATATTCAAACAAAATGAAGAAATAATAATATTTTTTAATAACGTTAGCTACAAGTACGTGTGAATTCGTGCTTCGAGTTTAATTCCTGGACGTGGCGGGGATACATGTTGTCAATTCGAACGACAAAATAAAAACATACTTGAATTTCTGTTGTTCTACAACAATTAATATATCATTGATCCTCGAGACTATGCCTAAAAGAGAGAAAGCATTTAAAACAGTCAATTCCAAACAGTCAAACAGTCAAATGTTGAATGAATAAAAATGAAAAACAATGGAACCATTCTAGTGTCTACCTACAAATTAATTTTTTGAAATTCAAAAATGCAAAATCTATTGTTGGGTATAGCATTAATGAAACAAGAATGGGAGCAACCGAAAAAAATGACATCTTTTCTGATTCTTCATCAATCAGCATTATCTTTGAACTGATTTTACAATACATGGATTGTTTGCCCGCACAACAAAGTGCTGAAACAATCATTTCAATAAACAATACCCCGACGCATGTCAGCTTTGTCCATTGTTCTACATTCTGGTTGCATTCAACGTCTGCTCCGACCGTGCGACCGAAAACTATACTAGCATTTTCTGACAAACAAATTTCAAAAAAATATACTGAAGTCGCCCTTAACATCATTAAGGGTGTGGCCACTTCCGTTTAGCACTGTCAAATGTTTATGCAATAGCAAAGCCCCATTTTGAGGCAACCTACGCCACAATATTTAATGGGGAATTTTTTACTGCCAACTCGTATCATTCATTCTAATTTCAATTCAAAAACATTCCATACATACATTTGTGTTTTGAATTACAAAATTACAAATGTTTCCATACCATTTACTCTTTTCTTTCAATTGTATATTATTTGCTTATATTCATCTTTGGTAAACAAGAAATTTGAAAAAATATACTTAGTCCTTTCAAATAAATGTACGAAAATCAAGAGTCTTAACTGCACGTGGGGTTCCAAAGGTGGTCAACCTCCCAAGTACTGAGCACGCCAGAAGGAGATTAACTTCGTTGATCTAACATGAACCGGTGTGTTCATGGTATGGCCGTTTGCAGACGTTTGACAAGAAATAACAGAAAAGAATAAAGGAAGGTTTGGAAGCAAAAGGGTGTGCTTCGAACAGCGTTAAATGTAGAAATCTATGGAAGAGGAGCATTTTGAAAAGTTTGATACACAAACAAAATGAAGAAATGTTAATATTTTTAATAACGTAAGCTACAACTACGTGTGAATTCGTGCTCGGCTTTCAATTCCTGGTCGTTGCGGGGATATACGTTGTCAATCCGAACGACAAAATAAAAACATACCTTGATTTCTTTTGTTCTACAACAAATAATGTAGCATTGATAATCGAGACAATACCTAAAAGAAAAAAACCCTATGAAACAGTAGCATTGTCGGATGTTTATGCAATAGCAAAACCACATTTTGCAGGCAACCTGCGCCAGAATATTTAATGTGGAAATTTTTTGCTGCTAAGTCGTACCATTCAAACTTTTTTCAATTCAACAACATTCCACGCATACATTTATCTTGTAATTTACAAAATTACAAATGTTTCCATTTATACCCTTTACTATTTTCTTTCAATAATATATTACTTGCTGAGATTGATCTTCGGTAAACAGGAAATTTGAAATACAACAAAAGAATTTGAATTACAAAAATTGTGAAATCTATTGTTGGGTTTAGTATTAATGGAACAAGAATGGGAGCAACCGACAACAATGGAAACTTTTCTGATTCTTTATTAATCAACAGTATCTTTGAATTGATTTTACAATAGATGTATTGTTTTTTAGAACAAAGTGCTGAAAAATTAATTCAATAAACAATACCCTGACGCATGTTAGCTTTGTCCATTGTTCTATATTCTGGTTGCATTCAACTTCTGCTCCGACCGTGCATCCGAAAACTATACTAGCTTTTTCTAACAAACAATTTTCAAAAAAATATACTGAAATCGCCCTTAACATCATTAAGGGTGTGGCCACTTCCGTTTAGCATTATCGAATGTTTATGTAATAGCAAACCCCCATTTTGCAGGCAACCTGCGCCAGAATATTTAATGGGGAATTTTTACTGCCAACTAGTACCATTCATACTTATTTCAATTCAACAACATTCCATAATTCATTTATCTTTTGAATTACAAAATTATAAATCTTTCCGTACATACCCTTTACTATTGTCTTTCAACTGTGTATTATTTGCTTAGATTCATCTAGAGAATGAACGGATGGTTCTCTCTCTGACTATAGAAACAGCATTTTTCTTTGTTATTTTCAAAATACTACTCTGGACGGTATGTTTTAGGCTCGGTAGGTAATCAGTTGAAAATGTCATTCATGACCCCCACGTCCTATTTTTGTAGGAGAAATCCACCCTTCTGACATGCGGGAACAAGCTGAAAAGAGCGAAAAGCCTAGGGACATATCGAGGCGCTATATAGCATGGAGTTGCTGTTTGAGACGTTAGGGTGTGAATCGATTGTCTAGAGTGCATGCATCCGAACTGTTGTTCACATATTTTTTGAAAAAAAAAAAAGCAGTTATATATATATTGAGCAATTCTGTGGAGTACCTAGATTGCTAGGTAGGAAGCTAGGTCGATAGAATATCAAAAATGTCTTTTTCAAAACTAAATTTTCTTTAAAAGTTCATCGTACTTTTATAGGTTGCAACTTTGTACTCATACTCGATTATTCTAGGCTCATTTGCTTTTCTTCACAAACATATAAGTGCTTGCGATACCTTCACTCGTATCCATACATAACCAATAATAGGATTTATTTTTATACTTATGCATACAGCTTTGTATTTAGAATGTACTACATCTTCATTGGCATAATCAAAGCTTAAAAAAAGGTCGAAAAAAATTTATAAGTATTTAACGTAAATAAAAGACGATACTTGTCATGAATAATGTGAAGCAATGCTTATTACAATGCTCCACCACCCTCTCTTTGCAAAGGGTGATGGAGCAAATTCAATGCAAAATACAATTTTTGTAAACAAATGACGAAATTAACTAGTATATCCTTCCAGTTACCATAAACAAATATTGATCAGATCCAAAAGATTAGCAGTTTATATTTTGCAAGTTACATATTTAAATAATGTGAATTGTAGTGTTCATCTTCCATGTAGTAAGAATATTGAAAAGGAGTATATATGTCCAATTCAATTTTCATTGAAATGGACTTATTGAAAAAAATTTTATACCAAAATTAATAGTTACACGGTTCGTAAATGTTTGTGAGACAAGCGCGCAAACATATTTTTATGAAACTTAGCATAATAAAGTAAACATTGACTAGGATAATCGGCGTTTTTTAATTTAACTGAGGATTGGTTATTAAGGGGAAGTATTTTAGATCGTATGTCCAACTGTTGTATTTACAAAACATCACCAGAAAGGTTGACTACTACACGAAGGATTCTTCTTTTTTGTTATCAAATTGACACGTTTTATTCTTAAAATAAGACAAATAAAGTACGTTGGGTCAGTTAACGTTATATTTATGTATCCCCATTATATATTATGTTGTGTATTAAATATATTTTAGTTCTTTTTTAAAATTAAATTAAATGTTTATCCGATGAAATAAGAAGAGCTATACAATTATGATGATTTGGAAATTCAGATAAAAACAAATTTAGCCTGACATGCTACCAATATGGTAGAGTTAAAGAATTTTAAAGAACTAAAGAACCAACTTTTTGGTTCAATCACTCCGATTCGTTTATTGGATTATGAATATAACATTCACCAATATAACAATAACCCATCAACCGAATTTATAATTGACTACACTTACATGGTGTTCCTTTATTGAATAAGGACCTCGGTAGCTCGGTTAGAAGAGTTCCAGATTCGTAAACCGGAGGGTTACGATTTCGAATCTAACCAAACACTGTCGTGTATAAAGGGGCTGGTTCACGTTAAATCTGTATAGGCCTCATATGTCCTCCCGTTAGCGTGATGTGTCAGCACAAGAAAGAACATGTCATCTGACCATGGTTCAAAATCGCGTGGTATTGTCCTAGGATCTTTCTCAATGGGTGTGATCCCTCACTGACGCCAGTTCCAGTATGACACTGATTAAATACTTGATTAAATTCCTTTTAAAGATATTCAAGAATGTAAGTTAATAGAGGATTTTGTTTCTTAAAAATGAATTAAGAGTAGTTTATATATGGTATTTAGTGCAAGAATGGTAAATGGTTACAATTTTATGTCGGTAGGACGTCTCATCGCCTTCAAAAGTTAAAAGATCCGTATATTGATGTTTTAGGTATATTACGACTAAATAAATTCTCACATTCGGTAGTGGAATATCTAAGCGGTGCTCTACAGGAGAAAAATACCAGTACAAACATTACCCTTTAAAAAACAAAACTTTGATTTGTGCTAATTGCATTCATATGGGGAGAGGTCTTAACCCATAATTTATTTTCGTTCGCAAAACATATTTGATTTATCATGATTTGGAAAGGGTTGGTTATGTAATGATAATTAATATTTGAGAGAAAGTACCAAAGTACCGTTTTCAAAAAATTTATCGCATCGATGCTTACAGGTCGTCCAATGCACCAAACCTATTCGAACTCTGGCAACTATCGCAATTCATCAAGTGTTCAATACGTACTGATATATTAAATTGAACAACTGTGCATAGTTTAAAAAGAATCTCACGTGGTTTTGAGTGCAGCGAAAATACCACCTATATCTCTGAATTCTTGTTACTTCATTACTTTATGTTTTCTTGTTTGCTTCGTAAATTTTAATCGTACTTCAGATGAAGCATTTTAAACATCGTTTTCAAGCGCAAGATTGTGGTTCCAAATTTTCAATTCAAACTCTTTTTCCTGAAGAAGTTAGAACTGAAGCTTAAAAGAGACAAAATTGTTGTGATACTCTTTCTAACACGCCGAAGGCAAATACACACATTGTCCGTTCCTTATCGTAAGTTCCCATCAGAACGAATCACACAAAGGTCTCCAGTCACACCCTCCCATTAAAAGACACGGGTGGTCTAGGGGAAGGGAAAAGCTGCCGTGCAAGAATACTCGTGGTTGACACTTACGCTTGCATTTTGGTTTCCGAGTTAACTCGGGCTTGCCGTTTTCAGTACAAAAAGTTTTCCGAGATATCTCGAGCTTGTCGCTTGAAGGGTTAAATGTTGTAGTACTACAGAAATTAAAGTACGTTTTCATTTTGTTGTTAGGATTGGCAATATGTAGTCCCGCCACGACCAGGAATTGAACGAGGAGCACGAATTCACAAGTAGTTGTAGCTTGCGTTACTAAAAAATATTAACATTTCTTCATTTTGTTTGAATAGTAAACTTTTAAAAATGTTCCTCTTCCATAGATTTCTACTTTTAACGACTTTCGAAGCACGCCCTTTTGCTTTCAAATCTACCTCCCTTCTTAACTGCTATTTCGTGTGAAACGTCTGAAAACGGCCATACCATGGTGAACACACCGGTTCACTTTAGATGAACGAAGTTATTCTCCTTGTGTCGTGTTCAGTACTTGGGAGGGTGACTACCTTTGGAACCCCACGTGCTGTTGGGACTCTTGATTTTCATACTTTTATTTAAAAGGACTAAGTATATTTTTTCAAATTTCGCGTTATCCAAAGATGAATGTCAGCAAATAATACATAATTGAAAGAAAATAGTACAGGGTATGCATGGTAACATTTGTAATTTTGTAATTCAAAATATAAATGTAAGTATGGAATGTTGTTGAATTGAAATAAGTATAAATGGTACGAGTTGGCAGTGAAAAATTCACCACTAAATATTCTGAAGCAGGTTGCTTGCAGAATGGGGTTTCGCTATTGCGTAAACATCCGACAATGCTAAACGGAACTGGCCACCCCCTGAATGATGTAAAGGGCGATTTCAGTACATTTTTTAAAACTTGTTTGTCAAAAGTTGCTTGCACAGTTTTCGGTCGCACGGTCGGAGCAGACGTTGAATGCAACACGAATATAAAACAATTTACAAAACTAACATGCGTCGGAGTATTGTTTATTGAAATGATTGTTTTAGCACTGTGTTCTATAGTGAAAGTAACCCTAATCTATTGTAAAATCAGTTCAAAGACACTGTTGTGTGATTGATGAAGAATAAGAAAAGATTCCATTGTAGTCGGTTGCTCCCATTATTGTTCCGTTACTACTATACACAACAACAGATTTCACACTTTTGTAATTCAAACGAATTGCTTTGTTGGTAGAAACTTGAATGGTTCCATTGGTTTCCATTATTGTTCATTCAACAGATATCGAATTGACTGTTTCAAATGGTTTCTTTCTTTTAGGCATTGTCTCGCCAATCAGCGATATATTTACTTTTGTAGAACAACAGAAATTAAAGTACGTTTCTATTTGGCGCTTGGATTGACAACGGGTATCCCCCACACGACTAGGAATTGAACGCGGAGCACGAATTTACACGTAGTTGTAGCTTAAGTTATTAAAAAATATTAATATTTCTTCATTTTGTTTGAATATCAAACATTTCAAAATGCTCCTCTTCCATAGATTTCTACTTTTAACGATTTTCGAACCACGCCCCTTTCCCTTCAAATCTTCCTCCCTTCGTTTCTGGCATTCCTTGTGTAACGCCTGTCAACGGCCATACCACGGTGAACACGCCGGTTCTCGTTAGATGACCGAAGTTAATCTTCTTCTGGCGTGCTCAGTACTGGGGAGGGACAGTAATACAAAATTCTGGCGATGAATCCTGAAAAATAAAAATTAATCCCCCCCCCCCTCACATAAAAATACAATTACACAAAGCTCTGGAGTTGCATCCTGAAAAGGAAAAAATAATTATTTATAAACGGTGGTTTTCCATCTTTTTGATAGAAGTATCGCATATACAAAGCCTCCCTTGCTACCGGTACAGTCACAAAAAACAAGTGACTACATAGATTTTCCCATCAAAGCACTCAATCCTTGAAAATTCTTGAACATGTATTACATTACAAAATAATTGTGATGGTAAATACTGATCTAAGTATTTGACCATCGAATCTACACCAGTAATTATACCTCCATAGTTACACTTTACAATTATTAGACAATTTACAGAAAGGAACTCCTTAATAAATTTCTATTTCTGTAACATACTTATATATGTATACAGTTAACCATCTACATAGTTATTTTTATACCAGTTTTAAGCATGAAGGAAATTTGTCATTACATACCTGAATAATTCAGAAATTATTTTTTTCGTTTCTCTTTTAGTAGGTTATGAATGTTTTTTAAATGTTCCAGCAATTCACAACCTTGTTTAAAACAGAATGTACATCCTTCTTCTCTACATAAAAAATTTCCTGTAGAAATTGCTTCAGCATTGGCACATGTTTTTTTATGTTTGTAAAAACACTTTCAACTATTGAACTCTTCGTTGCAAACGCATTTCTTCTTAAACTTTTCTTCATACATTTTGAAAAAAAAATGTGTCCTTTCTCTTCTCATATGTAGTATCGGTTTCTCTTCGTAAAAAAATAGTAAATACCAAACTACTCCCTTTCTCTTCTCATTGGTTGTTGTTTCTGTGACGTCAGGGGAAACCGTTGAATATCTATCCGCTCGTTCCACAGAGTGGCGACAGATGGCTTTTCCCGATGAATAACGTTTTATGCTCCATCAGACAGATGGGCGTTGGCGTACACGCCGTGAAACGTCTGAAAGCAAACACCCTGCAACAATTGCCAGAAGGATCCAGGCTGGAGGAGGGAGATAATCTAGCGCTGCTGGCCACAGCACTGGAGTCAGCATGACTCAATATCCCAGTGAACACTTTCAGAAATCTAAGTGACTCTCTTCCTGCACGTCTCGCAACGGTACGCTGTGCCGAAGGTGGTTATTCTGACTTCTGACAGGTGGTCACATTAATTTGACTGGACTGTGTACGTATTTAGTCAATACCAATCGAAGACTTGCTATTCGGAGGAACACAATAATAATTAAATATCTCATTACATCACTTTTAAAATGTTCTGGATTAAATTTTAAAATTCGTGGTGGACTATAAAATTGTAAAATAATCAGACGACCTATGTGCCAAATTTCATTATTGGAAGTACTATAGATTCGTTAGGACACGCAGAACAGACAACACACGTACTTCATTTTATAATTGTCTAGACTCGCTGCCAAAAGTTAAGCACAGTCTGGAAACTGTTAATATCTGGAAGCTAATCTAAATTTGACAGGCTGCAATTTGCTACAGACTTAGATGGAGCTATGCAAATGTGTTACATAACAGCCAATCACAGTTTCGTGCCGAGAAATATAAAAAAGGCAGTCGTATAAGAAGCCAGCATTATGAAGGGTTAGAGGAGTTGCATGTAAGTGCTGTAAAAAGATTTTGTAACTTTTGTAGGATTACTTTTCAAGACGGACGTGTTTCTGTCACTTCCACAACACAAATAGCAAATAGTGAGCGCTGACGTTCTGTGGGATGCCTTCAAGTTGGGCAATCGATCACTGATGTTTTTTTCTTTGGCGTTCCTTCCGTCGTTTCATGATTATGCAAACAAGCTAAACAGTTGTCCAAACACCTGCGGCCCGCTGCCTAAAGGTTACAACCCCTGCGGTTCATCGATATATTGCTGTTGTAGCAAAGCACTCATCATGCATGACTGTGCCAAAAGTCAAATCTTTCCCAAATAAATAAAGATATCAATGTCATCAAAAAGCAACTCTTGCGAGAATTGCCCCGTAGTTTTTAAATTTACAAATCTATAGACATAAGCGTGACACAAATGAGGCCTTAAAACACAAGACACAGTTTTTTAACATATTGGAACCATCTGGACTACTCTCGCACATATTGGAGCACCGATTATGCTTCTCACAAATCTGAATCCACCTTCACTGTGCACAAGACTCTGTCAGAAATTCATGACAAATATTATTGAAGCCACCATCGTGACTAAACATGCTGCAAGTTAAAACGTATTAATTCCTAGAATACCAATCATCTCACTTCTGATATCCCATTCCTATTTTAAAAAAACTTCAGTTCCCAGTTCTTTTAAGTTTCACTGTGAGAATCAACAAGGCACAATCACTTAAAGTCATACGACTCGGTCTCGTTAAACCGTGTTTCTCCCACGGTCAAGTGTTCGAGAGAATTGAATACCTTTTTACTTTGTATAAATAGATATCACTTAAATTTCTTGCCACATATGGTTATTTTAATAAGTGTACATGCATACTCTCTCGGAGAAAAATAATCAAGTATAAAATGCAAATTTTTAAAATTTGTTTTCCTTTCGCACAAGGCACAGAACTATTTCATTGAATTTAATTGTTTCTAAAGTTACATTTCACATCTATAAACATTGCTAATTTTAAAAATTCAGATAAGCAGTAAAATAATTCACTTTGTACTCAACAAAAAAAAAATTACCTTTTATTTTGGTCTATTAATCTTTTTTATTCAAAACTACCTCAACTTACAAAAATATTTCTAATTTTTCTGTCTCCCTATTCTTTAAATAATTTGGGGTTAAAATATAGTGTGTTGCCCAAATCAAAACATTTCATTGTTGTGTTAAAAATAAGATACACATTTAAGTTGTAAAATTAAAAAAATAAAAGACAAATTTTTTTCGGTTTTGAGTAAAAAAGCATGTTTTTCAATCCTTTCACCATTCAATTTTCTCAATTGCCTTTTTCAAAAACTCAAATCTCTTAATTCTTGGAAAATACAATTTTTGGCATTGCAGTAAAATGTGTAAAATATGCATGTGTATAAGATGGATTTAAAAAATAATACAACATTCAACACAAATTCTACAAGTTTTTCTTAAAAATTTCAACGAATTTGAAATCTAAGCAAATTTGTAATTTTTAATTAACATCACACAAAATGAAGACAATTGGCTATTAACGAGGGTCTGGGACCAATTCCCTAATTGAGGTACCCGAGGAAATTTTTAATTATCATCCTACTATAGCAACTCAACGTGCTGTTTACAACGGTTCGGTATCAATCCCTAAGGAAAAGATCCGAGGTAATTTTTAATTAACGTCGTACTATAGCAAATCAACGTGCTTTTGACTACGGTCCGGGATCAGTCTACTAAGGAAAGTATCCGATAAAATTGTGGGTAATTTTTAATTAACATTTTCAAGCACTAGAACTACCTATTAACTAGGGTCGGAGTTAAATCCAATAAGGGAAATATGCGTGGACAACATTGCGTAATTTTGAACCACGGTCAGATAATAAGATAACACAGCAGCTGGCACCCCACACTCCAAGTAATTGTGGCGTCACACCGATTGGATCTCTTCGCATTTAAAATTTCACAGTGAATATGCCATGGCGGCGTTGGATTGCGAAGCAAAGCAAATGGGAATGCGTAGAAACACCGGTGGTTTACAAACGTTCACAATGGACACACCTAACCCCGTGTTAGCCACGCAGTAGCTAGTAATATATTATTGAAAGAAAATAGTAAAGGCTATGTGTGGAAACATTTGTAATTTTGTAATTAAAAACATGAATGTAAGTAGGGAATGTTGTTGAATTGAAATAAGTATAAACGGTACGAAATGGCAGTAAACAATTTCCCATTAAATATTATGTCGCAGGTTGCCTGCAAAATGGGGTTTTGCTATTGCATAAAAATCCGACAATGCTAAACGGAAGTGGCCACCATCTTAATGATGTAAAGGGCGATTTCAGTTCTTTTTTTTAAACTGGGTTGTCAAAAATTGCTAGTACAGTTTTCGGTCGCACGGTCGGAGCAGACGTTGAATGCAACCAGAATATAAAACAATGGACATAGCTAACATGCGACGGGGTATTGTTTATTGAAATCTTTGTTTCAGCACTGTGTTCTATGGGGAAAACAATACACCTATTGTAAAATCAGTTCAAGGATACTGTTGATTGATGAAGAATAAGAAAAATTCCATTGTAGTCGTTGGCACTCATTCTTGTTCCGTTAATACTATACCCAACAATAGATTTCACATTTTTGTAATTGAAAAGAATTCCTTTGTTGGTAGACACTAGAATGATTCCATTGTGTTCCACTATTGTTCACTCAACATATATCGATTTGACTGTTTCAAATGCTTTCTTTCTTTTATTCATTGTTTCGAGGATCAACGATGTATTAATTGTTGTAGAACAACAGAAATTAAAGTACATTTTCATTTTGTCGTTCGAATTGACAACGTGTATCCCCGCCACGACCAGGAATTGAACGCTGAGCACAAATTCACACGTAGTAGTAGCTTACGTTATTAAAAATTTTAATATTTCTTCATTTTGTTTGAATATCAAACTTTTCAAATTGCTCCCCTTCCATTGATTTATACTTTTAACGATTTTCGAAGCACACCCTTTTGCTTTCAAATCTTCATTTAATCTTTTCTGGTATTTCTTGTGAAACGTCTGCAAACGGCCATACCAAGGTGAACACACCAGTTCTCTTTAGATAACGGAAGTTATTCTCCTTCTGTCGTACTCAGTACTTGGGAGGGTGACCACCTTTGGAACCCCATGTGCTGTTGGGACTCTTGGTTTTCGTACTTTTATTTAAAAGGACTAAGTATATTTTTTCAAATTTCACTTTATGCAAAGATGAATCTTAGCAAATAATATATAATTGAAAGAAAATAGTAAAGGGTACGTAAGGAAACATTTGTAATTTTATATTTAAAAAAAAAGTAAATGTATGTATGGAGTGTTTTTGAATTGAAAAAAGTATGAATGGTACTAGTTGGCAGTAAAATTCCCCATTAAATATTCTCTTGAAGGTTGCCAGCAAAATGTGGTTTTGCCATTGTATAAACATCCGACAATGCTAAACGGAAAATGCAACCTCCTGAATACTATAAGGGCGATTTCAGAACATCTCTTAAACTTGTTTGTCAAACATTTCTAGTACAGTTTTCGGTCGAGTGGTCGGAGCAGACGTTGAATGCAACACGAATATAGCAGAATGGACAAAGCTAACAGGGGTCGGGGTAGTGTTTATTGAAATGATTGTTTGAGCACTGTGTTCTATGGGGTAAACAATCCATCTATTGTAAAATTAGTCCAAAGATACTGTTGATTGATGAAGAATACGAAAAGATTTCACTGTTGTCGCGGTCCTCCCATTATTGTTCCATTAATACTATACCCAACAATAGATTTCACATTTTTGTAGTTCAAAAGAATTCCTTTGTTAGCAGACACTAGAATGGTTCCATTGTGTTACATTATTGTTCACTCAACAGATATAGAATTGACTGTTTCAAATGCTTTATTTCTTTTAGGCATGGACTCGAGGATCAACGATATATTAACTGTCGTAGAGCGGTATGGGCAACCTTTGGAAAGTTGCGGGCCAAACTTTAGGATATTAATGAAGTCGCGGGCCTTAGATAATAGGTAGTTGTAAAAAGTAAAAATTATAAGATTTATTTTATTTTATATATTTATAAAGTAGAATGGTAAAGTTACAAGAACAAAATAATATCGTATTGATTAAGTACACTCTTTAACAAAAAAATCGACACACTAAGAAGGAGTTGTCCGATGGAGACAAAAATTAGTGGATAGTAAAATTATGTACAGAATAGAAAATGATTAAAATTTCAGAACAATTTAGTGATTTACTTTAGTTACAGTAACAAGCTCAATAAGGTGTTGACACGCCTCTAGCCTGGATGCAAGCTGCCACACGGCGTGGCGTAGACCGATAAAGCTTCCGGATGCTCTCCTGCGGTATTTCTTGTCAAATTTGCTCCAATTGTGGGACTACGTCATCAACATTCCCTACCGGATGCATTCGACTTCCTACCATATCCCAGACATGCTCGATGGGAGAGAAATCTGGTAATATGGCTGGCCAAGGAAGTGTTTGACAAGCTCGAAGACAGTCCATAGCAACACGTGCCGTATGTGGTCTGGCAATGTCTTTCTCAAAAATAAGCCCAGGGTACTGCGAAAGGAACGGTAGCAAAACAGGTCTCAGAATGTCGTCAACGTACCTCTGTGCAGTAAGTGTACCTCTAATGATGACCAAAGGGGTCCGGCTATCAAGAGCAATGGCACCCCAGACCATAACTCCTTGTTGAGGGCCCGTGTGGCGTGCAATACTGAAAGCAGGATCGGCACGCTGCCCTGGGCGTCTCCAGACACGTCTTCGATGATCGTCAGCACACAGTTGGAAGCGATATTCGTCGCTAAAGACTATACGTCCCCAGTCAGAATCATTCCAGCCTAATCGAGCCAAGCACCACTGTAATCTGGCTCGACAGTGTGCAGGCGTGAGTGGCAGGTGGCGTAACGGTCGGTACGAGCGTAGATTTCGCTCTCTCAGCCGTCTGTGAATGGTCATGGTGGACACTCGTGTGTGGGTCGCACTACTGATGGTTGATAGCGATGAATCAGGCGCTGTGACAGCTGATCTGACAATCATTCTGTTCTCGCGATCTGTTGTGGCCCTACGTCGACCGCAGCCATCATGACGCTGAAATATGCCATTGTCCACCCACTCTTGCCAGCATCTTCTAATCGCCCCATCGCTTCGACTCACATGACGAGCGATTCTCCGATTTGCCCAACCTGCCTCTTTCAATTCAATGATACGAAATCTTTCAAACTCTGAATGTTCTACGAAGACTTTCAAACTCGAATCCTGCGGCGAGGCATTTTTGCAGTCGTTAAAAGGTATCCTAAATCGCAATGCAGTAGAAATTTTTAACATCAGTTCAAGAACAACTCATTATATACATCTGCTGGATGCGCAGTTCCGATGAGCTAGAGATCGCACTATTCATTCATTGGACAACAAATTAAATCATTTGCATATTTGGTCAAAACATTTTTGCATATGAAATTTCAAAGCAATCGGATGATTCCTTCTTGGTGCGTCGATTTTTTGTTGTTGTAGAGTGTATTTACTTACAAGCACTAAAAATTAAAGAGAAGCTTGAACTTGAGAAACAAGATAATCAATGTTGGGATCAATCCCACTAATACACATCTGCAGAGTGTTTTCCAAATTTTCATCTGTAAGCCTGGTTCGTTACTTCGTTTTATTAGTTTTCATCATGGAAAAGAACTATCCGAGTATTGTTGATTTTGTTGTCTTTGTTGGTAGACACTAGAATGGTTCCATTGTGTTCCATTATTGTTCACTCAACACATATCGAATTGACTGTTTCAAATGCTTTCTTTCTTTTAGGCATTGTCTCAAGGATCAACGATACATTAATTGCAGTAGTACAACATAAATTAAGGTACGTTTTCATTTTGTCTTTCGATTTGACAACGTGTATCCCCGCCACGACCAGGAATTGAACGCGGAGCACGAATTCACACGTAGTAGTAGCTTACGTTATTAAAAAACTTTAATATTTCCATATTTTGTTTGAATATCAAACTTTTCAAAATGCTCCCCTTCCATTGATTTCTACTTTTACGCCTTTTAACTTTCAAATCTTCCTTCCTTCTTTTCTGGTATTTTTCGTGAAACGTTTGTAAACGGCCATACCAATGTGAACACATCGGTTCTTTATAGATGACGGAAGTTATTTTCCTGCTACCGTATTCAGTACTTGGGAGGGTGACCACCTTTGAAACCCCACGTGCTGATGAAACTCTTGATTTTCATAAATTTATTTAAAAGGACTAAGTATATTTTTTAAATTTCGCTATATCCAAAGATGAATCTCAGCAAATAATGCACAATTGAAAGAAAATAGTAATTGGTATGTAAGGAAACAATTGTAATTTTGAAATTCAAAAGATAAATGTATGTATGGAATGTTGTTGAATTGAAATAAATATGATATGTACTACTTGGCTGTAAAAAGTCCTCACTAAATATTCTGGCTCAGGTTGCATGCAAAATGCGGTTTTCCTGTTGCATATTGACTGTTTCAAATGCTTTCTTTCTTTTAGGCATTGTATCGAGGATCAATGATATATTAGTTGTTGTAGAACAACAGAAATTAAAGTACGTTTTCATTTTGTCGTTCGGATTGACAACGTGTATCCCGTGTATCCCAGCCACATTCAGAAATTGAACGCGGAGCTCGAATTGACACATAGTTCTAGCTTACGTTATTAAAAAATATTAATATTTATTAATTTTGATAAAATATCAAACTTTTCAAAATGTTCCACTTCCATTGATTTCTACTTTTAATGATTTTAGAAGCACACACTTTTGCTTTCAAATCTACATTCCTTTTTTTCTGGTATTTCTTCTGAAGGGTCTGAAAAGGCCATACCAAGGTTAACACAGGTTCTCTTTAGGTGACGGAAGTTATTCTTATACTGTCCTACTCAGTACTTGGGAGGGTGACAACCTTAGGAACCCCACGTGCTATTGGGACTCTTGATTTTCGTACTTTTATTTAAAAGGACTGAGTATATTTTTTCAAATTTCGCGTTATCCAAAGATTAATCTCAGCAAATAATATATACTTGAAAAAAAAATAGTAAAGGGTATGTATGGAAACATTTGTAATTTTGTAATTCAAAAGATGTACATTGTAAGTATGGAATGTTGTTGAATTGAAATAAGTATAAACGGTAAGAGTTGGTAATAAACAATTCTCCCTTCAATATTCTAGTACAGTTTTCGGTCGAGCGGTAGGAGCAGACGTTGAATGCAACACGAATATAGAAAATGGACAAACCTAACATGCATCGTGGTATTGTTTATTGAAATGATTGTTTCAGCACTGTGTTCTATGGGGAAAACAATCTATCTATTGTTAAATCAATACAAAGATACTGTTGAGTGATGAAGAATAAGAAAATTTTTATTGTAATCGTTTGATCTCATTGTTGTTCCATTAATAATGTACCCAGCAACAGATTTCACATTTTTGTAATTCAAAAGAATTCCTTTGTTGGTAGACACTTGAATGGTTCCATTGTTTTCATTATTGTTCACTCAACAGATATGGAATTGACTGATTCAAATGCTTTCTTTCTTTTATTCATTGTCTGGAGGATCAATGATATATTAACTGTGTAAAACAACAGAAATTAAAGTACGTTTTCATTTTGTCGTTCCGATTGACAACGTGTATCCCTGCCACGACCAGTAATTGAACGCTGAGCATTTTGTTTGAATATCAATCTTTTCAAAATGCTCCCCTTCCATTGATTTCTACTTTTAACAATTTTCGAAGCACACCCTTTTGCTTTCAAATCTTCATTTCTTCTTTTCTGGTATTTCTTGTGAAACGTGTGCAAACGGCCATACCAAAGTTAACACACCGGTTCTCTTTACGTGACGAAAGTTATTCTCCTACTGTCGCACTCAGTACCAGGGAGGGTGACAACCTTTGGAACCCCACGTGTTGTTAGGTTTCTTGATTTTCGTACTTTTAATTAAAAGGACTAAGTATATATTTTCAAATTTCACTTTCTGCAACGATGAATATCAGCAAATAATATACTATTAAAAGAAAATAGTAAAGGGTATGTACGGAAATATTTGTAATTTTGTATTTCAAAAGATAAATGTATGTATGGAATGTTGTTGAATTGAAATAAGTATGAATGGTATTAGTTGGCAGTAAAAAGTCCCCAATAAATATTCTGGCGCAGGTTGCCTGCAAAATGGGGTTTTACCATTGCATAAACATCCTACAATGCTAAACGCAAATGGCAACCCCCTGAATGATGTTAATGTTGATTTCAGAATATTTTTTTAAAATTAGTTTGTCAAACATTGCTATTACAGTTTTCGGTCTCGCGGTCGGAGCACACGTTGAATGCATCCAGAATATAGAACAATGGACAAAGCTAACATGCGATGGGGTATTGTTTAATGAAATGATTGTTTCAGCACTGTGTTCTATGGGGAAAACAATCCATCTATTGTTAAATCAATACAAAGATACTGTTAAGGGATGAATAATAAGAAAAATTCCACTGTAATCGTTTGATCCCATTCTTGTTCCATTAATACTTTACCCAACAATAGATTTCACATTTTTGTAATTGAAAAGAATTCTTTTGTTCGTAGACACTAGATTGGTTCCATTGTGTTCCATTATTGTTCACTCAACAGATATCGAATTGACTGCTTCAAACGCTCTCGTTCTTTTAGGCATTGTCTCGAGGATCAACCATGTATTAATTGTTGTAGAAAAAAAGAAATTAAAGTACGTTTTGATTTTGTCGTTCGGATTGACAACGTGTAACCCCGCCACGACAAGGAATTGAACCTTGAGCACGAATTCACACGTAGTAGTAGCATACGTAATTAAAAAATTTTAATATTTCTTCATTTTCTTTGAATATCAAACTTTTCAAAATACTCCCCTTCCATTGATTTCTACTTTTAACAATTTTCGAAGCACACCCTTTTGCTTTCAAATCTTCATTTCTTCTTTTCTGGTATTTCTTGTGAAACGTGTGCAAACGGCCATACCAAAGTTAACACACAGGTTCTCTTTAGATGACGAAAGTTATTCTCCTACTGTCGCACTCAGTACTAGGGATTGTGACAACCATTGGAACCCCACGTGTTGTTAGGTTTCTTGATTTTCGTACTTTTAATTAAAAGGACTAAGTATATTTTTTAAAATTTCACTTTCTGCAAAGATGAATATCAGCAAATAATATACTATTGAAAGAAAATAGTAAAGGGTATGTACGAAAAAATTTGTACTTTTGTATTTTAAAACATAAATGTATGTATGGAATGTTGTTGAATTGAATTAAGTATGAATGGGGTACTAATTGGCAGAAAATTCTCCATTAAATATTCTGGCGAAGGTTGCCTGCAATATATGGTTTTGACATTGCATAAAAATCCGACAATGCTAAACGCAAATGGCAACTCCCTGAATGATGTTAATGTCGATTTCAGAATATTTTTTAAAAACTTGTTTGTCAAATTGTGCTAGTACTGTTTCCAGTCGCATGGTCGAAACAGACGTTGAATGCAACCAGAATATAGAACAATGGACAAAGCTTACATGCGGAGGGGTATTGTTTAATGAAATGATTGTTTCAGCACTGTGTTCTATGGGGGAAAACAATCCATCTATTGTTAAATCAATACAAAGATACTGTTGCGTGATGAAGAATAGGAAAAATTCCATTGTAATCGTTTGATCCCATTCTTGTTCCATTAATACTATACCCAACAATGGATTTCACATTTTTGTAATTGAAAAGAATTCCTTTGTTGGTAGACACTAGAATGGTTCCATTGTGTTCCATTATTGTTCACTCAACAGATATCGAATTGACTGTTTCAAATGCTTTCTTTATTTTAGGCATTGTCTCGAGGATCAACGATACATTACGTGTTGTAGAACAATAGAAGTTAAAATATGTTTTCATTTTGTCGTTCGGTTTTACAACTTGTATCCCCGCCACGACCAGAAATTGAACGCGGAGCACGAATTCACACGTAGTTGTAGTTTACGTCATTATAAAATATTAATATTTCTTCACTTTCTTTGAGTATCAAACTTTTCTCTGGGTACCGTTTATATTCAACTGTATAATAATCAGGGTAATCATTGCATACTTCTCGCCATGATCCCGGACATCAGCTCGTATCGCGTCTGCTGCCGCATTATATTTATCACATTTTATTTATTATGGTAATATTATATTTATATGGTATTATATGGTAACATTATATTTATCACATAATATTGCACTATAAATGGAAAAGGGTACCATTTCCTCGGAAGAGGTGAACTAACGAGAAAAAAACTAATGAACTCACAGAAATAATCCACAGAACAAAGTGTTCTAACAGTCATTTCAATTAATAATAACCCCAAGCATGTTAGCTGTGTTTATCGTTCTCTCTTCTCTTTGCATTCGACGGCTACGCCAACCGGGTACAACAAAACTGTACAAGGTAGTGTTTGACAATCAATTTCAAATAGATGTTCTGATATCGCACTTTACTTCCTTTAGGGGTTGGATACTTTCATTTATCATTGGTGAATTGTTGTTGAATGTCAAAACCTCATTTTACTGGCTGCCTGCGAATAAATATCAAAGGGGGTACTTTTCACAACCATCTCGGACCATTCATACTCACTTGAATTCAATAACATTCCATCCAACTTTATTGCCTTCCTAATTAAATTTTTTTTCTCACTTATATGTATATTTTGCTAGGATTCATCTATGATAAATCGGAAATGTGTAAAAACACCCCTCTTTCTTCCAAATAAAAATATAAAAAGTAAAAGTGGCCATATAGCACGTGGTGTTCCTAAGTAGTCACTCTCCCAAGTACTGAGCACATCCGAATGTGCTTATCTTTGGTGATCGAATGAGAACGGGAGAATTGACCATAATATGGCCGTTGGCAGACGTTTGATCATAAATACCTAAAAGCAAAGTAAGGAATATTTGAAGGCAGTAGGGATTGCTTCGAAAATGGTAAGAAATATACTTGTATGTTAGAGGGAGCATAGAGAAAAGTTACACATATTTAAGTAAACTATCGAATACTTCAAATTGTATCGAAACTTTACCTCTAAATACGAGTATATTCCTCCTCCCTGTTCGATTCCTGGTCTTGGAGGGCATTAACGTTGTTAATCAGAACAACAAATAAAAAACATGCCTTTATTTGTTGTACTACAACAATTTATTTATAGTATAGTAGTGTGGAGACAATGCTCTTAGAAAGAATGAAATTTAAACAGTCCATTCGACAACAGTTGAGTGAACAATAATGGAATACAATAAAAACCATTCAAATGGCAACCAACAATTGAAATCTTTTGAATTGCAAAAGACTGAAATCTATTGATCGGTATAATAACAATCGAACAAGAATGGGAGGATCCGATAACAATGGAATCTTTTCTTATTCTTCCCCCATAACAATACCTTTGAACTGATTTTACAAAAGAGAGATAGTTGTTTCCACAGAACAAAGTGTTCTAACAGTCATTTCAATTTATAATAACCCCAAGCATGTTAGCTGTGTTTATCGTTCTCTCTTCTCTTTGCATTCGACGGCTACGCCAACCGGGTACAACAAAACTGTACAAGGTAGTGTTTGACAATCAAGTTTAAATAGATGTTCTGATATCGCACTTTACTTCCTTTAGGGGTTGGATGCTTTCATTTATCATTGGTGAATTGTTGTTGAATGTCAAATCCCCATTTTACTGGCTGCCTGCGAATAAATATGAAAGGGGGTACTTTTCACAACTATCTCGGTCCATTCATACTCACTTGAATTCAATAACATTCCATCCAACTTTATTGCCTTCCTAATTACATTTTTTTCTCTCTTATATGTATATTTTGCTAGGATTCATCTATGATAAATCGGAAATGTGTAAAAACACCCCTCTTTCTTCCAAATAAAAATATAAAAAGTAAAAGTGGCCATATAAATAGCACGTGGTGTTCCTAAGTGGTCACTCTCCCAAGTACTGAGCACATCCGAATGTGCTTATCTTTGGTGATCGAATGAGAACGGGAGAATTGACCATAATATGGCCGTTGGCAGACGTTTGATCATAAATACCTGAAAAAAATTCAGGAATATTTGAAGGCAGTAGGGATTGCTTCGAAAATAGTTAGAAATATACTTGTACGTTAGAGGGAGCATAGAGAAAAGTAACACATATTTAAGTAAACTATCGAATACTTCAAATTGTATCGAAACTTTACCTCTAAATACGAGTATATTCCTCCTCCCTGTTCGATTCCTGGTCTTGGAGGGCATTAACGCTGTTAATCAGAACAACAAATAAAAAACATGCCTTTATTTGTTGTACTACAACAATTTATTTATAGTATAGTAGTGTGGAGACAATGCTCTTAGAAAGAATGATATTTAAACAGTCCATTCGACAACAGTTGAGTGAACAATAATGGAATACAATAAAAACCATTCAAATGGCAAACAACAATTGAAATCTTTTGAATTGCAAAAGCCTGAAATCTATTGATCGGTATAATAACAATCGAACAAGAATGGGAGGATCCGATAACAATGGAATCTTTTCTTATTCTTCCCCCATAACAATACCTTTGAACTGATTTTACAAAAGAGGGATAGTTGTTTCCACAGAACAAAGTGTTCTAACAGTCATTTCAATTTATAATAACCCCAAGCATGTTAGCTGTGTTTATCGTTCTCTCTTCTCTTTGCATTCGACGGCTACGCCAACCGGGTACAACAAAACTGTACAAGGGAGTGTTTGACAATCAAGTTTAAATAGATGTTCTGATATCGCACTTTACTTCCTTTAGGGGTTGGATGCTTTCATTTATCATTGGTGAATTGTTGTTGAATGTCAAATCCCCATTTTACTGGCTGCCTGCGAATAAATATGATAGGGGGTACTTTTCACAACTATCTCGGTCCATTCATACTCACTTGAATTCAATAAAATTCCATCCAACTTTATTGCCTTCCTAATTAAATTTTTTTTCTCACTTATATGTATATTTTGCTAGGATTCATCTATGATAAATCAGAAATGTGTAAAAACACCCCTCTTTCTTCCAAATTAAAATATAAAAAGTCAAAGTGGCCATATAGCACGTGGTGTTCCTAAGTTTTCACTCTCCCATGTACTGAGCACATCCAAATGTGCTTATCTTTGGTGATCGAATGAGAACGGGAGAATTGACCATAATATGGCTGTTGGCAGACGTTTGATCATAAATACCTAAAAGCAAAGTAAGGAATATTTGAAGGCAGTAGGGATTGCTTCGAAAATGGTAAGAAATATACTTGTATGTTAGAGGGAGCATAGAGAAAAGTTACACATATTTCAGTAAACTATCGAATACTTCAAATTGTATCGAAACTTTACCTCTAAATACGAGTATATTCCTCCTCCCTGTTCGATTCCTGGTCTTGGAGGGCATTAACGTTGTTAATCAGAACAACAAATAAAAAACATGCCTTTATTTGTTGTACTACAACAATTTATTTATAGTATAGTAGTGTGGAGACAATGCTCTTAGAAAGAATGATATTTAAACAGTCCATTCGACAACAGTTGAGTGAACAATAATGGAATACAATAAAAACCATTCAAATGGCAACCAACAATTGAAATCTTTTGAATTGCAAAAGCCTGAAATCTATTGATCGGTATAATAACAATCGAACAAGAATGGGAGGATCCGATAACAATGGAATCTTTTCTTATTCTTCCCCCATAACAATACCTTTGAACTGATTTTACAAAAGAGGGATAGTTGTTTCCACAGAACAAAGTGTTCTAACAGTCATTTCAATTTATAATAACCCCAAGCATGTTAGCTGTGTTTATCGTTCTCTCTTCTCTTTGCATTCGACGGCTACGCCAACCGGGTACAACAAAACTGTACAAGGGAGTGTTTGACAATCAAGTTTAAATAGATGTTCTGATATCGCACTTTACTTCCTTTAGGGGTTGGATGCTTTCATTTATCATTGGTGAATTGTTGTTGAATGTCAAATCCCCATTTTACTGGCTGCCTGCGAATAAATATGATAGGGGGTACTTTTCACAACTATCTCGGTCCATTCATACTCACTTGAATTCAATAAAATTCCATCCAACTTTATTGCCTTCCTAATTAAATTTTTTTTCTCACTTATATGTATATTTTGCTAGGATTCATCTATGATAAATCAGAAATGTGTAAAAACACCCCTCTTTCTTCCAAATAAAAATATAAAAAGTCAAAGTGGCCATATAGCACGTGGTGTTCCTAAGTTTTCACTCTCCCATGTACTGAGCACATCCAAATGTGCTTATCTTTGGTGATCGAATGAGAACGGGAGAATTGACCATAATATGGCTGTTGGCAGACGTTTGATCATAAATACCTAAAAGCAAAGTAAGGAATATTTGAAGGCAGTAGGGATTGCTTCGAAAATGGTAAGAAATATACTTGTATGTTAGAGGGAGCATAGAGAAAAGTAAAACATATTTAAGTAAACAATCGAATACTTCAAATTGTATCGAAACTTTACCTCTAAATACGAGTATATTCCTCCTCCCTGTTCGATTCCTGGTCTTGGAGGGCATTAACGTTGTTAATCAGAACAACAAATAAAAAACATGCCTTTATTTGTTGTACTACAACAATTTATTTATAGTATAGTAGTGTGGAGACAATGCTCTTAGAAAGCATGATATTTAAACAGTCCATTCGACAACAGTTGAGTGAACAATAATGGAATACAATAAAAACCATTCAAATGGCAACCAACAATTGAAATCTTTTGAATTGCAAAAGCCTGAAATCTATTGATCGGTATAATAACAATCGAACAAGAATGGGAGGATCCGATAACAATGGAATCTTTTCTTATTCTTCCCCCATAACAATACCTTTGAACTGATTTTACAAAAGAGGGATAGTTGTTTCCACAGAACAAAGTGTTCTAACAGTCATTTCAATTTATAATAACCCCAAGCATGTTAGCTGTGTTTATCGTTCTCTCTTCTCTTTGCATTCGACGGCTACGCCAACCGGGTACAACAAAACTGTACAAGGGAGTGTTTGACAATCAAGTTTAAATAGATGTTCTGATATCGCACTTTACTTCCTTTAGGGGTTGGATGCTTTCATTTATCATTGGTGAATTGTTGTTGAATGTCAAATCCCCATTTAACTGGCTGCCTGCGAATAAATATGATAGGGGGTACTTTTCACAACTATCTCGGTCCATTCATACTCACTTGAATTCAATAAAATTCCATCCAACTTTATTGCCTTCCTAATTAAATTTTTTTCTCTCTTATATGTATATTTTGCTAGGATTCATCTATGATAAATCGGAAATGTGTAAAAACACCCCTCTTTCTTCCAAATAAAAATATAAAAAGTAAAAGTGGCCATATAGCACGTGGTGTTCCTAAGTAGTCACTCTCCCAAGTACTGAGCACATCCGAATGTGCTTATCTTTGGTGATCGAATGAGAACGGGAGAATTGACCATAATATGGCCGTTGGCAGACGTTTGTTCATAAATACCTAAAAGCAAAGTAAGGAATATTTGAAGGCAGTAGGGATTGCTTCGAAAATGGTAAGAAATATACTTGTATGTTAGAGGGAGCATAGAGAAAAGTTACACATATTTAAGTAAACTATCGAATACTTCAAATTGTATCGAAACTTTACCTCTAAATACGAGTATATTCCTCCTCCCTGTTCGATTCCTGGTCTTGGAGGGCATTAACGTTGTTAATCAGAACAACAAATAAAAAACATGCCTTTATTTGTTGTACTACAACAATTTATTTATAGTATAGTAGTGTGGAGACAATGCTCTTAGAAAGAATGAAATTTAAACAGTCCATTCGACAACAGTTGAGTGAACAATAATGGAATACAATAAAAACCATTCAAATGGCAACCAACAATTGAAATCTTTTGAATTGCAAAAGACTGAAATCTATTGATCGGTATAATAACAATCGAACAAGAATGGGAGGATCCGATAACAATGGAATCTTTTCTTATTCTTCCCCCATAACAATACCTTTGAACTGATTTTACAAAAGAGAGATAGTTGTTTCCACAGAACAAAGTGTTCTAACAGTCATTTCAATTTATAATAACCCCAAGCATGTTAGCTGTGTTTATCGTTCTCTCTTCTCTTTGCATTCGACGGCTACGCCAACCGGGTACAACAAAACTGTACAAGGTAGTGTTTGACAATCAAGTTTAAATAGATGTTCTGATATCGCACTTTACTTCCTTTAGGGGTTGGATGCTTTCATTTATCATTGGTGAATTGTTGTTGAATGTCAAATCCCCATTTTACTGGCTGCCTGCGAATAAATATGAAAGGGGGTACTTTTCACAACTATCTCGGTCCATTCATACTCACTTGAATTCAATAACATTCCATCCAACTTAATTGCCTTCCTAATTACATTTTTTTCTCTCTTATATGTATATTTTGCTAGGATTCATCTATGATAAATCGGAAATGTGTAAAAACACCCCTCTTTCTTCCAAATAAAAATATAAAAAGTAATAGTGGCCATATAAATAGCACGTGGTGTTCCTAAGTGGTCACTCTCCCAAGTACTGAGCACATCCGAATGTGCTTATCTTTGGTGATCGAATGAGAACGGGAGAATTGACCATAATATGGCCGTTGGCAGACGTTTGATCATAAATACCTGAAAAAAATTCAGGAATATTTGAAGGCAGTAGGGATTGCTTCGAAAATAGTTAGAAATATACTTGTACGTTAGAGGGAGCATAGAAAAAAGTAACACATATTTAAGTAAACTATCGAATACTTCAAATTGTATCGAAACTTTACCTCTAAATACGAGTATATTCCTCCTCCCTGTTCGATTCCTGGTCTTGGAGGGCATTAACGCTGTTAATCAGAACAACAAATAAAAAACATGCCTTTATTTGTTGTACTACAACAATTTATTTATAGTATAGTAGTGTGGAGACAATGCTCTTAGAAAGAATGATATTTAAACAGTCCATTCGACAACAGTTGAGTGAACAATAATGGAATACAATAAAAACCATTCAAATGGCAAACAACAATTGAAATCTTTTGAATTGCAAAAGCCTGAAATCTATTGATCGGTATAATAACAATCGAACAAGAATGGGAGGATCCGATAACAATGGAATCTTTTCTTATTCTTCCCCCATAACAATACCTTTGAACTGATTTTACAAAAGAGGGATAGTTGTTTCCACAGAACAAAGTGTTCTAACAGTCATTTCAATTTATAATAACCCCAAGCATGTTAGCTGTGTTTATCGTTCTCTCTTCTCTTTGCATTCGACGGCTACGCCAACCGGGTACAACAAAACTGTACAAGGGAGTGTTTGACAATCAAGTTTAAATAGATGTTCTGATATCGCACTTTACTTCCTTTAGGGGTTGGATGCTTTCATTTATCATTGGTGAATTGTTGTTGAATGTCAAATCCCCATTTTACTGGCTGCCTGCGAATAAATATGAAAGGGGGTACTTTTCACAACTATCTCGGTCCATTCATACTCACTTGAATTCAATAACATTCCATCCAACTTTATTGCCTTCCTAATTACATTTTTTTCTCTCTTATATGTATATTTTGCTAGGATTCATCTATGATAAATCAGAAATGTGTAAAAACACCCCTCTTTCTTCCAAATAAAAATATAAAAAGTCAAAGTGGCCATATAGCACGTGGTGTTCCTAAGTTTTCACTCTCCCATGTACTGAGCACATCCAAATGTGCTTATCTTTGGTGATCGAATGAGAACGGGAGAATTGACCATAATATGGCTGTTGGCAGACGTTTGATCATAAATACCTAAAAGCAAAGTAAGGAATATTTGAAGGCAGTAGGGATTGCTTCGAAAATGGTAAGAAATATACTTGTATGTTAGAGGGAGCATAGAGAAAAGTTACACATATTTCAGTAAACTATCGAATACTTCAAATTGTATCGAAACTTTACCTCTAAATACGAGTATATTCCTCCTCCCTGTTCGATTCCTGGTCTTGGAGGGCATTAACGTTGTTAATCAGAACAACAAATAAAAAACATGCCTTTATTTGTTGTACTACAACAATTTATTTATAGTATAGTAGTGTGGAGACAATGCTCTTAGAAAGAATGATATTTAAACAGTCCATTCGACAACAGTTGAGTGAACAATAATGGAATACAATAAAAACCATTCAAATGGCAACCAACAATTGAAATCTTTTGAATTGCAAAAGCCTGAAATCTATTGATCGGTATAATAACAATCGAACAAGAATGGGAGGATCCGATAACAATGGAATCTTTTCTTATTCTTCCCCCATAACAATACCTTTGAACTGATTTTACAAAAGAGGGATAGTTGTTTCCACAGAACAAAGTGTTCTAACAGTCATTTCAATTTATAATAACCCCAAGCATGTTAGCTGTGTTTATCGTTCTCTCTTCTCTTTGCATTCGACGGCTACGCCAACCGGGTACAACAAAACTGTACAAGGGAGTGTTTGACAATCAAGTTTAAATAGATGTTCTGATATCGCACTTTACTTCCTTTAGGGGTTGGATGCTTTCATTTATCATTGGTGAATTGTTGTTGAATGTCAAATCCCCATTTTACTGGCTGCCTGCGAATAAATATGATAGGGGGTACTTTTCACAACTATCTCGGTCCATTCATACTCACTTGAATTCAATAAAATTCCATCCAACTTTATTGCCTTCCTAATTAAATTTTTTTTCTCACTTATATGTATATTTTGCTAGGATTCATCTATGATAAATCAGAAATGTGTAAAAACACCCCTCTTTCTTCCAAATTAAAATATAAAAAGTCAAAGTGGCCATATAGCACGTGGTGTTCCTAAGTTTTCACTCTCCCATGTACTGAGCACATCCAAATGTGCTTATCTTTGGTGATCGAATGAGAACGGGAGAATTGACCATAATATGGCTGTTGGCAGACGTTTGATCATAAATACCTAAAAGCAAAGTAAGGAATATTTGAAGGCAGTAGGGATTGCTTCGAAAATGGTAAGAAATATACTTGTATGTTAGAGGGAGCATAGAGAAAAGTTACACATATTTCAGTAAACTATCGAATACTTCAAATTGTATCGAAACTTTACCTCTAAATACGAGTATATTCCTCCTCCCTGTTCGATTCCTGGTCTTGGAGGGCATTAACGTTGTTAATCAGAACAACAAATAAAAAACATGCCTTTATTTGTTGTACTACAACAATTTATTTATAGTATAGTAGTGTGGAGACAATGCTCTTAGAAAGAATGATATTTAAACAGTCCATTCGACAACAGTTGAGTGAACAATAATGGAATACAATAAAAACCATTCAAATGGCAACCAACAATTGAAATCTTTTGAATTGCAAAAGCCTGAAATCTATTGATCGGTATAATAACAATCGAACAAGAATGGGAGGATCCGATAACAATGGAATCTTTTCTTATTCTTCCCCCATAACAATACCTTTGAACTGATTTTACAAAAGAGGGATAGTTGTTTCCACAGAACAAAGTGTTCTAACAGTCATTTCAATTTATAATAACCCCAAGCATGTTAGCTGTGTTTATCGTTCTCTCTTCTCTTTGCATTCGACGGCTACGCCAACCGGGTACAACAAAACTGTACAAGGGAGTGTTTGACAATCAAGTTTAAATAGATGTTCTGATATCGCACTTTACTTCCTTTAGGGGTTGGATGCTTTCATTTATCATTGGTGAATTGTTGTTGAATGTCAAATCCCCATTTTACTGGCTGCCTGCGAATAAATATGATAGGGGGTACTTTTCACAACTATCTCGGTCCATTCATACTCACTTGAATTCAATAAAATTCCATCCAACTTTATTGCCTTCCTAATTAAATTTTTTTTCTCACTTATATGTATATTTTGCTAGGATTCATCTATGATAAATCAGAAATGTGTAAAAACACCCCTCTTTCTTCCAAATAAAAATATAAAAAGTCAAAGTGGCCATATAGCACGTGGTGTTCCTAAGTTTTCACTCTCCCATGTACTGAGCACATCCAAATGTGCTTATCTTTGGTGATCGAATGAGAACGGGAGAATTGACCATAATATGGCTGATGGCAGACGTTTGATCATAAATACCTAAAAGCAAAGTAAGGAATATTTGAAGGCAGTAGGGATTGCTTCGAAAATGGTAAGAAATATACTTGTATGTTAGAGGGAGCATAGAGAAAAGTAAAACATATTTAAGTAAACAATCGAATACTTCAAATTGTATCGAAACTTTACCTCTAAATACGAGTATATTCCTCCTCCCTGTTCGATTCCTGGTCTTGGAGGGCATTAACGTTGTTAATCAGAACAACAAATAAAAAACATGCCTTTATTTGTTGTACTACAACAATTTATTTATAGTATAGTAGTGTGGAGACAATGCTCTTAGAAAGCATGATATTTAAACAGTCCATTCGACAACAGTTGAGTGAACAATAATGGAATACAATAAAAACCATTCAAATGGCAACCAACAATTGAAATCTTTTGAATTGCAAAAGCCTGAAATCTATTGATCGGTATAATAACAATCGAACAAGAATGGGAGGATCCGATAACAATGGAATCTTTTCTTATTCTTCCCCCATAACAATACCTTTGAACTGATTTTACAAAAGAGGGATAGTTGTTTCCACAGAACAAAGTGTTCTAACAGTCATTTCAATTTATAATAACCCCAAGCATGTTAGCTGTGTTTATCGTTCTCTCTTCTCTTTGCATTCGACGGCTACGCCAACCGGGTACAACAAAACTGTACAAGGGAGTGTTTGACAATCAAGTTTAAATAGATGTTCTGATATCGCACTTTACTTCCTTTAGGGGTTGGATGCTTTCATTTATCATTGGTGAATTGTTGTTGAATGTCAAATCCCCATTTAACTGGCTGCCTGCGAATAAATATGATAGGGGGTACTTTTCACAACTATCTCGGTCCATTCATACTCACTTGAATTCAATAAAATTCCATCCAACTTTATTGCCTTCCTAATTAAATTTTTTTCTCTCTTATATGTATATTTTGCTAGGATTCATCTATGATAAATCGGAAATGTGTAAAAACACCCCTCTTTCTTCCAAATAAAAATATAAAAAGTAAAAGTGGCCATATAGCACGTGGTGTTCCTAAGTAGTCACTCTCCCAAGTACTGAGCACATCCGAATGTGCTTATCTTTGGTGATCGAATGAGAACGGGAGAATTGACCATAATATGGCCGTTGGCAGACGTTTGTTCATAAATACCTAAAAGCAAAGTAAGGAATATTTGAAGGCAGTAGGGATTGCTTCGAAAATGGTAAGAAATATACTTGTATGTTAGAGGGAGCATAGAGAAAAGTTACACATATTTAAGTAAACTATCGAATACTTCAAATTGTATCGAAACTTTACCTCTAAATACGAGTATATTCCTCCTCCCTGTTCGATTCCTGGTCTTGGAGGGCATTAACGTTGTTAATCAGAACAACAAATAAAAAACATGCCTTTATTTGTTGTACTACAACAATTTATTTATAGTATAGTAGTGTGGAGACAATGCTCTTAGAAAGAATGAAATTTAAACAGTCCATTCGACAACAGTTGAGTGAACAATAATGGAATACAATAAAAACCATTCAAATGGCAACCAACAATTGAAATCTTTTGAATTGCAAAAGACTGAAATCTATTGATCGGTATAATAACAATCGAACAAGAATGGGAGGATCCGATAACAATGGAATCTTTTCTTATTCTTCCCCCATAACAATACCTTTGAACTGATTTTACAAAAGAGAGATAGTTGTTTCCACAGAACAAAGTGTTCTAACAGTCATTTCAATTTATAATAACCCCAAGCATGTTAGCTGTGTTTATCGTTCTCTCTTCTCTTTGCATTCGACGGCTACGCCAACCGGGTACAACAAAACTGTACAAGGTAGTGTTTGACAATCAAGTTTAAATAGATGTTCTGATATCGCACTTTACTTCCTTTAGGGGTTGGATGCTTTCATTTATCATTGGTGAATTGTTGTTGAATGTCAAATCCCCATTTTACTGGCTGCCTGCGAATAAATATGAAAGGGGGTACTTTTCACAACTATCTCGGTCCATTCATACTCACTTGAATTCAATAACATTCCATCCAACTTAATTGCCTTCCTAATTACATTTTTTTCTCTCTTATATGTATATTTTGCTAGGATTCATCTATGATAAATCGGAAATGTGTAAAAACACCCCTCTTTCTTCCAAATAAAAATATAAAAAGTAATAGTGGCCATATAAATAGCACGTGGTGTTCCTAAGTGGTCACTCTCCCAAGTACTGAGCACATCCGAATGTGCTTATCTTTGGTGATCGAATGAGAACGGGAGAATTGACCATAATATGGCCGTTGGCAGACGTTTGATCATAAATACCTGAAAAAAATTCAGGAATATTTGAAGGCAGTAGGGATTGCTTCGAAAATAGTTAGAAATATACTTGTACGTTAGAGGGAGCATAGAAAAAAGTAACACATATTTAAGTAAACTATCGAATACTTCAAATTGTATCGAAACTTTACCTCTAAATACGAGTATATTCCTCCTCCCTGTTCGATTCCTGGTCTTGGAGGGCATTAACGCTGTTAATCAGAACAACAAATAAAAAACATGCCTTTATTTGTTGTACTACAACAATTTATTTATAGTATAGTAGTGTGGAGACAATGCTCTTAGAAAGAATGATATTTAAACAGTCCATTCGACAACAGTTGAGTGAACAATAATGGAATACAATAAAAACCATTCAAATGGCAAACAACAATTGAAATCTTTTGAATTGCAAAAGCCTGAAATCTATTGATCGGTATAATAACAATCGAACAAGAATGGGAGGATCCGATAACAATGGAATCTTTTCTTATTCTTCCCCCATAACAATACCTTTGAACTGATTTTACAAAAGAGGGATAGTTGTTTCCACAGAACAAAGTGTTCTAACAGTCATTTCAATTTATAATAACCCCAAGCATGTTAGCTGTGTTTATCGTTCTCTCTTCTCTTTGCATTCGACGGCTACGCCAACCGGGTACAACAAAACTGTACAAGGGAGTGTTTGACAATCAAGTTTAAATAGATGTTCTGATATCGCACTTTACTTCCTTTAGGGGTTGGATGCTTTCATTTATCATTGGTGAATTGTTGTTGAATGTCAAATCCCCATTTTACTGGCTGCCTGCGAATAAATATGAAAGGGGGTACTTTTCACAACTATCTCGGTCCATTCATACTCACTTGAATTCAATAACATTCCATCCAACTTTATTGCCTTCCTAATTACATTTTTTTCTCTCTTATATGTATATTTTGCTAGGATTCATCTATGATAAATCGGAAATGTGTAAAAACACCCCTCTTTCTTCCAAATAAAAATATAAAAAGTAAAAGTGGCCATATAAATAGCACGTGGTGTTCCTAAGTGGTCACTCTCCCAAGTACTGAGCACATCCGAATGTGCTTATCTTTGGTGATCGAATGAGAACGGGAGAATTGACCATAATATGGCCGTTGGCAGACGTTTGATCATAAATACCTGAAAAAAATTCAGGAATATTTGAAGGCAGTAGGGATTGCTTCGAAAATAGTTAGAAATATACTTGTACGTTAGAGGGAGCATAGAGAAAAGTAACACATATTTAAGTAAACTATCGAATACTTCAAATTGTATCGAAACTTTACCTCTAAATACGAGTATATTCCTCCTCCCTGTTCGATTCCTGGTCTTGGAGGGCATTAACGCTGTTAATCAGAACAACAAATAAAAAACATGCCTTTATTTGTTGTACTACAACAATTTATTTATAGTATAGTAGTGTGGAGACAATGCTCTTAGAAAGAATGATATTTAAACAGTCCATTCGACAACAGTTGAGTGAACAATAATGGAATACAATAAAAACCATTCAAATGGCAAACAACAATTGAAATCTTTTGAATTGCAAAAGCCTGAAATCTATTGATCGGTATAATAACAATCGAACAAGAATGGGAGGATCCGATAACAATGGAATCTTTTCTTATTCTTCCCCCATAACAATACCTTTGAACTGATTTTACAAAAGAGGGATAGTTGTTTCCACAGAACAAAGTGTTCTAACAGTCATTTCAATTTATAATAACCAGAAGCATGTTAGCTGTGTTTATCGTTCTCTCTTCTCTTTGCATTCGACGGCTACGCCAACCGGGTACAACAAAACTGTACAAGGGAGTGTTTGACAATCAAGTTTAAATAGATGTTCTGATATCGCACTTTACTTCCTTTAGGGGTTGGATGCTTTCATTTATCATTGGTGAATTGTTGTTGAATGTCAAATCCCCATTTTACTGGCTGCCTGCGAATAAATATGATAGGGGGTACTTTTCACAACTATCTCGGTCCATTCATACTCACTTGAATTCAATAAAATTCCATCCAACTTTATTGCCTTCCTAATTAAATTTTTTTTCTCACTTATATGTATATTTTGCTAGGATTCATCTATGATAAATCAGAAATGTGTAAAAACACCCCTCTTTCTTCCAAATAAAAATATAAAAAGTCAAAGTGGCCATATAGCACGTGGTGTTCCTAAGTTTTCACTCTCCCATGTACTGAGCACATCCAAATGTGCTTATCTTTGGTGATCGAATGAGAACGGGAGAATTGACCATAATATGGCTGTTGGCAGACGTTTGATCATAAATACCTAAAAGCAAAGTAAGGAATATTTGAAGGCAGTAGGGATTGCTTCGAAAATGGTAAGAAATATACTTGTATGTTAGAGGGAGCATAGAGAAAAGTTACACATATTTAAGTAAACTATCGAATACTTCAAATTGTATCGAAACTTTACCTCTAAATACGAGTATATTCCTCCTCCCTGTTCGATTCCTGGTCTTGGAGGGCATTAACGTTGTTAATCAGAACAACAAATAAAAAACATGCCTTTATTTGTTGTACTACAACAATTTATTTATAGTATAGTAGTGTGGAGACAATGCTCTTAGAAAGAATGAAATTTAAACAGTCCATTCGACAACAGTTGAGTGAACAATAATGGAATACAATAAAAACCATTCAAATGGCAACCAACAATTGAAATCTTTTGAATTGCAAAAGACTGAAATCTATTGATCGGTATAATAACAATCGAACAAGAATGGGAGGATCCGATAACAATGGAATATTTTCTTATTCTTCCCCCATAACAATACCTTTGAACTGATTTTACAAAAGAGAGATAGTTGTTTCCACAGAACAAAGTGTTCTAACAGTCATTTCAATTTATAATAACCCCAAGCATGTTAGCTGTGTTTATCGTTCTCTCTTCTCTTTGCATTCGACGGCTACGCCAACCGGGTACAACAAAACTGTACAAGGTAGTGTTTGACAATCAAGTTTAAATAGATGTTCTGATATCGCACTTTACTTCCTTTAGGGGTTGGATGCTTTCATTTATCATTGGTGAATTGTTGTTGAATGTCAAATCCCCATTTTACTGGCTGCCTGCGAATAAATATGAAAGGGGGTACTTTTCACAACTATCTCGGTCCATTCATACTCACTTGAATTCAATAACATTCCATCCAACTTTATTGCCTTCCTAATTACATTTTTTTCTCTCTTATATGTATATTTTGCTAGGATTCATCTATGATAAATCGGAAATGTGTAAAAACACCCCTCTTTCTTCCAAATAAAAATATAAAAAGTAAAAGTGGCCATATAAATAGCACGTGGTGTTCCTAAGTGGTCACTCTCCCAAGTACTGAGCACATCCGAATGTGCTTATCTTTGGTGATCGAATGAGAACGGGAGAATTGACCATAATATGGCCGTTGGCAGACGTTTGATCATAAATACCTGAAAAAAATTCAGGAATATTTGAAGGCAGTAGGGATTGCTTCGAAAATAGTTAGAAATATACTTGTACGTTAGAGGGAGCATAGAGAAAAGTAACACATATTTAAGTAAACTATCGAATACTTCAAATTGTATCGAAACTTTACCTCTAAATACGAGTATATTCCTCCTCCCTGTTCGATTCCTGGTCTTGGAGGGCATTAACGCTGTTAATCAGAACAACAAATAAAAAACATGCCTTTATTTGTTGTACTACAACAATTTATTTATAGTATAGTAGTGTGGAGACAATGCTCTTAGAAAGAATGATATTTAAACAGTCCATTCGACAACAGTTGAGTGAACAATAATGGAATACAATAAAAACCATTCAAATGGCAAACAACAATTGAAATCTTTTGAATTGCAAAAGCCTGAAATCTATTGATCGGTATAATAACAATCGAACAAGAATGGGAGGATCCGATAACAACGGAATCTTTTCTTATTCTTCCCCCATAACAATACCTTTGAACTGATTTTACAAAAGAGGGATAGTTGTTTCCACAGAACAAAGTGTTCTAACAGTCATTTCAATTTATAATAACCCCAAGCATGTTAGCTGTGTTTATCGTTCTCTCTTCTCTTTGCATTCGACGGGTACGCCAACCGGGTACAACAAAACTGTACAAGGGAGTGTTTGACAATCAAGTTTAAATAGATGTTCTGATATCGCACTTTACTTCCTTTAGGGGTTGGATGCTTTCATTTATCATTGGTGAATTGTTGTTGAATGTCAAATCCCCATTTTACTGGCTGCCTGCGAATAAATATGATAGGGGGTACTTTTCACAACTATCTCGGTCCATTCATACTCACTTGAATTCAATAAAATTCCATCCAACTTTATTGCCTTCCTAATTAAATTTTTTTTCTCACTTATATGTATATTTTGCTAGGATTCATCTATGATAAATCAGAAATGTGTAAAAACACCCCTCTTTCTTCCAAATAAAAATATAAAAAGTCAAAGTGGCCATATAGCACGTGGTGTTCCTAAGTTTTCACTCTCCCATGTACTGAGCACATCCAAATGTGCTTATCTTTGGTGATCGAATGAGAACGGGAGAATTGACCATAATATGGCTGTTGGCAGACGTTTGATCATAAATACCTAAAAGCAAAGTAAGGAATATTTGAAGGCAGTAGGGATTGCTTCGAAAATGGTAAGAAATATACTTGTATGTTAGAGGGAGCATAGAGAAAAGTTACACATATTTCAGTAAACTATCGAATACTTCAAATTGTATCGAAACTTTACCTCTAAATACGAGTATATTCCTCCTCCCTGTTCGATTCCTGGTCTTGGAGGGCATTAACGTTGTTAATCAGAACAACAAATAAAAAACATGCCTTTATTTGTTGTACTACAACAATTTATTTATAGTATAGTAGTGTGGAGACAATGCTCTTAGAAAGAATGATATTTAAACAGTCCATTCGACAACAGTTGAGTGAACAATAATGGAATACAATAAAAACCATTCAAATGGCAACCAACAATTGAAATCTTTTGAATTGCAAAAGCCTGAAATCTATTGATCGGTATAATAACAATCGAACAAGAATGGGAGGATCCGATAACAATGGAATCTTTTCTTATTCTTCCCCCATAACAATACCTTTGAACTGATTTTACAAAAGAGGGATAGTTGTTTCCACAGAACAAAGTGTTCTAACAGTCATTTCAATTTATAATAACCCCAAGCATGTTAGCTGTGTTTATCGTTCTCTCTTCTCTTTGCATTCGACGGCTACGCCAAACGGGTACAACAAAACTGTACAAGGGAGTGTTTGACAATCAAGTTTAAATAGATGTTCTGATATCGCACTTTACTTCCTTTAGGGGTTGGATGCTTTCATTTATCATTGGTGAATTGTTGTTGAATGTCAAATCCCCATTTTACTGGCTGCCTGCGAATAAATATGATAGGGGGTACTTTTCACAACTATCTCGGTCCATTCATACTCACTTGAATTCAATAAAATTCCATCCAACTTTATTGCCTTCCTAATTAAATTTTTTTTCTCACTTATATGTATATTTTGCTAGGATTCATCTATGATAAATCAGAAATGTGTAAAAACACCCCTCTTTCTTCCAAATAAAAATATAAAAAGTCAAAGTGGCCATATAGCACGTGGTGTTCCTAAGTTTTCACTCTCCCATGTACTGAGCACATCCAAATGTGCTTATCTTTGGTGATCGAATGAGAACGGGAGAATTGACCATAATATGGCTGTTGGCAGACGTTTGATCATAAATACCTAAAAGCAAAGTAAGGAATATTTGAAGGCAGTAGGGATTGCTTCGAAAATGGTAAGAAATATACTTGTATGTTAGAGGGAGCATAGAGAAAAGTAACACATATTTAAGTAAACTATCGAATACTTCAAATTGTATCGAAACTTTACCTCTAAATACGAGTATATTCCTCCTCCCTGTTCGATTCCTGGTCTTGGAGGGCATTAACGTTGTTAATCAGAACAACAAATAAAAAACATGCCTTTATTTGTTGTACTACAACAATTTATTTATAGTATAGTATTGTGGAGACAATGCTCTTAGAAAGAATGATATTTAAACAGTCCATTCGACAACAGTTGAGTGAACAATAATGGAATACAATAAAAACCATTCAAATGGCAACCAACAATTGAAATCTTTTGAATTGCAAAAGCCTGAAATCTATTGATCGGTATAATAACAATCGAACAAGAATGGGAGGATCCGATAACAATGGAATCTTTTCTTATTCTTCCCCCATAACAATACCTTTGAACTGATTTTACAAAAGAGGGATAGTTGTTTCCACAGAACAAAGTGTTCTAACAGTCATTTCAATTTATAATAACCCCAAGCATGTTAGCTGTGTTTATCGTTCTCTCTTCTCTTTGCATTCGACGGCTACGCCAACCGGGTACAACAAAACTGTACAAGGGAGTGTTTGACAATCAAGTTTAAATAGATGTTCTGATATCGCACTTTACTTCCTTTAGGGGTTGGATGCTTTCATTTATCATTGGTGAATTGTTGTTGAATGTCAAATCCCCATTTTACTGGCTGCCTGCGAATAAATATGATAGGGGGTACTTTTCACAACTATCTCGGTCCATTCATACTCACTTGAATTCAATAAAATTCCATCCAACTTTATTGCCTTCCTAATTAAATTTTTTTTCTCACTTATATGTATATTTTGCTAGGATTCATCTATGATAAATCAGAAATGTGTAAAAACACCCCTCTTTCTTCCAAATAAAAATATAAAAAGTCAAAGTGGCCATATAGCACGTGGTGTTCCTAAGTTTTCACTCTCCCATGTACTGAGCACATCCAAATGTGCTTATCTTTGGTGATCGAATGAGAACGGGAGAATTGACCATAATATGGCTGTTGGCAGACGTTTGATCATAAATACCTAAAAGCAAAGTAAGGAATATTTGAAGGCAGTAGGGATTGCTTCGAAAATGGTAAGAAATATACTTGTATGTTAGAGGGAGCATAGAGAAAAGTTACACATATTTCAGTAAACTATCGAATACTTCAAATTGTATCGAAACTTTACCTCTAAATACGAGTATATTCCTCCTCCCTGTTCGATTCCTGGTCTTGGAGGGCATTAACGTTGTTAATCAGAACAACAAATAAAAAACATGCCTTTATTTGTTGTACTACAACAATTTATTTATAGTATAGTAGTGTGGAGACAATGCTCTTAGAAAGAATGATATTTAAACAGTCCATTCGACAACAGTTGAGTGAACAATAATGGAATACAATAAAAACCATTCAAATGGCAACCAACAATTGAAATCTTTTGAATTGCAAAAGCCTGAAATCTATTGATCGGTATAATAACAATCGAACAAGAATGGGAGGATCCGATAACAATGGAATCTTTTCTTATTCTTCCCCCATAACAATACCTTTGAACTGATTTTACAAAAGAGGGATAGTTGTTTCCACAGAACAAAGTGTTCTAACAGTCATTTCAATTTATAATAACCCCAAGCATGTTAGCTGTGTTTATCGTTCTCTCTTCTCTTTGCATTCGACGGCGACGCCAACCGGGTACAACAAAACTGTACAAGGGAGTGTTTGACAATCAAGTTTAAATAGATGTTCTGATATCGCACTTTACTTCCTTTAGGGGTTGGATGCTTTCATTTATCATTGGTGAATTGTTGTTGAATGTCAAATCCCCATTTTACTGGCTGCCTGCGAATAAATATGATAGGGGGTACTTTTCACAACTATCTCGGTCCATTCATACTGACTTGAATTCAATAACATTCCATCCAACTTTATTGCCTTCCTAATTAAATTTTTTTTCTCACTTATATGTATATTTTGCTAGGATTCATCTATGATAAATCGGAAATGTGTAAAAACACCCCTCTTTCTTCCAAATAAAAATATAAAAAGTCAAAGTGGCCATATAGCACGTGGTGTTCCTAAGTTTTCACTCTCCCATGTACTGAGCACATCCAAATGTGCTTATCTTTGGTGATCGAATGAGAACGGGAGAATTGACCATAATATGACTGTTGGCAGACGTTTGATCATAAATACCTAAAAGCAAAGTAAGGAATATTTGAAGGCAGTAGGGATTGCTTCGAAAATGGTAAGAAATATACTTGTATGTTAGAGGGAGCATAGAGAAAAGTAACACATATTTAAGTAAACTATCGAATACTTCAAATTGTATCGAAACTTTACCTCTAAATACGAGTATATTCCTCCTCCCTGTTCGATTCCTGGTCTTGGAGGGCATTAACGTTGTTAATCAGAACAACAAATAAAAAACATGCCTTTATTTGTTGTACTACAACAATTTATTTATAGTATAGTAGTGTGGAGACAATGCTCTTAGAAAGAATGATATTTAAACAGTCCATTCGACAACAGTTGAGTGAACAGTAATGGAATACAATAAAAACCATTCAAATGGCAACCAACAATTGAAATCTTTTGAATTGCAAAAGCCTGAAATCTATTGATCGGTATAATAACAATAGAACAAGAATGGGAGGATCCGATAACAATGGAATCTTTTCTTATTCTTCCCCCATAACAATACCTTTGAACTGATTTTACAAAAGAGGGATAGTTGTTTCCACAGAACAAAGTGTTCTAACAGTCATTTCAATTTATAATAACCCCAAGCATGTTAGCTGTGTTTATCGTTCTCTCTTCTCTTTGCATTCGACGGCTACGCCAACCGGGTACAACAAAACTGTACAAGGGAGTGTTTGACAATCAAGTTTAAATAGATGTTCTGATATCGCACTTTACTTCCTTTAGGGGTTGGATGCTTTCATTTATCATTGGTGAATTGTTGTTGAATGTCAAATCCCCATTTTACTGGCTGCCTGCGAATAAATATGATAGGGGGTACTTTTCACAACTATCTCGGTCCATTCATACTCACTTGAATTCAATAAAATTCCATCCAACTTTATTGCCTTCCTAATTAAATTTTTTTTCTCACTTATATGTATATTTTGCTAGGATTCATCTATGATAAATCAGAAATGTGTAAAAACACCCCTCTTTCTTCCAAATAAAAATATAAAAAGTCAAAGTGGCCATATAGCACGTGGTGTTCCTAAGTTTTCACTCTCCCATGTACTGAGCACATCCAAATGTGCTTATCTTTGGTGATCGAATTTGAACGGGAGAATTGACCATAATATGGCTGTTGGCAGACGTTTGATCATAAATACCTAAAAGCAAAGTAAGGAATATTTGAAGGCAGTAGGGATTGCTTCGAAAATGGTAAGAAATATACTTGTATGTTAGAGGGAGCATAGAGAAAAGTAACACATATTTAAGTAAACTATCGAATACTTCAAATGGTATCGAAACTTTACCTCTAAATACGAGTATATTCCTCCTCCCTGTTCGATTCCTGGTCTTGGAGGGCATTAACGTTGTTAATCAGAACAACAAATAAAAAACATGCCTTTATTTGTTGTACTACAACAATTTATTTATAGTATAGTAGTGTGGAGACAATGCTCTTAGAAAGAATGATATTTAAACAGTCCATTCGACAACAGTTGAGTGAACAGTAATGGAATACAATAAAAACCATTCAAATGGCAACCAACAATTGAAATCTTTTGAATTGCAAAAGCCTGAAATCTATTGATCGGTATAATAACAATCGAACAAGAATGGGAGGATCCGATAACAATGGAATCTTTTCTTATTCTTCCCCCATAACAATACCTTTGAACTGATTTTACAAAAGAGGGATAGTTGTTTCCACAGAACAAAGTGTTCTAACAGTCATTTCAATTTATAATAACCCCAAGCATGTTAGCTGTGTTTATCGTTCTCTCTTCTCTTTGCATTCGACGGCTACGCCAACCGGGTACAACAAAACTGTACAAGGGAGTGTTTGACAATCAAGTTTAAATAGATGTTCTGATATCGCACTTTACTTCCTTTAGGGGTTGGATGCTTTCATTTATCATTGGTGAATTGTTGTTGAATGTCAAATCCCCATTTTACTGGCTGCCTGCGAATAAATATGATAGGGGGTACTTTTCACAACTATCTCGGTCCATTCATACTCACTTGAATTCAATAACATTCCATCCAACTTTATTGCCTTCCTAATTAAATTTTTTTTCTCACTTATATGTATATTTTGCTAGGATTCATCTATGATAAATCGGAAATGTGTAAAAACACCCCTCTTTCTTCCAAATAAAAATATAAAAAGTCAAAGTGGCCATATAGCACGTGGTGTTCCTAAGTTTTCAATCTCCCATGTACTGAGCACATCCGAATGTGCTTATCTTTGGTGATCGAATGAGAACGGGAGAATTGACCATAATATGGCTGTTGGCAGACGTTTGATCATAAATACCTTAAAAAAATTCAGGAATATTTGAAGGCAGTAGGGATTGCTTCGAAAATAGTTAGAAATATACTTGTACGTTAGAGGGAGCATAGAGAAAAGTAACACATATTTAAGTAAACTATCGAATACTTCAAATTGTATCGAAACTTTACCTCTAAATACGAGTATATTCCTCCTCCCTGTTCGATTCCTGGTCTTGGAGGGCATTAACGTTGTTAATCAGAACAACAAATAAAAAACATGCCTTTATTTGTTGTACTACAACAATTTATTTATAGCATAGTAGTGTGGAGACAATGCTCTTAGAAAGAATGATATTTAAACAGTCCATTCGACAACAGTTGAGTGAACAGTAATGGAATACAATAAAAACCATTCAAATGGCAACCAACAATTGAAATCTTTTGAATTGCAAAAGCCTGAAATCTATTGATCGGTATAATAACAATCGAACAAGAATGGGAGGATCCGATAACAATGGAATCTTTTCTTATTCTTCCCCCATAACAATACCTTTGAACTGATTTTACAAAAGAGGGATAGTTGTTTCCACAGAACAAAGTGTTCTAACAGTCATTTCAATTTATAATAACCCCAAGCATGTTAGCTGTGTTTATCGTTCTCTCTTCTCTTTGCATTCGACGGCTACGCCAACCGGGTACAACAAAACTGTACAAGGGAGTGTTTGACAATCAAGTTTAAATAGATGTTCTGATATCGCACTTTACTTCCTTTAGGGGTTGGATGCTTTCATTTATCATTGGTGAATTGTTGTTGAATGTCAAATCCCCATTTTACTAGCTGCCTGCGAATAAATATGATAGGGGGTACTTTTCACAACTATCTCGGTCCATTCATACTCACTTGAATTCAATAACATTCCATCCAACTTTATTGCCTTCCTAATTAAATTTTTTTTCTCACTTATATGTATATTTTGCTAGGATTCATCTATGATAAATCGGAAATGTGTAAAAACACCCCTCTTTCTTCCAAATAAAAATATAAAAAGTCAAAGTGGCCATATAGCACGTGGTGTTCCTAAGTGGTCACTCTCCCAAGTACTGAGCACATCCGAATGTGCTTATCTTTGGTGATCGAATGAGAACGGGAGAATTGACCATAATATGGCCGTTGGCAGACGTTTGATCATAAATACCTAAAAGCAAAGTAAGGAATATTTGAAGGCAGTAGGGATTGCTTCGAAAATGGTAAGAAATATACTTTTATGTTAGAGGGAGCATAGAGAAAAGTTACACATATTTCAGTAAACTATCGAATACTTCAAATTGTATCGAAACTTTACCTCTAAATACGAGTATATTCCTCCTCCCTGTTTGATTCCTGGTCTTGGAGGGCATTAACGTTGTTAATCAAAACAACAAAAAAACATGCCTTTATTTGTTGTACTACAACAAGTTATTTATAGTATAGTAGTGTGGAGACAATGCTCTTAGAAAGAATGAAATTAAAACAGTCCATTCGACAACAGTTGAGTGAACAATAATGGAATACAATAAAAACCATTCAAATGGCAACCAACAATTGAAATCTTTTTAATTGCAAAAGACTGAAATCTATTGATCGGTATAATAACAATCGAACAAGAATGGGAGGATCCGATAACAATGGAAACTTTTCTTATTCTTCCCGCATAACAATACATTTGAACTGATTTTACAAAAGAGGGATAATTGTTTCCACAGAACAAAGTGTTCTAACAGTCATTTCAATTAATAATAACCCCAAGCATATTAGCTGTGTTTATCGTTCTCTCTTCTCGTTGCATTCGACGGCTACGCCAACCGGGTACAAGAAAACTGTACGAGGTAGTGTTTGACAATCAAGTTCGAATAGATGTTATGATATCGCACTTTACTTCCTTTAGGGGTTGGATACTATGATTTATCATTGGTGAATTGTTGTTTAAAGTCGAAACCCCATTTTACTGGCTGCCTGCGAATAAATATCAAAGGGGGTACTTTTCACAACTATCTCGGATCATTCATACTCACTTGAATTCAATAACATTCCATCCAACTTTATTGCCTTCCTAATTAAATTTTTTTTCTCACTTATATGTATATTTTGCTAGGATTCATCTATGATAAATCGGAAATGTGTAAAAAAAACCCTCTTTCTTCCAAATAAAAATATAAAAAGTAAAAGTGGCCATATAGCACGTGGTGTTCCTAAGTGGTCACTCTCCCAAGTACTGAGCACATCCGAATGTGCTTATCTTTGGTGATCGAATGAGAACGGGAGAATTGACCATAATATGGCCGTTGGCAGACGTTTGATCATAAATACCTAAAAGCAAAGTAAGGAATATTTGAAGGCAGTAGGGATTGCTTCGAAAATGGTAAGAAATATACTTGTATGTTAGAGGTAGCATAGAGAAAAGTTACACATATTTAAGTAAACTATCGAATACTTCAAATTGTATCGAAACTTTACCTCTAAATACGAGTATATTCCTCCTCCCTGTTCGATTCCTGGTCTTGGAGGGCATTAACGTTGTTAATCAAAACAACAAAAAAACATGCATTTATTTGTTGTACTACAACAATTTATTTATAGTATAGTAGTGTGGAGACAATGCTCTTAGAAAGAATGAAATTAAAACAGTCCATTCGACAACAGTTGAGTGAACAATAATGGAATACAATAAATACCATTCAAATGGCAACCAACAATTGAAATCTTTTGAATTGCAAAAGACTGAAATCTATTGATCGGTATAATAACAATCGAACAAGAATGGGAGGATCCGATAACAATGGAATCTTTTCTTATTCTTCCCCCATAACAATACCTTTGAACTGATTTTACAAAAGAGGGATAGTTGTTTCCACAGAACAAAGTGTTCTAACAGTCATTTCAATTTATAATAACCCCAAGCATGTTAGCTGTGTTTATCGTTCTCTCTTCTCTTTGCATTCGACGGCTACGCCAACCGGGTACAACAAAACTGTACAAGGGAGTGTTTGACAATCAAGTTTAAATAGATGTTCTGATATCGCACTTTACTTCCTTTGGGGGTTGGATGCTTTCATTTATCATTGGTGAATTGTTGTTGAATGTCAAATCCCCATTTTACTGGCTGCCTGCGAATAAATATGATAGGGGGTACTTTTCACAACTATCTCGGTCCATTCATACTCACTTGAATTCAATAACATTCCATCCAACTTTATTGCCTTCCTAATTAAATTTTTTTTCTCACTTATATGTATATTTTGCTAGGATTCATCTATGATAAATCGGAAATGTGTAAAAACACCCCTCTTTCTTCCAAATAAAAATATAAAAAGTCAAACTGGCCATATAGCACGTGGTGTTCCTAAGTTTTCAATCTCCCATGTACTGAGCACATCCGAATGTGCTTATCTTTGGTGATCGAATGAGAACGGGAGAATTGACCATAATATGGCTGTTGGCAGACGTATGATCATAAATACCTGAAAAAAATTCAGGAATATTTGAAGGCAGTAGGGATTGCTTCGAAAATAGTTAGAAATATACTTGTACGTTAGAGGGAGCATAGTGAAAAGTAACACATATTTAAGTAAACTATCGAATACTTCAAATTGTATCGAAACTTTACCTCTAAATACGAGTATATTCCTCCTCCCTGTTCGATTCCTGGTCTTGGAGGGCATTAACGTTGTTAATCAGAACAACAAATAAAAAACATGCCTTTATTTGTTGTACTACAACAATTTATTTATAGCATAGTAGTGTGGAGACAATGCTCTTAGAAAGAATGATATTTAAACAGTCCATTCGACAACAGTTGAGTGAACAGAAATGGAATACAATAAAAACCATTCAAATGGCAACCAACAATTGAAATCTTTTGAATTGCAAAAGCCTGAAATCTATTGATCGGTATAATAACAATCGAACAAGAATGGGAGGATCCGATAACAATGGAATCTTTTCTTATTCTTCCCCCATAACAATACCTTTGAACTGATTTTACAAAAGAGGGATAGTTGTTTCCACAGAACAAAGTGTTCTAACAGTCATTTCAATTTATAATAACCCCAAGCATGTTAGCTGTGTTTATCTTTCTCTCTTCTCTTTGCATTCGACGGCTACGCCAACCGGGTACAACAAAACTGTACAAGGGAGTGTTTGACAATCAAGTTTAAATAGATGTTCTGATATCGCACTTTACTTCCTTTAGGGGTTGGATGCTTTCATTTATCATTGGTGAATTGTTGTTGAATGTCAAATCCCCATTTTACTGGCTGCCTGCGAATAAATATGATAGGGGGTACTTTTCACAACTATCTCGGTCCATTCATACTCACTTGAATTCAATAACATTCCATCCAACTTTATTGCCTTCCTAATTAAATTTTTTTTCTCACTTATATGTATATTTTGCTAGGATTCATCTATGATAAATCGGAAATGTGTAAAAACACCCCTCTTTCTTCCAAATAAAAATATAAAAAGTCAAAGTGGCCATATAGCACGTGGTGTTCCTAAGTGGTCACTCTCCCAAGTACTGAGCACATCCGAATGTGCTTATCTTTGGTGATCGAATGAGAACGGGAGAATTGACCATAATATGGCCGTTGGCAGACGTTTGATCATAAATACCTAAAAGCAAAGTAAGGAATATTTGAAGGCAGTAGGGATTGCTTCGAAAATGGTAAGAAATATACTTGTATGTTAGAGGGAGCATAGAGAAAAGTTACACATATTTAAGTAAACTATCGAATACTTCAAATTGTATCGAAACTTTACCTCTAAATACGAGTATATTCCTCCTCCCTGTTCGATTCCTGGTCTTGGAGGGCATTAACGTTGTTAATCAGAACAACAAATAAAAAACATGCCTTTATTTGTTGTACTACAACAATTTATTTATAGCATAGTAGTGTGGAGACAATGCTCTTAGAAAGAATGATATTTAAACAGTCCATTCGACAACAGTTGAGTGAACAGTAATGGAATACAATAAAAACCATTCAAATGGCAACCAACAATTGAAATCTTTTGAATTGCAAAAGCCTGAAATCTATTGATCGGTATAATAACAATCGAACAAGAATGGGAGGATCCGATAACAATGGAATCTTTTCTTATTCTTCCCCCATAACAATACCTTTGAACTGATTTTACAAAAGAGGGATAGTTGTTTCCACAGAACAAAGTGTTCTAACAGTCATTTCAATTTATAATAACCCCAAGCATGTTAGCTGTGTTTATCTTTCTCTCTTCTCTTTGCATTCGACGGCTACGCCAACCGGGTACAACAAAACTGTACAAGGGAGTGTTTGACAATCAAGTTTAAATAGATGTTCTGATATCGCACTTTACTTCCTTTAGGGGTTGGATGCTTTCATTTATCATTGGTGAATTGTTGTTGAATGTCAAATCCCCATTTTACTGGCTGCCTGCGAATAAATATGATAGGGGGTACTTTTCACAACTATCTCGGTCCATTCATACTCACTTGAATTCAATAACATTCCATCCAACTTTATTGCCTTCCTAATTAAATTTTTTTTCTCACTTATATGTATATTTTGCTAGGATTCATCTATGATAAATCGGAAATGTGTAAAAACACCCCTCTTTCTTCCAAATAAAAATATAAAAAGTCAAAGTGGCCATATAGCACGTGGTGTTCCTAAGTGGTCACTCTCCCAAGTACTGAGCACATCCGAATGTGCTTATCTTTGGTGATCGAATGAGAACGGGAGAATTGACCATAATATGGCCGTTGGCAGACGTTTGATCATAAATACCTAAAAGCAAAGTAAGGAATATTTGAAGGCAGTAGGGATTGCTTCGAAAATGGTAAGAAATATACTTGTATGTTAGAGGGAGCATAGAGAAAAGTTACACATATTTAAGTAAACTATCGAATACTTCAAATTGTATCGAAACTTTACCTCTAAATACGAGTATATTCCTCCTCCCTGTTCGATTCCTGGTCTTGGAGGGCATTAACGTTGTTAATCAAAACAACAAAAAAACATGCCTTTATTTGTTGTACTACAACAAGTTATTTATAGCATAGTAGTGTGGAGACAATGCTCTTAGAAAGAATGATATTTAAACAGTCCATTCGACAACAGTTGAGTGAACAGTAATGGAATACAATAAAAACCATTCAAATGGCAACCAACAATTGAAATCTTTTGAATTGCAAAAGCCTGAAATCTATTGATCGGTATAATAACAATCGAACAAGAATGGGAGGATCCGATAACAATGGAATCTTTTCTTATTCTTCCCCCATAACAATACCTTTGAACTGATTTTACAAAAGAGGGATAGTTGTTTCCACAGAACAAAGTGTTCTAACAGTCATTTCAATTTATAATAACCCCAAGCATGTTAGCTGTGTTTATCTTTCTCTCTTCTCTTTGCATTCGACGGCTACGCCAACCGGGTACAACAAAACTGTACAAGGGAGTGTTTGACAATCAAGTTTAAATAGATGTTCTGATATCGCACTTTACTTCCTTTAGGGGTTGGATGCTTTCATTTATCATTGGTGAATTGTTGTTGAATGTCAAATCCCCATTTTACTGGCTGCCTGCGAATAAATATGATAGGGGGTACTTTTCACAACTATCTCGGTCCATTCATACTCACTTGAATTCAATAACATTCCATCCAACTTTATTGCCTTCCTAATTAAATTTTTTTTCTCACTTATATGTATATTTTGCTAGGATTCATCTATGATAAATCGGAAATGTGTAAAAACACCCCTCTTTCTTCCAAATAAAAATATAAAAAGTCAAAGTGGCCATATAGCACGTGGTGTTCCTAAGTGGTCACTCTCCCAAGTACTGAGCACATCCGAATGTGCTTATCTTTGGTGATCGAATGAGAACGGGAGAATTGACCATAATATGGCCGTTGGCAGACGTTTGATCATAAATACCTAAAAGCAAAGTAAGGAATATTTGAAGGCAGTAGGGATTGCTTCGAAAATGGTAAGAAATATACTTGTATGTTAGAGGGAGCATAGAGAAAAGTTACACATATTTAAGTAAACTATCGAATACTTCAAATTGTATCGAAACTTTACCTCTAAATACGAGTATATTCCTCCTCCCTGTTCGATTCCTGGTCTTGGAGGGCATTAACGTTGTTAATCAAAACAACAAAAAAACATGCCTTTATTTGTTGTACTACAACAAGTTATTTATAGTATAGTAGTGTGGAGACAATGCTCTTAGAAAGAATGAAATTAAAACAGTCCATTCGACAACAGTTGAGTGAACAATAATGGAATACAATAAAAACCATTCAAATGGCAACCAACAATTGAAATCTTTTTAATTGCAAAAGACTGAAATCTATTGATCGGTATAATAACAATCGAACAAGAATGGGAGGATCCGATAACAATGGAAACTTTTCTTATTCTTCCCGCATAACAATACCTTTGAACTGATTTTACAAAAGAGGGATAATTGTTTCCACAGAACAAAGTGTTCTAACAGTCATTTCAATTAATAATAACCCCAAGCATATTAGCTGTGTTTATCGTTCTCTCTTCTCGTTGCATTCGACGGCTACGCCAACCGGGTACAAGAAAACTGTACGAGGTAGTGTTTGACAATCAAGTTCGAATAGATGTTATGATATCGCACTTTACTTCCTTTAGGGGTTGGATACTATGATTTATCATTGGTGAATTGTTGTTTAAAGTCGAAACCCCATTTTACTGGCTGCCTGCGAATAAATATCAAAGGGGGTACTTTTCACAACTATCTCGGATCATTCATACTCACTTGAATTCAATAACATTCCATCCAACTTTATTGCCTTCCTAATTAAATTTTTTTCTCACTTATATGTATATTTTGCTAGGATTCATCTATGATAAATCGGAAATGTGTAAAAAAACCCCTCTTTCTTCCAAATAAAAATATAAAAAGTAAAAGTGGCCATATAGCACGTGGTGTTCCTAAGTGGTCACTCTCCCAAGTACTGAGCACATCCGAATGTGCTTATCTTTGGTGATCGAATGAGAACGGGAGAATTGACCATAATATGGCCGTTGGCAGACGTTTGATCATAAATACCTAAAAGCAAAGTAAGGAATATTTGAAGGCAGTAGGGATTGCTTCGAAAATGGTAAGAAATATACTTGTATGTTAGAGGTAGCATAGAGAAAAGTTACACATATTTAAGTAAACTATCGAATACTTCAAATTGTATCGAAACTTTACCTCTAAATACGAGTATATTCCTCCTCCCTGTTCGATTCCTGGTCTTGGAGGGCATTAACGTTGTTAATCAAAACAACAAAAAAACATGCATTTATTTGTTGTACTACAACAATTTATTTATAGTATAGTAGTGTGGAGACAATACTCTTAGAAAGAATGAAATTAAAACAGTCCATTCGACAACAGTTGAGTGAACAATAATGGAATACAATAAATACCATTCAAATGGCAACCAACAATTGAAATCTTTTGAATTGCAAAAGACTGAAATCTATTGATCGGTATAATAACAATCGAACAAGAATGGGAGGATCCGATAACAATGGAATCTTTTCTTATTCTTCCCCCATAACAATACCTTTGAACTGATTTTACAAAAGAGGGATAGTTGTTTCCACAGAACAAAGTGTTATAACAGTCATTTCAATTTATAATAACCCCAAGCATGTTAGCTGTGTTTATCGTTCTCTCTTCTCTTTGCATTCGACGGCTACGCCAACCGGGTACAACAAAACTGTACAAGGGAGTGTTTGACAATCAAGTTTAAATAGATGTTCTGATATCGCACTTTACTTCCTTTGGGGGTTGGATGCTTTCATTTATCATTGGTGAATTGTTGTTGAATGTCAAATCCCCATTTTACTGGCTGCCTGCGAATAAATATGATAGGGGGTACTTTTCACAACTATCTCGGTCCATTCATACTCACTTGAATTCAATAACATTCCATCCAACTTTATTGCCTTCCTAATTAAATTTTTTTTCTCACTTATATGTATATTTTGCTAGGATTCATCTATGATAAATCGGAAATGTGTAAAAACACCCCTCTTTCTTCCAAATAAAAATATAAAAAGTCAAAGTGGCCATATAGCACGTGGTGTTCCTAAGTTTTCAATCTCCCATGTACTGAGCACATCCGAATGTGCTTATCTTTGGAGACCGAATGAGAACGGGAGAATTGACCATAATATGGCTGTTGGCAGACGTTTGATCATAAATACCTGAAAAAAATTCAGGAATATTTGAAGGCAGTAGGGATTGCTTCGAAAATAGTTAGAAATATACTTGTACGTTAGAGGGAGCATAGAGAAAAGTAACACATATATAAGTAAACTATCGAATACTTCAAATTGTATCGAAACTTTACCTCTAAATACGAGTATATTCCTCCTCCCTGTTCGATTCCTGGTCTTGGAGGGCATTAACGTTGTTAATCAAAACAACAAAAAAACATGCCTTTATTTGTTGTACTACAACAAGTTATTTATAGTATAGTAGTGTGGAGACAATGCTCTTAGAAAGAATGAAATTAAAACAGTCCATTCGACAACAGTTGAGTGAACAATAATGGAATACAATAAAAACCATTCAAATGGCAACCAACAATTGAAATCTTTTTAATTGCAAAAGACTGAAATCTATTGATCGGTATAATAACAATCGAACAAGAATGGGAGGATCCGATAACAATGGAAACTTTTCTTATTTTTCCCGCATAACAATACCTTTGAACTGATTTTACAAAAGAGGGATAATTGTTTCCACAGAACAAAGTGTTCTAACAGTCATTTCAATTAATAATAACCCCAAGCATATTAGCTGTGTTTATCGTTCTCTCTTCTCGTTGCATTCGACGGCTACGCCAACCGGGTACAACAAAACTGTACAAGGGAGTGTTTGACAATCAAGTTTAAATAGATGTTCTGATATCGCACTTTACTTCCTTTAGGGGTTGGATGCTTTCATTTATCATTGGTGAATTGTTGTTGAATGTCAAATCCCCATTTTACTGGCTGCCTGCGAATAAATATGATAGGGGGTACTTTTCACAACTATCTCGGTCCATTCATACTCACTTGAATTCAATAACATTCCATCCAACTTTATTGCCTTCCTAATTAAATTTTTTTTCTCACTTATATGTATATTTTGCTAGGATTCATCTATGATAAATCGGAAATGTGTAAAAACACCCCTCTTTCTTCCAAATAAAAATATAAAAAGTCAAAGTGGCCATATAGCACGTGGTGTTCCTAAGTGGTCACTCTCCCAAGTACTGAGCACATCCGAATGTGCTTATCTTTGGTGATCGAATGAGAACGGGAGAATTGACCATAATATGGCCGTTGGCAGACGTTTGATCATAAATACCTAAAAGCAAAGTAAGGAATATTTGAAGGCAGTAGGGATTGCTTCGAAAATGGTAAGAAATATACTTGTATGTTAGAGGGAGCATAGAGAAAAGTTACACATATTTAAGTAAACTATCGAATACTTCAAATTGTATCGAAACTTTACCTCTAAATACGAGTATATTCCTCCTCCCTGTTCGATTCCTGGTCTTGGAGGGCATTAACGTTGTTAATCAAAACAACAAAAAAACATGCCTTTATTTGTTGTACTACAACAAGTTATTTATAGTATAGTAGTGTGGAGACAATGCTCTTAGAAAGAATGAAATTAAAACAGTCCATTCGACAACAGTTGAGTGAACAATAATGGAATACAATAAAAACCATTCAAATGGCAACCAACAATTGAAATCTTTTTAATTGCAAAAGACTGAAATCTATTGATCGGTATAATAACAATCGAACAAGAATGGGAGGATCCGATAACAATGGAAACTTTTCTTATTCTTCCCGCATAACAATACCTTTGAACTGATTTTACAAAAGAGGGATAATTGTTTCCACAGAACAAAGTGTTCTAACAGTCATTTCAATTAATAATAACCCCAAGCATATTAGCTGTGTTTATCGTTCTCTCTTCTCGTTGCATTCGACGGCTACGCCAACCGGGTACAAGAAAACTGTACGAGGTAGTGTTTGACAATCAAGTTCGAATAGATGTTATGATATCGCACTTTACTTCCTTTAGGGGTTGGATACTATGATTTATCATTGGTGAATTGTTGTTTAAAGTCGAAACCCCATTTTACTGGCTGCCTGCGAATAAATATCAAAGGGGGTACTTTTCACAACTATCTCGGATCATTCATACTCACTTGAATTCAATAACATTCCATCCAACTTTATTGCCTTCCTAATTAAATTTTTTTCTCACTTATATGTATATTTTGCTAGGATTCATCTATGATAAATCGGAAATGTGTAAAAAAACCCCTCTTTCTTCCAAATAAAAATATAAAAAGTAAAAGTGGCCATATAGCACGTGGTGTTCCTAAGTGGTCACTCTCCCAAGTACTGAGCACATCCGAATGTGCTTATCTTTGGTGATCGAATGAGAACGGGAGAATTGACCATAATATGGCCGTTGGCAGACGTTTGATCATAAATACCTAAAAGCAAAGTAAGGAATATTTGAAGGCAGTAGGGATTGCTTCGAAAATGGTAAGAAATATACTTGTATGTTAGAGGTAGCATAGAGAAAAGTTACACATATTTAAGTAAACTATCGAATACTTCAAATTGTATCGAAACTTTACCTCTAAATACGAGTATATTCCTCCTCCCTGTTCGATTCCTGGTCTTGGAGGGCATTAACGTTGTTAATCAAAACAACAAAAAAACATGCATTTATTTGTTGTACTACAACAATTTATTTATAGTATAGTAGTGTGGAGACAATACTCTTAGAAAGAATGAAATTAAAACAGTCCATTCGACAACAGTTGAGTGAACAATAATGGAATACAATAAATACCATTCAAATGGCAACCAACAATTGAAATCTTTTGAATTGCAAAAGACTGAAATCTATTGATCGGTATAATAACAATCGAACAAGAATGGGAGGATCCGATAACAATGGAATCTTTTCTTATTCTTCCCCCATAACAATACCTTTGAACTGATTTTACAAAAGAGGGATAGTTGTTTCCACAGAACAAAGTGTTCTAACAGTCATTTCAATTTATAATAACCCCAAGCATGTTAGCTGTGTTTATCGTTCTCTCTTCTCTTTGCATTCGACGGCTACGCCAACCGGGTACAACAAAACTGTACAAGGGAGTGTTTGACAATCAAGTTTAAATAGATGTTCTGATATCGCACTTTACTTCCTTTGGGGGTTGGATGCTTTCATTTATCATTGGTGAATTGTTGTTGAATGTCAAATCCCCATTTTACTGGCTGCCTGCGAATAAATATGATAGGGGGTACTTTTCACAACTATCTCGGTCCATTCATACTCACTTGAATTCAATAACATTCCATCCAACTTTATTGCCTTCCTAATTAAATTTTTTTTCTCACTTATATGTATATTTTGCTAGGATTCATCTATGATAAATCGGAAATGTGTAAAAACACCCCTCTTTCTTCCAAATAAAAATATAAAAAGTCAAAGTGGCCATATAGCACGTGGTGTTCCTAAGTTTTCAATCTCCCATGTACTGAGCACATCCGAATGTGCTTATCTTTGGTGACCGAATGAGAACGGGAGAATTGACCATAATATGGCTGTTGGCAGACGTTTGATCATAAATACCTGAAAAAAATTCAGGAATATTTGAAGGCAGTAGGGATTGCTTCGAAAATAGTTAGAAATATACTTGTACGTTAGAGGGAGCATAGAGAAAAGTAACACATATTTAAGTAAACTATCGAATACTTCAAATTGTATCGAAACTTTACCTCTAAATACGAGTATATTCCTCCTCCCTGTTCGATTCCTGGTCTTGGAGGGCATTAACGTTGTTAATCAAAACAACAAAAAAACATGCCTTTATTTGTTGTACTACAACAAGTTATTTATAGTATAGTAGTGTGGAGACAATGCTCTTAGAAAGAATGAAATTAAAACAGTCCATTCGACAACAGTTGAGTGAACAATAATGGAATACAATAAAAACCATTCAAATGGCAACCAACAATTGAAATCTTTTTAATTGCAAAAGACTGAAATCTATTGATCGGTATAATAACAATCGAACAAGAATGGGAGGATCCGATAACAATGGAAACTTTTCTTATTTTTCCCGCATAACAATACCTTTGAACTGATTTTACAAAAGAGGGATAATTGTTTCCACAGAACAAAGTGTTCTAACAGTCATTTCAATTAATAATAACCCCAAGCATATTAGCTGTGTTTATCGTTCTCTCTTCTCGTTGCATTCGACGGCTACGCCAACCGGGTACAAGAAAACTGTACGAGGTAGTGTTTGACAATCAAGTTCGAATAGATGTTATGATATCGCACTTTACTTCCTTTAGGGGTTGGATACTATGATTTATCATTGGTGAATTGTTGTTTAAAGTCAAAACCCCATTTTACTGGCTGCCTGCGAATAAATATCAAAGGGGGTACTTTTCACAACTATCTCGGACCATTCATACTCACTTGAATTCAATAACATTCCATCCAACTTTATTGCCTTCCTAATTAAATTTTTTTTCTCACTTATATGTATATTTTGCTAGGATTCATCTATGATAAATCGGAAATGTGTAAAAACACCCCTCTTTCTTCCAAATAAAAATATAAAAAGTCAAAGTGGCCATATAGCACGTGGTGTTCCTAAGTGGTCACTCTCCCAAGTACTGAGCACATCCGAATGTGCTTATCTTTGGTGATCGAATGAGAACGGGAGAATTGACCATAATATGGCCGTTGGCAGACGTTTGATCATAAATACCTAAAAGCAAAGTAAGGAATATTGGAAGGCAGTAGGGATTGCTTCGAAAATGGTAAGAAATATACTTGTATGTTAGAGGGAGCATATAGAAAAGTTACACATATTTAAGTAAACTATCGAATACTTCAAATTGTATCGAAACTTTACCTCTAAATACGAGTATATTCCTCCTCCCTGTTCGATTCCTGGTCTTGGAGGGCATTAACGTTGTTAATCAAAACAACAAAAAAACATGCCTTTATTTGTTGTACTACAACAAGTTATTTATAGTATAGTAGTGTGGAGACAATGCTCTTAGAAAGAATGAAATTAAAACAGTCCATTCGACAACAGTTGAGTGAACAATAATGGAATACAATAAAAACCATTCAAATGGCAACCAACAATTGAAATCTTTTTAATTGCAAAAGACTGAAATCTATTGATCGGTATAATAACAATCGAACAAGAATGGGAGGATCCGATAACAATGGAAACTTTTCTTATTCTTCCCGCATAACAATACCTTTGAACTGATTTTACAAAAGAGGGATAATTGTTTCCACAGAACAAAGTGTTCTAACAGTCATTTCAATTAATAATAACCCCAAGCATATTAGCTGTGTTTATCGTTCTCTCTTCACGTTGCATTCGACGGCTACGCCAACCGGGTACAAGAAAACTGTACAAGGTAGTGTTTGACAATCAAGTTCGAATAGATGTTATGATATCGCACTTTACTTCCTTTAGGGGTTGGATACTATGATTTATCATTGGTGAATTGTTGTTTAAAGTCAAAACCCCATTTTACTGGCTGCCTGCGAATAAATATCAAAGGGGGTACTTTTCACAACTATCTCGGACCATTCATACTCACTTGAATTCAATAACATTCCATCCAACTTTATTGCCTTCCTAATTAAATTTTTTTTCTCACTTATATGTATATTTTGCTAGGATTCATCTATGATAAATCGGAAATGTGTAAAAACACCCCTCTTTCTTCCAAATAAAAATATAAAAAGTAAAAGTGGCCATATAGCACGTGGTGTTCCTAAGTGGTCACTCTCCCAAGTACTGAGCACATCCGAATGTGCTTATCTTTGGTGATCGAATGAGAACGGGAGAATTGACCATAATATGGCCGTTGGCAGACGTTTGATCATAAATACCTGAAAAAAATTGAGGAATATTTGAAGGCAGTAGGGATTGCTTCGAAAATGGTTAGAAATATACTTGTACGTTAGAGGGAGCATAGAGAAAAGTTACACATATTTAAGTAAACTATCGAATACTTCAAATTGTATCGAAACTTTACCTCTAAATACGAGTATATTCCTGCTCCCTGTTCGATTCCTGGTCTTGGAGGGCATTAACGTTGTTAATCAGAACAACAAATAAAAAACATGCCTTTATTTGTTGTACTACAACAATTTATTTATAGTATAGTAGTGTGGAGACAATGCTCTTAGAAAGAATGATATTTAAACAGTCCATTCGACAACAGTTGAGTGAACAGTAATGGAATACAATAAAAACCATTCAAATGGCAACCAACAATTGAAATCTTTTGAATTGCAAAAGCCTGAAATCTATTGATCGGTATAATAACAATCGAACAAGAATGGGAGGATCCGATAACAATGGAATCTTTTCTTATTCTTCCCCCATAACAATACCTTTGAACTGATTTTACAAAAGAGGGATAGTTGTTTCCACAGAACAAAGTGTTCTAACAGTCATTTCAATTAATAATAACCCCAAGCATATTAGCTGTGTTTATCGTTCTCTCTTCTCGTTGCATTCGACGGCTACGCCAACCGGGTACAACAAAACTGTACGAGGTAGTGTTTGACAATCAAGTTCGAATAGATGTTATGATATCGCACTTTACTTCCTTTAGGGGTTGGATACTATGATTTATCATTGGTGAATTGTTGTTTAAAGTCAAAACCCCATTTTACTGGCTGCCTGCGAATAAATATCAAAGGGGGTACTTTTCACAACTATCTCGGACCATTCATACTCACTTGAATTCAATAACATTCCATCCAACTTTATTGCCTTCCTAATTAAATTTTTTTTCTCACTTATATGTATATTTTGCTAGGATTCATCTATGATAAATCGGAAATGTGTAAAAACACCCCTCTTTCTTCCAAATAAAAATATAAAAAGTAAAAGTGGCCATATAGCACGTGGTGTTCCTAAGTGGTCACTCTCCCAAGTACTGAGCACATCCGAATGTGCTTATCTTTGGTGATCGAATGAGAACGGGAGAATTGACCATAATATGGCCGTTGGCAGACGTTTGATCATAAATACCTGAAAAAAATTGAGGAATATTTGAAGGCAGTAGGGATTGCTTCGAAAATGGTTAGAAATATACTTGTACGTTAGAGGGAGCATAGAGAAAAGTTACACATATTTAAGTAAACTATCGAATACTTCAAATTGTATCGAAACTTTACCTCTAAATACGAGTATATTCCTGCTCCCTGTTCGATTCCTGGTCTTGGAGGGCATTAACGTTGTTAATAGAACAACAAATAAAAAACATGCCTTTATTTGTTGTACTACAACAATTTATTTATAGTATAGTAGTGTGGAGACAATGCTCTTAGAAAGAATGATATTTAAACAGTCCATTCGACAACAGTTGAGTGAACAGTAATGGAATACAATAAAAACCATTCAAATGGCAACCAACAATTGAAATCTTTTGAATTGCAAAAGCCTGAAATCTATTGATCGGTATAATAACAATCGAACAAGAATGGGAGGATCCGATAACAATGGAATCTTTTCTTATTCTTCCCCCATAACAATACCTTTGAACTGATTTTACAAAAGAGGGATAGTTGTTTCCACAGAACAAAGTGTTCTAACAGTCATTTCAATTAATAATAACCCCAAGCATATTAGCTGTGTTTATCGTTCTCTCTTCTCGTTGCATTCGACGGCTACGCCAACCGGGTACAACAAAACTGTACGAGGTAGTGTTTGACAATCAAGTTCGAATAGATGTTCTGATATAATACTTTACTTCCTTTAGGGATTGGATGCTTTCATTTATCATTGGTGAATTGTTGTTTAAAGTCAAAACCCCATTTTACTGGCTGCCTAAGAATAAATATAAAAGGGGGTACTTTTCACAACTATCTCGGACCATTCATACTCACTTGAATTCAATAACATTCCATCCAACTTTATTGCCTTCCTAATTACATTTTTTTTCTCACTTATATGTATATTTTGCTAGGATTCATCTATGATAAATCGGAAATGTGTAAAAACACCCCTCTTTCTTCCAAATAAAAATATAAAAAGTAAAAGTGGCCATATAGCACGTGGTGTTCCTAAGTGGTCACTCTCCCAAGTACTGAGCACATCCGAATGTGCTTATCTTTGGTGATCGAATGAGAACGGGAGAATTGACCATAATATGGCCGTTGGCAGACGTTTGATCATAAATACCTGAAAAAAATTGAGGAATATTTGAAGGCAGTAGGGATTGCTTCGAAAATGGTTAGAAATATACTTGTACGTTAGAGGGAGCATAGAGAAAAGTTACACATATTTAAGTAAACTATCGAATACTTCAAATTGTATCGAAACTTTACCTCTAAATACGAGTATATTCCTCCTCCCTGTTCGATTCCTGGTCTTGGAGGGCATTAACGTTGTTAATCAGAACAACAAATAAAAAACATGCCTTTATTTGTTGTACTACAACAATTTATTTATAGTATAGTAGTGTGGAGACAATGCTCTTAGAAAGAATGATATTTAAACAGTCCATTCGACAACAGTTGAGTGAACAGTAATGGAATACAATAAAAACCATTCAAATGGCAACCAACAATTGGAATCTTTTGAATTGCAAAAGCCTGAAATCTATTGATCGGTATAATAACAATCGAACAAGAATGGGAGGATCCGATAACAATGGAATCTTTTCTTATTCTTCCCCCATAACAATACCTTTGAACTGATTTTACAAAAGAGGGATAGTTGTTTCCACAGAACAAAGTGTTCTAACAGTCATTTCAATTTATAATAACCCCAAGCATGTTAGCTGTGTTTATCGTTCTCTCTTCTCTTTGCATTCGACGGCTACGCCAACCGGGTACAACAAAACTGTACAAGGGAGTGTTTGACAATCAAGTTTAAATAGATGTTCTGATATCGCACTTTACTTCCTTTAGGGGTTGGATGCTTTCATTTATCATTGGTGAATTGTTGTTGAATGTCAAATCCCCATTTTACTGGCTGCCTGCGAATAAATATGATAGGGGGTACTTTTCACAACTATCTCGGTCCATTCATACTCACTTGAATTCAATAACATTCCATCCAACTTTATTGCCTTCCTAATTAAATTTTTTTTCTCACTTATATGTATATTTTGCTAGGATTCATCTATGATAAATCGGAAATGTGTAAAAACACCCCTCTTTCTTCCAAATAAAAATATAAAAAGTCAAAGTGGCCATATAGCACGTGGTGTTCCTAAGTGGTCACTCTCCCAAGTACTGAGCACATCCGAATGTGCTTATCTTTGGTGATCGAATGAGAACGGGAGAATTGACCATAATATGGCCGTTGGCAGACGCTTGATCATAAATACCTAAAAGCAAAGTAAGGAATATTTGAAGGCAGTAGGGATTGCTTCGAAAATGGTAAGAAATATACTTGTATGTTAGAGGGAGCATAGAGAAAAGTTACACATATTTAAGTAAACAATCGAATACTTCAAATTGTATCGAAACTTTACCTCTAAATACGAGTATATTCCTCCTCCCTGTTCGATTCCTGGTCTTGGAGGGCATTAACGTTGTTAATCAAAACAACAAAAAAACATGCCTTTATTTGTTGTACTACAACAAGTTATTTATAGTATAGTAGTGTGGAGACAATGCTCTTAGAAAGAATGAAATTAAAACAGTCCATTCGACAACAGTTGAGTGAACAATAATGGAATACAATAAAAACCATTCAAATGGCAACCAACAATTGAAATCTTTTTAATTGCAAAAGACTGAAATCTATTGATCGGTATAATAACAATCGAACAAGAATGGGAGGATCCGATAACAATGGAAACTTTTCTTATTCTTCCCGCATAACAATACCTTTGAACTGATTTTACAAAAGAGGGATAATTGTTTCCACAGAACAAAGTGTTCTAACAGTCATTTCAATTAATAATAACTCCAAGCATGTTAGCTGTGTTTATCGTTCTCTCTTCTCGTTGCATTCGACGGCTACGCCAACCGGGTACAACAAAACTGTACGAGGTAGTGTTTGACAATCAAGTTCGAATAGATGTTCTGATATCGCACTTTACTTCCTTTAGGGGTTGGATGCTTTCATTTATCATTGGTGAATTGTTGTTTAAAGTCAAAACCCCATTTTACTGGCTGCCTAAGAATAAATATAAAAGGGGGTACTTTTCACAACTATCTCGGACCATTCATACTCACTTGAATTCAATAACATTCCATCCAACTTTATTGCCTTCCTAATTACATTTTTTTTCTCACTTATATGTATATTTTGCTAGGATTCATCTATGATAAATCGGAAATGTGTAAAAACACCCCTCTTTCTTGCAAATAAAAATATAAAAAGTAAAAGTGGCCATATAAATAGCACGTGGTGTTCCTAAGTGGTCACTCTCCCAAGTACTGAGCACATCCGAATGTGCTTATCTTTGATGATCGAATGAGAACGGGAGAATTGACCATAATATGGCCGTTGGCAGACGTTTGATCATAAATACCTGAAAAAAATTGAGGAGTATTTGAAGGCAGTAGGGATTGCTTCGCAAATGGTTAGAAATATACTTGTACGTTAGAGGGAGCATAGAGAAAAGTTACACATATTTCAGTAAACTATCGAATACTTCAAATTGTATCGAAACTTTACCTCTAAATACGAGTATATTCCTCCTCCCTGTTCGATTCCTGGTCTTGGAGGGCATTAACGTTGTTAATCAAAACAACAAAAAAACATGCCTTTATTTGTTGTACTACAACAATTTATTTATAGTATAGTGGTGTGGAGACAATGCTCTTAGAGAGAATGAAATTTAAACAGTCCATTCGACAACACTTGAGTGAACAATAATGGAATACAATAAAAATCATTTAAATGGCAACCAACAATTGAAATCTTTTTAATTGCAAAAGACTGAAATCTATTGATCGGTATAATAACAATCGAACAAGAATGGGAGGATCCGATAACAATGGAATCTTTTCTTATTCTTCCCCCATAACAATACCTTTGAACTGATTTTACAAAAGAGGGATAGTTGTTTCCACAGAAAAAAGTGTTCTAACAGTCATTTCAATTAATAATAACCCCAAGCATATTAGCTGTGTTTATCGTTCTCTCTTCTCGTTGCATTCGACGGCTACGCCAACCGGGTACAACAAAACTGTACGAGGTAGTGTTTGACAATCAAGTTCGAATAGATGTTATGATATCGCACTTTACTTCCTTTAGGGGTTGGATACTATGATTTATCATTGGTGAATTGTTGTTTAAAGTCAAAACCCCATTTTACTGGCTGCCTAAGAATAAATATCAAAGGGGGTACTTTTCACAACTATCTCGGACCATTCATACTCACTTGAATTCAATAACATTCCATCCAACTTTATTGCCTTCCTAATTAAATTTTTTTTCTCACTTATATGTATATTTTGCTAGGATTCATCTATGATAAATCGGAAATGTGTAAAAACACCCCTCTTTCTTCCAAATAAAAATATAAAAAGTAAAAGTGGTCATATAGCACGTGGTATTCCTAAGTGGTCACTCTCCCAAGTACTGAGCACATCCGAATGTGCTTATCTTTGGTGATCGAATGAGAACGGGAGAATTGACCATAATATGGCCGTTGGCAGACGTTTGAGCATAAATACCTAAAAGCAAAGTAAGGAATATTTGAAGGCAGTAGAGATTGCTTCGAAAATGGTAAGAAATATACTTGTATGTTAGAGGGAGCATAGAGAAAAGTTACACATATTTCAGTAAACTATCGAATACTTCAAATTGTATCGAAACTTTACCTCTAAATACGAGTATATTCCTCCTCCCTGTTCGATTCCTGGTCTTGGAGGGCATTAACGTTGTTAATCAAAACAACAAAAAAACATGCATTTATTTGTTGTACTACAACAATTTATTTATAGTATAGTAGTGTGGAGACAATGCTCTTAGAAAGAATGAAATTAAAACAGTCCATTCGACAACAGTTGAGTGAACAATAATGGAATACAATAAAAACCATTCAAATGGCAACCAACAATTGAAATCTTTTGAATTGCAAAAGACTGAAATCTATTGATCGGTATAATAACAATCGAACAAGAATGGGAGGATCCGATAACAATGGAAACTTTTCTTATTCTTCCTGCAAAACAATACCTTTGAACTGATTTTACAAAAGAGGGATAGTTGTTTCCACAGAACAAAGTGTTCTAACAGTCATTTCAATTAATAATAACTCCAAGCATGTTAGCTGTGTTTATCGTTCTCTCTTCTCGTTGCATTCGACGGCTACGCCAACCGGGTACAACAAAACTGTACGAGGTAGTGTTTGACAATCAAGTTCGAATAGATGTTCTGATATCGCACTTTACTTCCTTTAGGGGTTGGATGCTTTCATTTATCATTGGTGAATTGTTGTTTAAAGTCAAAACCCCATTTTACTGGCTGCCTAAGAATAAATATAAAAGGGGGTACTTTTCACAACTATCTCGGACCATTCATACTCACTTGAATTCAATAACATTCCATCCAACTTTATTGCCTTCCTAATTAAATTTTTTTTCTCACTTATATGTGTATATTTTGCTAGGATTCATCTATGATAAATCGGAAATGTGTAAAAACACCCCTCTTTCTTCCAAATAAAAATATAAAAAGTAAAAGTGGTCATATAGCACGTGGTATTCCTAAGTGGTCACTCTCCCAAGTACTGAGCACATCCGAATGTGCTTATCTTTGGTGATCGAATGAGAACGGGAGAATTGACCATAATATGGCCGTTGGCAGACGTTTGAGCATAAATACCTAAAAGCAAAGTAAGGAATATTTGAAGGCAGTAGAGATTGCTTCGAAAATGGTAAGAAATATACTTGTATGTTAGAGGGAGCATAGAGAAAAGTTACACATATTTCAGTAAACTATCGAATACTTCAAATTGTATCGAAACTTTACCTCTAAATACGAGTATATTCCTCCTCCCTGTTCGATTCCTGGTCTTGGAGGGCATTAACGTTGTTAATCAAAACAACAAAAAAACATGCATTTATTTGTTGTACTACAACAATTTATTTATAGTATAGTAGTGTGGAGACAATGCTCTTAGAAAGAATGAAATTAAAACAGTCCATTCGACAACAGTTGAGTGAACAATAATGGAATACAATAAAAACCATTCAAATGGCAACCATCAATTGAAATCTTTTGAATTGCAAAAGACTGAAATCTATTGATCGGTATAATAACAATCGAACAAGAATGGGAGGATCCGATAACAATGGAAACTTTTCTTATTCTTCCTGCAAAACAATACCTTTGAACTGATTTTACAAAAGAGGGATAGTTGTTTCCACAGAACAAAGTGTTCTAACAGTCATTTCAATTAATAATAACTCCAAGCATGTTAGCTGTGTTTATCGTTCTCTCTTCTCGTTGCATTCGACGGCTACGCCAACCGGGTACAACAAAACTGTACGAGGTAGTGTTTGACAATCAAGTTCGAATAGATGTTCTGATATCGCACTTTACTTCCTTTAGGGGTTGGATGCTTTCATTTATCATTGGTGAATTGTTGTTTAAAGTCAAAACCCCATTTTACTGGCTGCCTAAGAATAAATATAAAAGGGGGTACTTTTCACAACTATCTCGGACCATTCATACTCACTTGAATTCAATAACATTCCATCCAACTTTATTGCCTTCCTAATTACATTTTTTTTCTCACTTATATGTATATTTTGCTAGGATTCATCTATGATAAATCGGAAATGTGTAAAAACACCCCTCTTTCTTGCAAATAAAAATATAAAAAGTAAAAGTGGCCATATAAATAGCACGTGGTGTTCCTAAGTGGTCACTCTCCCAAGTACTGAGCACATCCGAATGTGCTTATCTTTGATGATCGAATGAGAACGGGAGAATTGACCATAATATGGCCGTTGGTAGACGTTTGATCATAAATACCTGAAAAAAATTGAGGAATATTTGAAGGCAGTAGGGATTGCTTCGCAAATGGTTAGAAATATACTTGTACGTTAGAGGGAGCATAGAGAAAAGTTACACATATTTCAGTAAACTATCGAATACTTCAAATTGTATCGAAACTTTACCTCTAAATACGAGTATATTCCTCCTCCCTGTTCGATTCCTGGTCTTGGAGGGCATTAACGTTGTTAATCAAAACAACAAAAAAACATGCCTTTATTTGTTGTACTACAACAATTTATTTATAGTATAGTGGTGTGGAGACAATGCTCTTAGAGAGAATGAAATTTAAACAGTCCATTCGACAACACTTGAGTGAACAATAATGGAATACAATAAAAACCATTTAAATGGCAACCAACAATTGAAATCTTTTTAATTGCAAAAGACTGAAATCTATTGATCGGTATAATAACAATCGAACAAGAATGGGAGGATCCGATAACAATGGAATCTTTTCTTATTCTTCCCCCATAACAATACCTTTGAACTGATTTTACAAAAGAGGGATAGTTGTTTCCACAGAAAAAAGTGTTCTAACAGTCATTTCAATTAATAATAACCCCAAGCATATTAGCTGTGTTTATCATTCTCTCTTCTCGTTGCATTCGACGGCTACGCCAACCGGGTACAACAAAACTGTACGAGGTAGTGTTTGACAATCAAGTTCGAATAGATGTTATGATATCGCACTTTACTTCCTTTAGGGGTTGGATACTATGATTTATCATTGGTGAATTGTTGTTTAAAGTCAAAACCCCATTTTACTGGCTGCCTGCGAATAAATATCAAAGGGGGTACTTTTCACAACTATCTCGGACCATTCATACTCACTTGAATTCAATAACATTCCATCCAACTTTATTGCCTTCCTAATTAAATTTTTTTTCTCACTTATATGTATATTTTGCTAGGATTCATCTATGATAAATCGGAAATGTGTAAAAACACCCCTCTTTCTTCCAAATAAAAATATAAAAAGTAAAAGTGGTCATATAGCACGTGGTATTCCTAAGTGGTCACTCTCCCAAGTACTGAGCACATCCGAATGTGCTTATCTTTGGTGATCGAATGAGAACGGGAGAATTGACCATAATATGGCCGTTGGCAGACGTTTGAGCATAAATACCTAAAAGCAAAGTAAGGAATATTTGAAGGCAGTAGAGATTGCTTCGAAAATGGTAAGAAATATACTTGTATGTTAGAGGGAGCATAGAGAAAAGTTACACATATTTCAGTAAACTATCGAATACTTCAAATTGTATCGAAACTTTACCTCTAAATACGAGTATATTCCTCCTCCCTGTTCGATTCCTGGTCTTGGAGGGCATTAACGTTGTTAATCAAAACAACAAAAAAACATGCATTTATTTGTTGTACTACAACAATTTATTTATAGTATAGTAGTGTGGAGACAATGCTCTTAGAAAGAATGAAATTAAAACAGTCCATTCGACAACAGTTGAGTGAACAATAATGGAATACAATAAAAACCATTCAAATGGCAACCAACAATTGAAATCTTTTGAATTGCAAAAGACTGAAATCTATTGATCGGTATAATAACAATCGAACAAGAATGGGAGGATCCGATAACAATGGAAACTTTTCTTATTCTTCCTGCAAAACAATACCTTTGAACTGATTTTACAAAAGAGGGATAGTTGTTTCCACAGAACAAAGTGTTCTAACAGTCATTTCAATTAATAATAACTCCAAGCATGTTAGCTGTGTTTATCGTTCTCTCTTCTCGTTGCATTCGACGGCTACGCCAACCGGGTACAACAAAACTGTACGAGGTAGTGTTTGACAATCAAGTTCGAATAGATGTTCTGATATCGCACTTTACTTCCTTTAGGGGTTGGATGCTTTCATTTATCATTGGTGAATTGTTGTTTAAAGTCAAAACCCCATTTTACTGGCTGCCTAAGAATAAATATAAAAGGGGGTACTTTTCACAACTATCTCGGACCATTCATACTCACTTGAATTCAATAACATTCCATCCAACTTTATTGCCTTCCTAATTACATTTTTTTTCTCACTTATATGTATATTTTGCTAGGATTCATCTATGATAAATCGGAAATGTGTAAAAACACCCCTCTTTCTTGCAAATAAAAATATAAAAAGTAAAAGTGGCCATATAAATAGCACGTGGTGTTCCTAAGTGGTCACTCTCCCAAGTACTGAGCACATCCGAATGTGCTTATCTTTGATGATCGAATGAGAACGGGAGAATTGACCATAATATGGCCGTTGGCAGACGTTTGATCATAAATACCTGAAAAAAATTGAGGAATATTTTAAGGCAGTAGGGATTGCTTCGAAAATGGTTAGAAATATACTTGTACGTTAGAGGGAGCATAGAGAAAAGTTACACATATTTAAGTAAACTATCGAATACTTCAAATTGTATCGAAACTTTACCTCTAAATACGAGTATATTCCTCCTCCCTGTTCGATTCCTGGTCTTGGAGGGCATTAACGTTGTTAATCAGAACAGCAAATAAAAAACATGCCTTTATTTGTTGTACTACAACAATTTATTTATAGTATAGTAGTGTGGAGACAATGCTCTTAGAAAGAATGAAATTTAAACTGTCCATTCGACAACAGTTGAGTGAACAATAATGGAATACAATAAAAACCATTTAAATGGCAATCCAACAATTGAAATCTTTTGAATTGCAAAAGACTGAAATCTATTGATCGGTATAATAACAATCGAACAAGAATGGGAGGATCCGATAACAATGGAATCTTTTCTTATTCTTCCCCCATAACAATACCTTTGAACTGATTTTACAAAAGAGGGATAGTTGTTTCCACAGAAAAAAGTGTTCTAACAGTCATTTCAATTAATAATAACCCCAAGCATATTAGCTGTGTTTATCGTTCTCTCTTCTCGTTGCATTCGACGGCTACGCCAACCGGGTACAACAAAACTGTACGAGGTAGTGTTTGACAATCAAGTTCGAATAGATGTTATGATATCGCACTTTACTTCCTTTAGGGGTTGGATACTATGATTTATCATTGGTGAATTGTTGTTTAAAGTCAAAACCCCATTTTACTGGCTGCCTGCGAATAAATATCAAAGGGGGTACTTTTCACAACTATCTCGGACCATTCATACTCACTTGAATTCAATAACATTCCATCCAACTTTATTGCCTTCCTAATTACATTTTTTTTCTCACTTATATGTATATTTTGCTAGGATTCATCTATGATAAATCGGAAATGTGTAAAAACACCCCTCTTTCTTGCAAATAAAAATATAAAAAGTAAAAGTGGCCATATAAATAGCACGTGGTGTTCCTAAGTGGTCACTCTCCCAAGTACTGAGCACATCCGAATGTGCTTATCTTTGATGATCGAATGAGAACGGGAGAATTGACCATAATATGGCCGTTGGCAGACGTTTGATCATAAATACCTGAAAAAAATTGAGGAATATTTGAAGGCAGTAGGGATTGCTTCGAAAATGGTTAGAAATATACTTGTACGTTAGAGGGAGCATAGAGAAAAGTTACACATATTTCAGTAAACTATCGAATACTTCAAATTGTATCGAAACTTTACCTCTAAATACGAGTATATTCCTCCTCCCTGTTCGATTCCTGGTCTTGGAGGGCATTAACGTTGTTAATCAAAACAACAAAAAAACATGCCTTTATTTGTTGTACTACAACAATTTATTTATAGTATAGTGGTGTGGAGACAATGCTCTTAGAGAGAATGAAATTTAAACAGTCCATTCGACAACACTTGAGTGAACAATAATGGAATACAATAAAAACCATTTAAATGGCAACCAACAATTGAAATCTTTTTAATTGCAAAAGACTGAAATCTATTGATCGGTATAATAACAATCGAACAAGAATGGGAGGATCCGATAACAATGGAATCTTTTCTTATTCTTCCCCCATAACAATACCTTTGAACTGATTTTACAAAAGAGGGATAGTTGTTTCCACAGAAAAAAGTGTTCTAACAGTCATTTCAATTAATAATAACCCCAAGCATATTAGCTGTGTTTATCGTTCTCTCTTCTCGTTGCATTCGACGGTTACGCCAACCGGGTACAACAAAATTGTACGAGGTAGTGTTTGACAATCAAGTTCGAATAGATGTTATGATATCGCACTTTACTTCCTTTAGGGGTTGGATACTATGATTTATCATTGGTGAATTGTTGTTTAAAGTCAAAACCCCATTTTACTGGCTGCCTGCGAATAAATATCAAAGGGGGTACTTTTCACAACTATCTCGGACCATTCATACTCACTTGAATTCAATAACATTCCATCCAACTTTATTGCCTTCCTAATTAAATTTTTTTTCTCACTTATATGTATATTTTGCTAGGATTCATCTATGATAAATCGGAAATGTGTAAAAACACCCCTCTTTCTTCCAAATAAAAATATAAAAAGTAAAAGTGGCCATATAGCACGTGGTATTCCTAAGTGGTCACTCTCCCAAGTACTGAGCACATCCGAATGTGCTTATCTTTGGTGATCGAATGAGAACGGGAGAATTGACCATAATATGGCCGTTGGCAGACGTTTGATCATAAATACCTAAAAGCAAAGTAAGGAATATTTGAAGGCAGTAGGGATTGCTTCGAAAATGGTAAGAAATATACTTGTATGTTAGAGGGAGCATAGAGAAAAGTTACACATATTTCAGTAAACTATCGAAAACTTCAAATTGTATCGAAACTTTACCTCTAAATACGAGTATATTCCTCCTCCCTGTTCGATTCCTGGTCTTGGAGGGCATTAACGTTGTTAATCAAAACAACAAAAAAACATGCCTTTATTTGTTGTACTACAACAATTTATTTATAGTATAGTGGTGTGGAGACAATGCTCTTAGAGAGAATGAAATTTAAACAGTCCATTCGACAACAATTGAGTGAACAATAATGGAATACAATAAAAACCATTCAAATGGCAACCAACAATTGAAATCTTTTTAATTGCAAAAGACTGAAATCTATTGATCGGTATAATAACAATCGAATAAGAATGGGAGGATCCGATAACAATGGAATCTTTTCTTATTCTTCCCCCATAACAATACCTTTGAACTGATTTTACAAAAGAGGGATAGTTGTTTCCACAGAAAAAAGTGTTCTAACAGTCATTTCAATTAATAATAACCCCAAGCATATTAGCTGTGTTTATCGTTCTCTCTTCTCGTTGCATTCGACGGCTACGCCAACCGGGTACAACAAAACTGTACGAGGTAGTGTTTGACAATCAAGTTCGAATAGATGTTATGATATCGCACTTTACTTCCTTTAGGGGTTGGATACTATGATTTATCATTGGTGAATTGTTGTTTAAAGTCAAAACCCCATTTTACTGGCTGCCTGCGAATAAATATCAAAGGGGGTACTTTTCACAACTATCTCGGACCATTCATACTCACTTGAATTCAATAACATTCCATCCAACTTTATTGCCTTCCTAATTAAATTTTTTTTCTCACTTATATGTATATTTTGCTAGGATTCATCTATGATAAATCGGAAATGTGTAAAAACACCCCTCTTTCTTCCAAATAAAAATATAAAAAGTAAAAGTGGCCATATAGCACGTGGTATTCCTAAGTGGTCACTCTCCCAAGTACTGAGCACATCCGAATGTGCTTATCTTTGGTGATCGAATGAGAACGGGAGAATTGACCATAATATGGCCGTTGGCAGACGTTTGATCATAAATACCTAAAAGCAAAGTAAGGAATATTTGAAGGCAGTAGGGATTGCTTCGAAAATGGTAAGAAATATACTTGTATGTTAGAGGGAGCATAGAGAAAAGTTACACATATTTCAGTAAACTATCGAATACTTCAAATTGTATCGAAACTTTACCTCTAAATACGAGTATATTCCTCCTCCCTGTTCGATTCCTGGTCTTGGAGGGCATTAACGTTGTTAATCAAAACAACAAAAAAACATGCCTTTATTTGTTGTACTACAACAATTTATTTATAGTATAGTGGTGTGGAGACAATGCTCTTAGAGAGAATGAAATTTAAACAGTCCATTCGACAACAATTGAGTGAACAATAATGGAATACAATAAAAACCATTCAAATGGCAACCAACAATTGAAATCTTTTTAATTGCAAAAGACTGAAATCTATTGATCGGTATAATAACAATCGAATAAGAATGGGAGGATCCGATAACAATGGAATCTTTTCTTATTCTTCCCCCATAACAATACCTTTGAACTGATTTTACAAAAGAGGGATAGTTGTTTCCACAGAAAAAAGTGTTCTAACAGGCATTTCAATTAATAATAACCCCAAGCATATTAGCTGTGTTTATCGTTCTCTCTTCTCGTTGCATTCGACGGCTACGCCAACCGGGTACAACAAAACTGTACGAGGTAGTGTTTGACAATCAAGTTCGAATAGATGTTATGATATCGCACTTTACTTCCTTTAGGGGTTGGATACTATGATTTATCATTGGTGAATTGTTGTTTAAAGTCAAAACCCCATTTTACTGGCTGCCTGCGAATAAATATCAAAGGGGGTACTTTTCACAACTATCTCGGACCATTCATACTCACTTGAATTCAATAACATTCCATCCAACTTTATTGCCTTCCTAATTAAATTTTTTTTCTCACTTATATGTATATTTTGCTAGGATTCATCTATGATAAATCGGAAATGTGTAAAAACACCCCTCTTTCTTCCAAATAAAAATATAAAAAGTAAAAGTGGCCATATAGCACGTGGTATTCCTAAGTGGTCACTCTCCCAAGTACTGAGCACATCCGAATGTGCTTATCTTTGGTGATCGAATGAGAACGGGAGAATTGACCATAATATGGCCGTTGGCAGACGTTTGATCATAAATACCTAAAAGCAAAGTAAGGAATATTTGAAGGCAGTAGGGATTGCTTCGAAAATGGTAAGAAATATACTTGTATGTTAGAGGGAGCATAGAGAAAAGTTACACATATTTCAGTAAACTATCGAATACTTCAAATTGTATCGAAACTTTACCTCTAAATACGAGTATATTCCTCCTCCCTGTTCGATTCCTGGTCTTGGAGGGCATTAACGTTGTTAATCAAAACAACAAAAAAACATGCCTTTATTTGTTGTACTACAACAATTTATTTATAGTATAGTGGTGTGGAGACAATGCTCTTAGAGAGAATGAAATTTAAACAGTCCATTCGACAACACTTGAGTGAACAATAATGGAATACAATAAAAACCATTTAAATGGCAACCAACAATTGAAATCTTTTTAATTGCAAAAGACTGAAATCTATTGATCGGTATAATAACAATCGAACAAGAATGGGAGGATCCGATAACAATGGAATCTTTTCTTATTCTTCCCCCATAACAATACCTTTGAACTGATTTTACAAAAGAGGGATAGTTGTTTCCACAGAAAAAAGTGTTCTAACAGTCATTTCAATTAATAATAACCCCAAGCATATTAGCTGTGTTTATCGTTCTCTCTTCTCGTTGCATTCGACGGCTACGCCAACCGGGTACAACAAAACTGTACGAGGTAGTGTTTGACAATCAAGTTCGAATAGATGTTATGATATCGCACTTTACTTCCTTTAGGGGTTGGATACTATGATTTATCATTGGTGAATTGTTGTTTAAAGTCAAAACCCCATTTTACTGGCTGCCTGCGAATAAATATCAAAGGGGGTACTTTTCACAACTATCTCGGACCATTCATACTCACTTGAATTCAATAACATTCCATCCAACTTTATTGCCTTCCTAATTAAATTTTTTTTCTCACTTATATGTATATTTTGCTAGGATTCATCTATGATAAATCGGAAATGTGTAAAAACACCCCTCTTTCTTCCAAATAAAAATATAAAAAGTAAAAGTGGCCATATAGCACGTGGTATTCCTAAGTGGTCACTCTCCCAAGTACTGAGCACATCCGAATGTGCTTATCTTTGGTGATCGAATGAGAACGGGAGAATTGACCATAATATGGCCGTTGGCAGACGTTTGATCATAAATACCTAAAAGCAAAGTAAGGAATATTTGAAGGCAGTAGGGATTGCTTCGAAAATGGTAAGAAATATACTTGTATGTTAGAGGGAGCATAGAGAAAAGTTACACATATTTCAGTAAACTATCGAATACTTCAAATTGTATCGAAACTTTACCTCTAAATACGAGTATATTCCTCCTCCCTGTTCGATTCCTGGTCTTGGAGGGCATTAACGTTGTTAATCAAAACAACAAAAAAACATGCCTTTATTTGTTGTACTACAACAATTTATTTATAGTATAGTGGTGTGGAGACAATGCTCTTAGAGAGAATGAAATTTAAACAGTCCATTCGACAACACTTGAGTGAACAATAATGGAATACAATAAAAACCATTTAAATGGCAACCAACAATTGAAATCTTTTTAATTGCAAAAGACTGAAATCTATTGATCGGTATAATAACAATCGAACAAGAATGGGAGGATCCGATAACAATGGAATCTTTTCTTATTCTTCCCCCATAACAATACCTTTGAACTGATTTTACAAAAGAGGGATAGTTGTTTCCACAGAAAAAAGTGTTCTAACAGTCATTTCAATTAATAATAACCCCAAGCATATTAGCTGTGTTTATCGTTCTCTCTTCTCGTTGCATTCGACGGCTACGCCAACCGGGTACAACAAAACTGTACGAGGTAGTGTTTGACAATCAAGTTCGAATAGATGTTATGATATCGCACTTTACTTCCTTTAGGGGTTGGATACTATGATTTATCATTGGTGAATTGTTGTTTAAAGTCAAAACCCCATTTTACTGGCTGCCTGCGAATAAATATCAAAGGGGGTACTTTTCACAACTATCTCGGACCATTCATACTCACTTGAATTCAATAACATTCCATCCAACTTTATTGCCTTCCTAATTAAATTTTTTTTCTCACTTATATGTATATTTTGCTAGGATTCATCTATGATAAATCGGAAATGTGTAAAAACACCCCTCTTTCTTCCAAATAAAAATATAAAAAGTAAAAGTGGCCATATAGCACGTGGTATTCCTAAGTGGTCACTCTCCCAAGTACTGAGCACATCCGAATGTGCTTATCTTTGGTGATCGAATGAGAACGGGAGAATTGACCATAATACGTTTGATCATAAATACCAAAAAGCAAAGTAAGGAATATTTGAAGGCAGTAGGGATTGCTTCGAAAATGGTAAGAAATATACTTGTATGTTAGAGGGAGCATAGAGAAAAGTTACACATATTTCAGTAAACTATCGAATACTTCAAATTGTATCGAAACTTTACCTCTAAATACGAGTATATTCCTCCTCCCTGTTCGATTCCTGGTCTTGGAGGGCATTAACGTTGTTAATCAAAACAACAAAAAAACATGCATTTATTTGTTGTACTACAACAATTTATTTATAGTATAGTAGTGTGGAGACAATGCTCTTAGAAAGAATGAAATTAAAACAGTCCATTCGACAACAGTTGAGTGAACAATAATGGAATACAATAAAAACCATTCAAATGGCAACCAACAATTGAAATCTTTTGAATTGCAAAAGACTGAAATCTATTGATCGGTATAATAACAATCGAACAAGAATGGGAGGATCCGATAACAATGGAAACTTTTCTTATTCTTCCTGCAAAACAATACCTTTGAACTGATTTTACAAAAGAGGGATAGTTGTTTCCACAGAACAAAGTGTTCTAACAGTCATTTCAATTAATAATAACTCCAAGCATGTTAGCTGTGTTTATCGTTCTCTCTTCTCGTTGCATTCGACGGCTACGCCAACCGGGTACAACAAAACTGTACGAGGTAGTGTTTGACAATCAAGTTCGAATAGATGTTCTGATATCGCACTTTACTTCCTTTAGGGGTTGGATGCTTTCATTTATCATTGGTGAATTGTTGTTTAAAGTCAAAACCCCATTTTACTGGCTGCCTAAGAATAAATATAAAAGGGGGTACTTTTCACAACTATCTCGGACCATTCATACTCACTTGAATTCAATAACATTCCATCCAACTTTATTGCCTTCCTAATTACATTTTTTTTCTCACTTATATGTATATTTTGCTAGGATTCATCTATGATAAATCGGAAATGTGTAAAAACACCCCTCTTTCTTGCAAATAAAAATATAAAAAGTAAAAGTGGCCATATAAATAGCACGTGGTGTTCCTAAGTGGTCACTCTCCCAAGTACTGAGCACATCCGAATGTGCTTATCTTTGATGATCGAATGAGAACGGGAGAATTGACCATAATATGGCCGTTGGCAGACGTTTGATCATAAATACCTGAAAAAAATTGAGGAATATTTTAAGGCAGTAGGGATTGCTTCGAAAATGGTTAGAAATATACTTGTACGTTAGAGGGAGCATAGAGAAAAGTTACACATATTTAAGTAAACTATCGAATACTTCAAATTGTATCGAAACTTTACCTCTAAATACGAGTATATTCCTCCTCCCTGTTCGATTCCTGGTCTTGGAGGGCATTAACGTTGTTAATCAGAACAGCAAATAAAAAACATGCCTTTATTTGTTGTACTACAACAATTTATTTATAGTATAGTAGTGTGGAGACAATGCTCTTAGAAAGAATGAAATTTAAACTGTCCATTCGACAACAGTTGAGTGAACAATAATGGAATACAATAAAAACCATTTAAATGGCAATCCAACAATTGAAATCTTTTGAATTGCAAAAGACTGAAATCTATTGATCGGTATAATAACAATCGAACAAGAATGGGAGGATCCGATAACAATGGAATCTTTTCTTATTCTTCCCCCATAACAATACCTTTGAACTGATTTTACAAAAGAGGGATAGTTGTTTCCACAGAAAAAAGTGTTCTAACAGTCATTTCAATTAATAATAACCCCAAGCATATTAGCTGTGTTTATCGTTCTCTCTTCTCGTTGCATTCGACGGCTACGCCAACCGGGTACAACAAAACTGTACGAGGTAGTGTTTGACAATCAAGTTCGAATAGATGTTATGATATCGCACTTTACTTCCTTTAGGGGTTGGATACTATGATTTATCATTGGTGAATTGTTGTTTAAAGTCAAAACCCCATTTTACTGGCTGCCTGCGAATAAATATCAAAGGGGGTACTTTTCACAACTATCTCGGACCATTCATACTCACTTGAATTCAATAACATTCCATCCAACTTTATTGCCTTCCTAATTACATTTTTTTTCTCACTTATATGTATATTTTGCTAGGATTCATCTATGATAAATCGGAAATGTGTAAAAACACCCCTCTTTCTTGCAAATAAAAATATAAAAAGTAAAAGTGGCCATATAAATAGCACGTGGTGTTCCTAAGTGGTCACTCTCCCAAGTACTGAGCACATCCGAATGTGCTTATCTTTGATGATCGAATGAGAACGGGAGAATTGACCATAATATGGCCGTTGGCAGACGTTTGATCATAAATACCTGAAAAAAATTGAGGAATATTTGAAGGCAGTAGGGATTGCTTCGAAAATGGTTAGAAATATACTTGTACGTTAGAGGGAGCATAGAGAAAAGTTACACATATTTCAGTAAACTATCGAATACTTCAAATTGTATCGAAACTTTACCTCTAAATACGAGTATATTCCTCCTCCCTGTTCGATTCCTGGTCTTGGAGGGCATTAACGTTGTTAATCAAAACAACAAAAAAACATGCCTTTATTTGTTGTACTACAACAATTTATTTATAGTATAGTGGTGTGGAGACAATGCTCTTAGAGAGAATGAAATTTAAACAGTCCATTCGACAACACTTGAGTGAACAATAATGGAATACAATAAAAACCATTTAAATGGCAACCAACAATTGAAATCTTTTTAATTGCAAAAGACTGAAATCTATTGATCGGTATAATAACAATCGAACAAGAATGGGAGGATCCGATAACAATGGAATCTTTTCTTATTCTTCCCCCATAACAATACCTTTGAACTGATTTTACAAAAGAGGGATAGTTGTTTCCACAGAAAAAAGTGTTCTAACAGTCATTTCAATTAATAATAACCCCAAGCATATTAGCTGTGTTTATCGTTCTCTCTTCTCGTTGCATTCGACGGCTACGCCAACCGGGTACAACAAAATTGTACGAGGTAGTGTTTGACAATCAAGTTCGAATAGATGTTATGATATCGCACTTTACTTCCTTTAGGGGTTGGATACTATGATTTATCATTGGTGAATTGTTGTTTAAAGTCAAAACCCCATTTTACTGGCTGCCTGCGAATAAATATCAAAGGGGGTACTTTTCACAACTATCTCGGACCATTCATACTCACTTGAATTCAATAACATTCCATCCAACTTTATTGCCTTCCTAATTAAATTTTTTTTCTCACTTATATGTATATTTTGCTAGGATTCATCTATGATAAATCGGAATTTGTGTAAAAACACCCCTCTTTCTTCCAAATAAAAATATAAAAAGTAAAAGTGGCCATATAGCACGTGGTATTCCTAAGTGGTCACTCTCCCAAGTACTGAGCACATCCGAATGTGCTTATCTTTGGTGATCGAATGAGAACGGGAGAATTGACCATAATATGGCCGTTGGCAGACGTTTGATCATAAATACCTAAAAGCAAAGTAAGGAATATTTGAAGGCAGTAGGGATTGCTTCGAAAATGGTAAGAAATATACTTGTATGTTAGAGGGAGCATAGAGAAAAGTTACACATATTTCAGTAAACTATCGAATACTTCAAATTGTATCGAAACTTTACCTCTAAATACGAGTATATTCCTCCTCCCTGTTCGATTCCTGGTCTTGGAGGGCATTAACGTTGTTAATCAAAACAACAAAAAAACATGCCTTTATTTGTTGTACTACAACAATTTATTTATAGTATAGTGGTGTGGAGACAATGCTCTTAGAGAGAATGAAATTTAAACAGTCCATTCGACAACAATTGAGTGAACAATAATGGAATACAATAAAAACCATTCAAATGGCAACCAACAATTGAAATCTTTTTAATTGCAAAAGACTGAAATCTATTGATCGGTATAATAACAATCGAATAAGAATGGGAGGATCCGATAACAATGGAATCTTTTCTTATTCTTCCCCCATAACAATACCTTTGAACTGATTTTACAAAAGAGGGATAGTTGTTTCCACAGAAAAAAGTGTTCTAACAGTCATTTCAATTAATAATAACCCCAAGCATATTAGCTGTGTTTATCGTTCTCTCTTCTCGTTGCATTCGACGGCTACGCCAACCGGGTACAACAAAACTGTACGAGGTAGTGTTTGACAATCAAGTTCGAATAGATGTTATGATATCGCACTTTACTTCCTTTAGGGGTTGGATACTATGATTTATCATTGGTGAATTGTTGTTTAAAGTCAAAACCCCATTTTACTGGCTGCCTGCGAATAAATATCAAAGGGGGTACTTTTCACAACTATCTCGGACCATTCATACTCACTTGAATTCAATAACATTCCATCCAACTTTATTGCCTTCCTAATTAAATTTTTTTTCTCACTTATATGTATATTTTGCTAGGATTCATCTATGATAAATCGGAAATGTGTAAAAACACCCCTCTTTCTTCCAAATAAAAATATAAAAAGTAAAAGTGGCCATATAGCACGTGGTATTCCTAAGTGGTCACTCTCCCAAGTACTGAGCACATCCGAATGTGCTTATCTTTGGTGATCGAATGAGAACGGGAGAATTGACCATAATATGGCCGTTGGCAGACGTTTGATCATAAATACCTAAAAGCAAAGTAAGGAATATTTGAAGGCAGTAGGGATTGCTTCGAAAATGGTAAGAAATATACTTGTATGTTAGAGGGAGCATAGAGAAAAGTTACACATATTTCAGTAAACTATCGAATACTTCAAATTGTATCGAAACTTTACCTCTAAATACGAGTATATTCCTCCTCCCTGTTCGATTCCTGGTCTTGGAGGGCATTAACGTTGTTAATCAAAACAACAAAAAAACATGCCTTTATTTGTTGTACTACAACAATTTATTTATAGTATAGTGGTGTGGAGACAATGCTCTTAGAGAGAATGAAATTTAAACAGTCCATTCGACAACAATTGAGTGAACAATAATGGAATACAATAAAAACCATTCAAATGGCAACCAACAATTGAAATCTTTTTAATTGCAAAAGACTGAAATCTATTGATCGGTATAATAACAATCGAATAAGAATGGGAGGATCCGATAACAATGGAATCTTTTCTTATTCTTCCCCCATAACAATACCTTTGAACTGATTTTACAAAAGAGGGATAGTTGTTTCCACAGAAAAAAGTGTTCTAACAGTCATTTCAATTAATAATAACCCCAAGCATATTAGCTGTGTTTATCGTTCTCTCTTCTCGTTGCATTCGACGGCTACGCCAACCGGGTACAACAAAACTGTACGAGGTAGTGTTTGACAATCAAGTTCGAATAGATGTTATGATATCGCACTTTACTTCCTTTAGGGGTTGGATACTATGATTTATCATTGGTGAATTGTTGTTTAAAGTCAAAACCCCATTTTACTGGCTGCCTGCGAATAAATATCAAAGGGGGTACTTTTCACAACTATCTCGGACCATTCATACTCACTTGAATTCAATAACATTCCATCCAACTTTATTGCCTTCCTAATTAAATTTTTTTTCTCACTTATATGTATATTTTGCTAGGATTCATCTATGATAAATCGGAAATGTGTAAAAACACCCCTCTTTCTTCCAAATAAAAATATAAAAAGTAAAAGTGGCCATATAGCACGTGGTATTCCTAAGTGGTCACTCTCCCAAGTACTGAGCACATCCGAATGTGCTTATCTTTGGTGATCGAATGAGAACGGGAGAATTGACCATAATACGTTTGATCATAAATACCAAAAAGCAAAGTAAGGAATATTTGAAGGCAGTAGGGATTGCTTCGAAAATGGTAAGAAATATACTTGTATGTTAGAGGGAGCATAGAGAAAAGTTACACATATTTCAGTAAACTATCGAATACTTCAAATTGTATCGAAACTTTACCTCTAAATACGAGTATATTCCTCCTCCCTGTTCGATTCCTGGTCTTGGAGGGCATTAACGTTGTTAATCAAAACAACAAAAAAACATGCCTTTATTTGTTGTACTACAACAATTTATTTATAGTATAGTGGTGTGGAGACAATGCTCTTAGAGAGAATGAAATTTAAACAGTCCATTCGACAACACTTGAGTGAACAATAATGGAATACAATAAAAACCATTTAAATGGCAACCAACAATTGAAATCTTTTTAATTGCAAAAGACTGAAATCTATTGATCGGTATAATAACAATCGAACAAGAATGGGAGGATCCGATAACAATGGAATCTTTTCTTATTCTTCCCCCATAACAATACCTTTGAACTGATTTTACAAAAGAGGGATAGTTGTTTCCACAGAAAAAAGTGTTCTAACAGTCATTTCAATTAATAATAACCCCAAGCATATTAGCTGTGTTTATCGTTCTCTCTTCTCGTTGCATTCGACGGCTACGCCAACCGGGTACAACAAAACTGTACGAGGTAGTGTTTGACAATCAAGTTCGAATAGATGTTATGATATCGCACTTTACTTCCTTTAGGGGTTGGATACTATGATTTATCATTGGTGAATTGTTGTTTAAAGTCAAAACCCCATTTTACTGGCTGCCTGCGAATAAATATCAAAGGGGGTACTTTTCACAACTATCTCGGACCATTCATACTCACTTGAATTCAATAACATTCCATCCAACTTTATTGCCTTCCTAATTAAATTTTTTTTCTCACTTATATGTATATTTTGCTAGGATTCATCTATGATAAATCGGAAATGTGTAAAAACACCCCTCTTTCTTCCAAATAAAAATATAAAAAGTAAAAGTGGCCATATAGCACGTGGTATTCCTAAGTGGTCACTCTCCCAAGTACTGAGCACATCCGAATGTGCTTATCTTTGGTGATCGAATGAGAACGGGAGAATTGACCATAATACGTTTGATCATAAATACCAAAAAGCAAAGTAAGGAATATTTGAAGGCAGTAGGGATTGCTTCGAAAATGGTAAGAAATATACTTGTATGTTAGAGGGAGCATAGAGAAAAGTTACACATATTTCAGTAAACTATCGAATACTTCAAATTGTATCGAAACTTTACCTCTAAATACGAGTATATTCCTCCTCCCTGTTCGATTCCTGGTCTTGGAGGGCATTAACGTTGTTAATCAGAACAGCAAATAAAAAACATGCCTTTATTTGTTGTACTACAACAATTTATTTATAGTATAGTAGTGTGGAGACAATGCTCTTAGAAAGAATGATATTTAAACAGTCCATTCGACAACAGTTGAGTGAACAATAATGGAATACAATAAAAACCATTCAAATGGCAACCAACAATTGAAATCTTTTGAATTGCAAAAGCCTGAAATCTATTGATCGGTATAATAACAATCGAACAAGAATGGGAGGATCCGATAACAATGGAATCTTTTCTTATTCTTCCCCCATAACAATACCTTTGAACTGATTTTACAAAAGAGGGATAGTTGTTTCCACAGAAAAAAGTGTTCTAACAGTCATTTCAATTAATAAAAACCCCAAGCATATTAGCTGTGTTTATCGTTCTCTCTTCTCGTTGCATTCGACGGCTACGCCAACCGGGTACAACAAAATTGTACGAGGTAGTGTTTGACAATCAAGTTCGAATAGATGTTATGATATCGCACTTTACTTCCTTTAGGGGTTGGATACTATGATTTATCATTGGTGAATTGTTGTTTAAAGTCAAAACCCCATTTTACTGGCTGCCTGCGAATAAATATCAAAGGGGGTACTTTTCACAACTATCTCGGACCATTCATACTCACTTGAATTCAATAACATTCCATCCAACTTTATTGCCTTCCTAATTAAATTTTTTTTCTCACTTATATGTATATTTTGCTAGGATTCATCTATGATAAATCGGAAATGTGTAAAAACACCCCTCTTTCTTCCAAATAAAAATATAAAAAGTAAAAGTGGCCATATAGCACGTGGTATTCCTAAGTGGTCACTCTCCCAAGTACTGAGCACATCCGAATGTGCTTATCTTTGGTGATCGAATGAGAACGGGAGAATTGACCATAATATGGCCGTTGGCAGACGTTTGATCATAAATACCTAAAAGCAAAGTAAGGAATATTTGAAGGCAGTAGGGATTGCTTCGAAAATGGTAAGAAATATACTTGTATGTTAGAGGGAGCATAGAGAAAAGTTACACATATTTCAGTAAACTATCGAATACTTCAAATTGTATCGAAACTTTACCTCTAAATACGAGTATATTCCTCCTCCCTGTTCGATTCCTGGTCTTGGAGGGCATTAACGTTGTTAATCAAAACAACAAAAAAACATGCCTTTATTTGTTGTACTACAACAATTTATTTATAGTATAGTGGTGTGGAGACAATGCTCTTAGAGAGAATGAAATTTAAACAGTCCATTCGACAACACTTGAGTGAACAATAATGGAATACAATAAAAACCATTTAAATGGCAACCAACAATTGAAATCTTTTTAATTGCAAAAGACTGAAATCTATTGATCGGTATAATAACAATCGAACAAGAATGGGAGGATCCGATAACAATGGAATCTTTTCTTATTCTTCCCCCATAACAATACCTTTGAACTGATTTTACAAAAGAGGGATAGTTGTTTCCACAGAAAAAAGTGTTCTAACAGTCATTTCAATTAATAATAACCCCAAGCATATTAGCTGTGTTTATCGTTCTCTCTTCTCGTTGCATTCGACGGCTACGCCAACCGGGTACAACAAAACTGTACGAGGTAGTGTTTGACAATCAAGTTCGAATAGATGTTATGATATCGCACTTTACTTCCTTTAGGGGTTGGATACTATGATTTATCATTGGTGAATTGTTGTTTAAAGTCAAAACCCCATTTTACTGGCTGCCTGCGAATAAATATCAAAGGGGGTACTTTTCACAACTATCTCGGACCATTCATACTCACTTGAATTCAATAACATTCCATCCAACTTTATTGCCTTCCTAATTAAATTTTTTTTCTCACTTATATGTATATTTTGCTAGGATTCATCTATGATAAATCGGAAATGTGTAAAAACACCCCTCTTTCTTCCAAATAAAAATATAAAAAGTAAAAGTGGCCATATAGCACGTGGTATTCCTAAGTGGTCACTCTCCCAAGTACTGAGCACATCCGAATGTGCTTATCTTTGGTGATCGAATGAGAACGGGAGAATTGACCATAATACGTTTGATCATAAATACCAAAAAGCAAAGTAAGGAATATTTGAAGGCAGTAGGGATTGCTTCGAAAATGGTAAGAAATATACTTGTATGTTAGAGGGAGCATAGAGAAAAGTTACACATATTTCAGTAAACTATCGAATACTTCAAATTGTATCGAAACTTTACCTCTAAATACGAGTATATTCCTCCTCCCTGTTCGATTCCTGGTCTTGGAGGGCATTAACGTTGTTAATCAGAACAGCAAATAAAAAACATGCCTTTATTTGTTGTACTACAACAATTTATTTATAGTATAGTAGTGTGGAGACAATGCTCTTAGAAAGAATGATATTTAAACAGTCCATTCGACAACAGTTGAGTGAACAATAATGGAATACAATAAAAACCATTCAAATGGCAACCAACAATTGAAATCTTTTGAATTGCAAAAGCCTGAAATCTATTGATCGGTATAATAACAATCGAACAAGAATGGGAGGATCCGATAACAATGGAATCTTTTCTTATTCTTCCCCCATAACAATACCTTTGAACTGATTTTACAAAAGAGGGATAGTTGTTTCCACAGAAAAAAGTGTTCTAACAGTCATTTCAATTAATAAAAACCCCAAGCATATTAGCTGTGTTTATCGTTCTCTCTTCTCGTTGCATTCGACGGCTACGCCAACCGGGTACAACAAAATTGTACGAGGTAGTGTTTGACAATCAAGTTCGAATAGATGTTATGATATCGCACTTTACTTCCTTTAGGGGTTGGATACTATGATTTATCATTGGTGAATTGTTGTTTAAAGTCAAAACCCCATTTTACTGGCTGCCTGCGAATAAATATCAAAGGGGGTACTTTTCACAACTATCTCGGACCATTCATACTCACTTGAATTCAATAACATTCCATCCAACTTTATTGCCTTCCTAATTAAATTTTTTTTCTCACATATATGTATATTTTGCTAGGATTCATCTATGATAAATCGGAAATGTGTAAAAACACCCCTCTTTCTTCCAAATAAAAATATAAAAAGTAAAAGTGGCCATATAGCACGTGGTGTTCCTAAGTGGTCACTCTCCCAAGTACTGAGCACATCCGAATGTGCTTATCTTTGGTGATCGAATGAGAACGGGAGAATTGACCATAATATGGCCGTTGGCAGACGTTTGATCATAAATACCTAAAAGCAAAGTAAGGAATATTTGAAGGCAGTAGGGATTGCTTCGAAAATGGTAAGAAATATACTTGTATGTTAGAGGGAGCATAGAAAAAAGTTACACATATTTCAGTAAACTATCGAATACTTCAAATTGTATCGAAACTTTACCTCTAAATACGAGTATATTCCTCCTCCCTGTTCGATTCCTGGTCTTGGAGGGCATTAACGTTGTTAATCAAAACAACAAAAAAACATGCCTTTATTTGTTGTACTACAACAATTTATTTATAGTATAGTGGTGTGGAGACAATGCTCTTAGAGAGAATGAAATTTAAACAGTCCATTCGACAACACTTGAGTGAACAATAATGGAATACAATAAAAACCATTTAAATGGCAACCAACAATTGAAATCTTTTTAATTGCAAAAGACTGAAATCTATTGATCGGTATAATAACAATCGAACAAGAATGGGAGGATCCGATAACAATGGAATCTTTTCTTATTCTTCCCCCATAACAATACCTTTGAACTGATTTTACAAAAGAGGGATAGTTGTTTCCACAGAAAAAAGTGTTCTAACAGTCATTTCAATTAATAATAACCCCAAGCATATTAGCTGTGTTTATCGTTCTCTCTTCTCGTTGCATTCGACGGCTACGCCAACCGGGTACAACAAAACTGTACGAGGTAGTGTTTGACAATCAAGTTCGAATAGATGTTATGATATCGCACTTTACTTCCTTTAGGGGTTGGATACTATGATTTATCATTGGTGAATTGTTGTTTAAAGTCAAAACCCCATTTTACTGGCTGCCTGCGAATAAATATCAAAGGGGGTACTTTTCACAACTATCTCGGACCATTCATACTCACTTGAATTCAATAACATTCCATCCAACTTTATTGCCTTCCTAATTAAATTTTTTTTCTCACTTATATGTATATTTTGCTAGGATTCATCTATGATAAATCGGAAATGTGTAAAAACACCCCTCTTTCTTCCAAATAAAAATATAAAAAGTAAAAGTGGCCATATAGCACGTGGTATTCCTAAGTGGTCACTCTCCCAAGTACTGAGCACATCCGAATGTGCTTATCTTTGGTGATCGAATGAGAACGGGAGAATTGACCATAATACGTTTGATCATAAATACCAAAAAGCAAAGTAAGGAATATTTGAAGGCAGTAGGGATTGCTTCGAAAATGGTAAGAAATATACTTGTATGTTAGAGGGAGCATAGAGAAAAGTTACACATATTTCAGTAAACTATCGAATACTTCAAATTGTATCGAAACTTTACCTCTAAATACGAGTATATTCCTCCTCCCTGTTCGATTCCTGGTCTTGGAGGGCATTAACGTTGTTAATCAAAACAACAAAAAAACATGCCTTTATTTGTTGTACTACAACAATTTATTTATAGTATAGTGGTGTGGAGACAATGCTCTTAGAGAGAATGAAATTTAAACAGTCCATTCGACAACACTTGAGTGAACAATAATGGAATACAATAAAAACCATTTAAATGGCAACCAACAATTGAAATCTTTTTAATTGCAAAAGACTGAAATCTATTGATCGGTATAATAACAATCGAACAAGAATGGGAGGATCCGATAACAATGGAATCTTTTCTTATTCTTCCCCCATAACAATACCTTTGAACTGATTTTACAAAAGAGGGATAGTTGTTTCCACAGAAAAAAGTGTTCTAACAGTCATTTCAATTAATAATAACCCCAAGCATATTAGCTGTGTTTATCGTTCTCTCTTCTCGTTGCATTCGACGGCTACGCCAACCGGGTACAACAAAACTGTACGAGGTAGTGTTTGACAATCAAGTTCGAATAGATGTTATGATATCGCACTTTACTTCCTTTAGGGGTTGGATACTATGATTTATCATTGGTGAATTGTTGTTTAAAGTCAAAACCCCATTTTACTGGCTGCCTGCGAATAAATATCAAAGGGGGTACTTTTCACAACTATCTCGGACCATTCATACTCACTTGAATTCAATAACATTCCATCCAACTTTATTGCCTTCCTAATTAAATTTTTTTTCTCACTTATATGTATATTTTGCTAGGATTCATCTATGATAAATCGGAAATGTGTAAAAACACCCCTCTTTCTTCCAAATAAAAATATAAAAAGTAAAAGTGGCCATATAGCACGTGGTATTCCTAAGTGGTCACTCTCCCAAGTACTGAGCACATCCGAATGTGCTTATCTTTGGTGATCGAATGAGAACGGGAGAATTGACCATAATATGGCCGTTGGCAGACGTTTGATCATAAATACCTAAAAGCAAAGTAAGGAATATTTGAAGGCAGTAGGGATTGCTTCGAAAATGGTAAGAAATATACTTGTATGTTAGAGGGAGCATAGAGAAAAGTTACACATATTTCAGTAAACTATCGAATACTTCAAATTGTATCGAAACTTTACCTCTAAATACGAGTATATTCCTCCTCCCTGTTCGATTCCTGGTCTTGGAGGGCATTAACGTTGTTAATCAAAACAACAAAAAAACATGCCTTTATTTGTTGTACTACAACAATTTATTTATAGTATAGTGGTGTGGAGACAATGCTCTTAGAGAGAATGAAATTTAAACAGTCCATTCGACAACACTTGAGTGAACAATAATGGAATACAATAAAAACCATTTAAATGGCAACCAACAATTGAAATCTTTTTAATTGCAAAAGACTGAAATCTATTGATCGGTATAATAACAATCGAACAAGAATGGGAGGATCCGATAACAATGGAATCTTTTCTTATTCTTCCCCCATAACAATACCTTTGAACTGATTTTACAAAAGAGGGATAGTTGTTTCCACAGAAAAAAGTGTTCTAACAGTCATTTCAATTAATAATAACCCCAAGCATATTAGCTGTGTTTATCGTTCTCTCTTCTCGTTGCATTCGACGGCTACGCCAACCGGGTACAACAAAACTGTACGAGGTAGTGTTTGACAATCAAGTTCGAATAGATGTTATGATATCGCACTTTACTTCCTTTAGGGGTTGGATACTATGATTTATCATTGGTGAATTGTTGTTTAAAGTCAAAACCCCATTTTACTGGCTGCCTGCGAATAAATATCAAAGGGGGTACTTTTCACAACTATCTCGGACCATTCATACTCACTTGAATTCAATAACATTCCATCCAACTTTATTGCCTTCCTAATTAAATTTTTTTTCTCACTTATATGTATATTTTGCTAGGATTCATCTATGATAAATCGGAAATGTGTAAAAACACCCCTCTTTCTTCCAAATAAAAATATAAAAAGTAAAAGTGGCCATATAGCACGTGGTATTCCTAAGTGGTCACTCTCCCAAGTACTGAGCACATCCGAATGTGCTTATCTTTGGTGATCGAATGAGAACGGGAGAATTGACCATAATATGGCCGTTGGCAGACGTTTGATCATAAATACCTAAAAGCAAAGTAAGGAATATTTGAAGGCAGTAGGGATTGCTTCGAAAATGGTAAGAAATATACTTGTATGTTAGAGGGAGCATAGAGAAAAGTTACACATATTTCAGTAAACTATCGAATACTTCAAATTGTATCGAAACTTTACCTCTAAATACGAGTATATTCCTCCTCCCTGTTCGATTCCTGGTCTTGGAGGGCATTAACGTTGTTAATCAAAACAACAAAAAAACATGCCTTTATTTGTTGTACTACAACAATTTATTTATAGTATAGTGGTGTGGAGACAATGCTCTTAGAGAGAATGAAATTTAAACAGTCCATTCGACAACACTTGAGTGAACAATAATGGAATACAATAAAAACCATTTAAATGGCAACCAACAATTGAAATCTTTTTAATTGCAAAAGACTGAAATCTATTGATCGGTATAATAACAATCGAACAAGAATGGGAGGATCCGATAACAATGGAATCTTTTCTTATTCTTCCCCCATAACAATACCTTTGAACTGATTTTACAAAAGAGGGATAGTTGTTTCCACAGAAAAAAGTGTTCTAACAGTCATTTCAATTAATAATAACCCCAAGCATATTAGCTGTGTTTATCGTTCTCTCTTCTCGTTGCATTCGACGGCTACGCCAACCGGGTACAACAAAACTGTACGAGGTAGTGTTTGACAATCAAGTTCGAATAGATGTTATGATATCGCACTTTACTTCCTTTAGGGGTTGGATACTATGATTTATCATTGGTGAATTGTTGTTTAAAGTCAAAACCCCATTTTACTGGCTGCCTGCGAATAAATATCAAAGGGGGTACTTTTCACAACTATCTCGGACCATTCATACTCACTTGAATTCAATAACATTCCATCCAACTTTATTTCCTTCCTAATTAAATTTTTTTTCTCACTTATATGTATATTTTGCTAGGATTCATCTATGATAAATCGGAAATGTGTAAAAACACCCCTCTTTCTTCCAAATAAAAATATAAAAAGTAAAAGTGGCCATATAGCACGTGGTATTCCTAAGTGGTCACTCTCCCAAGTACTGAGCACATCCGAATGTGCTTATCTTTGGTGATCGAATGAGAACGGGAGAATTGACCATAATACGTTTGATCATAAATACCTAAAAGCAAAGTAAGGAATATTTGAAGGCAGTAGGGATTGCTTCGAAAATGGTAAGAAATATACTTGTATGTTAGAGGGAGCATAGAGAAAAGTTACACATATTTCAGTAAACTATCGAATACTTCAAATTATATCGAAACTTTACCTCTAAATACGAGTATATTCCTCCTCCCTGTTCGATTCCTGGTCTTGGAGGGCATTAACGTTGTTAATCAAAACAACAAAAAAACATGCCTTTATTTGTTGTACTACAACAATTTATTTATAGTATAGTGGTGTGGAGACAATGCTCTTAGAGAGAATGAAATTTAAACAGTCCATTCGACAACACTTGAGTGAACAATAATGGAATACAATAAAAACCATTTAAATGGCAACCAACAATTGAAATCTTTTTAATTGCAAAAGACTAAAATCTATTGATCGGTATAATAACAATCGAACAAGAATGGGAGGATCCGATAACAATGGAATCTTTTCTTATTCTTCCCCCATAACAATACCTTTGAACTGATTTTACAAAAGAGGGATAGTTGTTTCCACAGAAAAAAGTGTTCTAACAGTCATTTCAATTAATAATAACCCCAAGCATATTAGCTGTGTTTATCGTTCTCTCTTCTCGTTGCATTCGACGGCTACGCCAACCGGGTACAACAAATCTGTACGAGGTAGTGTTTGACAATCAAGTTCGAATAGATGTTATGATATCGCACTTTACTTCCTTTAGGGGTTGGATACTATGATTTATCATTGGTGAATTGTTGTTTAAAGTCGAAACCCCATTTTACTGGCTGCCTGCGAATAAATATCAAAGGGGGTACTTTTCACAACTATCTCGGACCATTCATACTCACTTGAATTCAATAACATTCCATCCAACTTTATTGCCTTCCTAATTAAATTTTTTTTCTCACTTATATGTATATTTTGCTAGGATTCATCTATGATAAATCGGAAATGTGTAAAAACACCCCTCTTTCTTCCAAATAAAAATATAAAAAGTAAAAGTGGCCATATAGCACGTGGTGTTCCTAAGTGGTCACTCTCCCAAGTACTGAGCACATCCGAATGTGCTTATCTTTGGTGATCGAATGAGAACGGGAGAATTGACCATAATATGGCCGTTGGCAGACGTTTGATCATAAATACCTAAAAGCAAAGTAAGGAATATTTGAAGGCAGTAGGGATTGCTTCGAAAATGGTAAGAAATATACTTGTATGTTAGAGGGAGCATAGAGAAAAGTTACACATATTTCAGTAAACTATCGAATACTTCAAATTGTATCGAAACTTTACCTCTAAATACGAGTATATTCCTCCTCCCTGTTCGATTCCTGGTCTTGGAGGGCATTAACGTTGTTAATCAAAACAACAAAAAAACATGCCTTTATTTGTTGTACTACAACAATTTATTTATAGTATAGTGGTGTGGAGACAATGCTCTTAGAGAGAATGAAATTTAAACAGTCCATTCGACAACACTTGAGTGAACAATAATGGAATACAATAAAAACCATTTAAATGGCAACCAACAATTGAAATCTTTTTAATTGCAAAAGACTGAAATCTATTGATCGGTATAATAACAATCGAACAAGAATGGGAGGATCCGATAACAATGGAATCTTTTCTTATTCTTCCCCCATAACAATACCTTTGAACTGATTTTACAAAAGAGGGATAGTTGTTTCCACAGAAAAAAGTGTTCTAACAGTCATTTCAATTAATAATAACCCCAAGCATATTAGCTGTGTTTATCGTTCTCTCTTCTCGTTGCATTCGACGGCTACGCCAACCGGGTACAACAAAACTGTACGAGGTAGTGTTTGACAATCAAGTTCGAATAGATGTTATGATATCGCACTTTACTTCCTTTAGGGGTTGGATACTATGATTTATCATTGGTGAATTGTTGTTTAAAGTCAAAACCCTATTTTACTGGCTGCCTGCGAATAAATATCAAAGGGGGTACTTTTCACAACTATCTCGGACCATTCATACTCACTTGAATTCAATAACATTCCATCCAACTTTATTGCCTTCCTAATTAAATTTTTTTTCTCACTTATATGTATATTTTGCTAGGATTCATCTATGATAAATCGGAAATGTGTAAAAACACCCCTCTTTCTTCCAAATAAAAATATAAAAAGTAAAAGTGGCCATATAGCACGTGGTATTCCTAAGTGGTCACTCTCCCAAGTACTGAGCACATCCGAATGTGCTTATCTTTGGTGATCGAATGAGAACGGGAGAATTGACCATAATACGTTTGATCATAAATACCTAAAAGCAAAGTAAGGAATATTTGAAGGCAGTAGGGATTGCTTCGAAAATGGTAAGAAATATACTTGTATGTTAGAGGGAGCATAGAGAAAAGTTTCACATATTTCAGTAAACTATCGAATACTTCAAATTATATCGAAACTTTACCTCTAAATACGAGTATATTCCTCCTCCCTGTTCGATTCCTGGTCTTGGAGGGCATTAACGTTGTTAATCAAAACAACAAAAAAACATGCCTTTATTTGTTGTACTACAACAATTTATTTATAGTATAGTGGTGTGGAGACAATGCTCTTAGAGAGAATGAAATTTAAACAGTCCATTCGACAACACTTGAGTGAACAATAATGGAATACAATAAAAACCATTTAAATGGCAACCAACAATTGAAATCTTTTTAATTGCAAAAGACTAAAATCTATTGATCGGTATAATAACAATCGAACAAGAATGGGAGGATCCGATAACAATGGAATCTTTTCTTATTCTTCCCCCATAACAATACCTTTGAACTGATTTTACAAAAGAGGGATAGTTGTTTCCACAGAAAAAAGTGTTCTAACAGTCATTTCAATTAATAATAACCCCAAGCATATTAGCTGTGTTTATCGTTCTCTCTTCTCGTTGCATTCGACGGCTACGCCAACCGGGTACAACAAATCTGTACGAGGTAGTGTTTGACAATCAAGTTCGAATAGATGTTATGATATCGCACTTTACTTCCTTTAGGGGTTGGATACTATGATTTATCATTGGTGAATTGTTGTTTAAAGTCGAAACCCCATTTTACTGGCTGCCTGCGAATAAATATCAAAGGGGGTACTTTTCACAACTATCTCGGACCATTCATACTCACTTGAATTCAATAACATTCCATCCAACTTTATTGCCTTCCTAATTAAATTTTTTTTCTCACTTATATGTATATTTTGCTAGGATTCATCTATGATAAATCGGAAATGTGTAAAAACACCCCTCTTTCTTCCAAATAAAAATATAAAAAGTAAAAGTGGCCATATAGCACGTGGTGTTCCTAAGTGGTCACTCTCCCAAGTACTGAGCACATCCGAATGTGCTTATCTTTGGTGATCGAATGAGAACGGGAGAATTGACCATAATATGGCCGTTGGCAGACGTTTGATCATAAATACCTAAAAGCAAAGTAAGGAATATTTGAAGGCAGTAGGGATTGCTTCGAAAATGGTAAGAAATATACTTGTATGTTAGAGGGAGCATAGAGAAAAGTTACACATATTTCAGTAAACTATCGAATACTTCAAATTGTATCGAAACTTTACCTCTAAATACGAGTATATTCCTCCTCCCTGTTCGATTCCTGGTCTTGGAGGGCATTAACGTTGTTAATCAAAACAACAAAAAAACATGCCTTTATTTGTTGTACTACAACAATTTATTTATAGTATAGTGGTGTGGAGACAATGCTCTTAGAGAGAATGAAATTTAAACAGTCCATTCGACAACACTTGAGTGAACAATAATGGAATACAATAAAAACCATTTAAATGGCAACCAACAATTGAAATCTTTTTAATTGCAAAAGACTGAAATCTATTGATCGGTATAATAACAATCGAACAAGAATGGGAGGATCCGATAACAATGGAATCTTTTCTTATTCTTCCCACATAACAATACCTTTGAACTGATTTTACAAAAGAGGGATAGTTGTTTCCACAGAAAAAAGTGTTCTAACAGTCATTTCAATTAATAATAACCCCAAGCATATTAGCTGTGTTTATCGTTCTCTCTTCTCGTTGCATTCGACGGCTACGCCAACCGGGTACAACAAAACTGTACGAGGTAGTGTTTGACAATCAAGTTCGAATAGATGTTATGATATCGCACTTTACTTCCTTTAGGGGTTGGATACTATGATTTATCATTGGTGAATTGTTGTTTAAAGTCAAAACCCCATTTTACTGGCTGCCTGCGAATAAATATCAAAGGGGGTACTTTTCACAACTATCTCGGACCATTCATACTCACTTGAATTCAATAACATTCCATCCAACTTTATTGCCTTCCTAATTAAATTTTTTTTCTCACTTATATGTATATTTTGCTAGGATTCATCTATGATAAATCGGAAATGTGTAAAAACACCCCTCTTTCTTCCAAATAAAAATATAAAAAGTAAAAGTGGCCATATAGCACGTGGTATTCCTAAGTGGTCACTCTCCCAAGTACTGAGCACATCCGAATGTGCTTATCTTTGGTGATCGAATGAGAACGGGAGAATTGACCATAATATGGCCGTTGGCAGACGTTTGATCATAAATACCTAAAAGCAAAGTAAGGAATATTTGAAGGCAGTAGGGATTGCTTCGAAAATGGTAAGAAATATACTTGTATGTTAGAGGGAGCATAGAGAAAAGTTACACATATTTCAGTAAACTATCGAATACTTCAAATTGTATCGAAACTTTACCTCTAAATACGAGTATATTCCTCCCCCCTGTTCGATTCCTGGTCTTGGAGGGCATTAACGTTGTTAATCAAAACAACAAAAAAACATGCCTTTATTTGTTGTACTACAACAATTTATTTATAGTATAGTGGTGTGGAGACAATGCTCTTAGAGAGAATGAAATTTAAACAGTCCATTCGACAACACTTGAGTGAACAATAATGGAATACAATAAAAACCATTTAAATGGCAACCAACAATTGAAATCTTTTTAATTGCAAAAGACTGAAATCTATTGATCGGTATAATAACAATCGAACAAGAATGGGAGGATCCGATAACAATGGAATCTTTTCTTATTCTTCCCCCATAACAATACCTTTGAACTGATTTTACAAAAGAGGGATAGTTGTTTCCACAGAAAAAAGTGTTCTAACAGTCATTTCAATTAATAATAACCCCAAGCATATTAGCTGTGTTTATCGTTCTCTCTTCTCGTTGCATTCGACGGCTACGCCAACCGGGTACAACAAAACTGTACGAGGTAGTGTTTGACAATCAAGTTCGAATAGATGTTATGATATCGCACTTTACTTCCTTTAGGGGTTGGATACTATGATTTATCATTGGTGAATTGTTGTTTAAAGTCAAAACCCCATTTTACTGGCTGCCTGCGAATAAATATCAAAGGGGGTACTTTTCACAACTATCTCGGACCATTCATACTCACTTGAATTCAATAACATTCCATCCAACTTTATTTCCTTCCTAATTAAATTTTTTTTCTCACTTATATGTATATTTTGCTAGGATTCATCTATGATAAATCGGAAATGTGTAAAAACACCCCTCTTTCTTCCAAATAAAAATATAAAAAGTAAAAGTGGCCATATAGCACGTGGTATTCCTAAGTGGTCACTCTCCCAAGTACTGAGCACATCCGAATGTGCTTATCTTTGGTGATCGAATGAGAACGGGAGAATTGACCATAATACGTTTGATCATAAATACCTAAAAGCAAAGTAAGGAATATTTGAAGGCAGTAGGGATTGCTTCGAAAATGGTAAGAAATATACTTGTATGTTAGAGGGAGCATAGAGAAAAGTTACACATATTTCAGTAAACTATCGAATACTTCAAATTATATCGAAACTTTACCTCTAAATACGAGTATATTCCTCCTCCCTGTTCGATTCCTGGTCTTGGAGGGCATTAACGTTGTTAATCAAAACAACAAAAAAACATGCCTTTATTTGTTGTACTACAACAATTTATTTATAGTATAGTGGTGTGGAGACAATGCTCTTAGAGAGAATGAAATTTAAACAGTCCATTCGACAACACTTGAGTGAACAATAATGGAATACAATAAAAACCATTTAAATGGCAACCAACAATTGAAATCTTTTTAATTGCAAAAGACTAAAATCTATTGATCGGTATAATAACAATCGAACAAGAATGGGAGGATCCGATAACAATGGAATCTTTTCTTATTCTTCCCCCATAACAATACCTTTGAACTGATTTTACAAAAGAGGGATAGTTGTTTCCACAGAAAAAAGTGTTCTAACAGTCATTTCAATTAATAATAACCCCAAGCATATTAGCTGTGTTTATCGTTCTCTCTTCTCGTTGCATTCGACGGCTACGCCAACCGGGTACAACAAATCTGTACGAGGTAGTGTTTGACAATCAAGTTCGAATAGATGTTATGATATCGCACTTTACTTCCTTTAGGGGTTGGATACTATGATTTATCATTGGTGAATTGTTGTTTAAAGTCGAAACCCCATTTTACTGGCTGCCTGCGAATAAATATCAAAGGGGGTACTTTTCACAACTATCTCGGACCATTCATACTCACTTGAATTCAATAACATTCCATCCAACTTTATTGCCTTCCTAATTAAATTTTTTTTCTCACTTATATGTATATTTTGCTAGGATTCATCTATGATAAATCGGAAATGTGTAAAAACACCCCTCTTTCTTCCAAATAAAAATATAAAAAGTAAAAGTGGCCATATAGCACGTGGTGTTCCTAAGTGGTCACTCTCCCAAGTACTGAGCACATCCGAATGTGCTTATCTTTGGTGATCGAATGAGAACGGGAGAATTGACCATAATATGGCCGTTGGCAGACGTTTGATCATAAATACCTAAAAGCAAAGTAAGGAATATTTGAAGGCAGTAGGGATTGCTTCGAAAATGGTAAGAAATATACTTGTATGTTAGAGGGAGCATAGAGAAAAGTTACACATATTTCAGTAAACTATCGAATACTTCAAATTGTATCGAAACTTTACCTCTAAATACGAGTATATTCCTCCTCCCTGTTCGATTCCTGGTCTTGGAGGGCATTAACGTTGTTAATCAAAACAACAAAAAAACATGCCTTTATTTGTTGTACTACAACAATTTATTTATAGTATAGTGGTGTGGAGACAATGCTCTTAGAGAGAATGAAATTTAAACAGTCCATTCGACAACACTTGAGTGAACAATAATGGAATACAATAAAAACCATTTAAATGGCAACCAACAATTGAAATCTTTTTAATTGCAAAAGACTGAAATCTATTGATCGGTATAATAACAATCGAACAAGAATGGGAGGATCCGATAACAATGGAATCTTTTCTTATTCTTCCCCCATAACAATACCTTTGAACTGATTTTACAAAAGAGGGATAGTTGTTTCCACAGAAAAAAGTGTTCTAACAGTCATTTCAATTAATAATAACCCCAAGCATATTAGCTGTGTTTATCGTTCTCTCTTCTCGTTGCATTCGACGGCTACGCCAACCGGGTACAACAAAACTGTACGAGGTAGTGTTTGACAATCAAGTTCGAATAGATGTTATGATATCGCACTTTACTTCCTTTAGGGGTTGGATACTATGATTTATCATTGGTGAATTGTTGTTTAAAGTCAAAACCCTATTTTACTGGCTGCCTGCGAATAAATATCAAAGGGGGTACTTTTCACAACTATCTCGGACCATTCATACTCACTTGAATTCAATAACATTCCATCCAACTTTATTGCCTTCCTAATTAAATTTTTTTTCTCACTTATATGTATATTTTGCTAGGATTCATCTATGATAAATCGGAAATGTGTAAAAACACCCCTCTTTCTTCCAAATAAAAATATAAAAAGTAAAAGTGGCCATATAGCACGTGGTATTCCTAAGTGGTCACTCTCCCAAGTACTGAGCACATCCGAATGTGCTTATCTTTGGTGATCGAATGAGAACGGGAGAATTGACCATAATACGTTTGATCATAAATACCTAAAAGCAAAGTAAGGAATATTTGAAGGCAGTAGGGATTGCTTCGAAAATGGTAAGAAATATACTTGTATGTTAGAGGGAGCATAGAGAAAAGTTACACATATTTCAGTAAACTATCGAATACTTCAAATTATATCGAAACTTTACCTCTAAATACGAGTATATTCCTCCTCCCTGTTCGATTCCTGGTCTTGGAGGGCATTAACGTTGTTAATCAAAACAACAAAAAAACATGCCTTTATTTGTTGTACTACAACAATTTATTTATAGTATAGTGGTGTGGAGACAATGCTCTTAGAGAGAATGAAATTTAAACAGTCCATTCGACAACACTTGAGTGAACAATAATGGAATACAATAAAAACCATTTAAATGGCAACCAACAATTGAAATCTTTTTAATTGCAAAAGACTAAAATCTATTGATCGGTATAATAACAATCGAACAAGAATGGGAGGATCCGATAACAATGGAATCTTTTCTTATTCTTCCCCCATAACAATACCTTTGAACTGATTTTACAAAAGAGGGATAGTTGTTTCCACAGAAAAAAGTGTTCTAACAGTCATTTCAATTAATAATAACCCCAAGCATATTAGCTGTGTTTATCGTTCTCTCTTCTCGTTGCATTCGACGGCTACGCCAACCGGGTACAACAAATCTGTACGAGGTAGTGTTTGACAATCAAGTTCGAATAGATGTTATGATATCGCACTTTACTTCCTTTAGGGGTTGGATACTATGATTTATCATTGGTGAATTGTTGTTTAAAGTCGAAACCCCATTTTACTGGCTGCCTGCGAATAAATATCAAAGGGGGTACTTTTCACAACTATCTCGGACCATTCATACTCACTTGAATTCAATAACATTCCATCCAACTTTATTGCCTTCCTAATTAAATTTTTTTTCTCACTTATATGTATATTTTGCTAGGATTCATCTATGATAAATCGGAAATGTGTAAAAACACCCCTCTTTCTTCCAAATAAAAATATAAAAAGTAAAAGTGGCCATATAGCACGTGGTGTTCCTAAGTGGTCACTCTCCCAAGTACTGAGCACATCCGAATGTGCTTATCTTTGGTGATCGAATGAGAACGGGAGAATTGACCATAATATGGCCGTTGGCAGACGTTTGATCATAAATACCTAAAAGCAAAGTAAGGAATATTTGAAGGCAGTAGGGATTGCTTCGAAAATGGTAAGAAATATACTTGTATGTTAGAGGGAGCATAGAGAAAAGTTACACATATTTCAGTAAACTATCGAATACTTCAAATTGTATCGAAACTTTACCTCTAAATACGAGTATATTCCTCCTCCCTGTTCGATTCCTGGTCTTGGAGGGCATTAACGTTGTTAATCAAAACAACAAAAAAACATGCCTTTATTTGTTGTACTACAACAATTTATTTATAGTATAGTGGTGTGGAGACAATGCTCTTAGAGAGAATGAAATTTAAACAGTCCATTCGACAACACTTGAGTGAACAATAATGGAATACAATAAAAACCATTTAAATGGCAACCAACAATTGAAATCTTTTTAATTGCAAAAGACTGAAATCTATTGATCGGTATAATAACAATCGAACAAGAATGGGAGGATCCGATAACAATGGAATCTTTTCTTATTCTTCCCACATAACAATACCTTTGAACTGATTTTACAAAAGAGGGATAGTTGTTTCCACAGAAAAAAGTGTTCTAACAGTCATTTCAATTAATAATAACCCCAAGCATATTAGCTGTGTTTATCGTTCTCTCTTCTCGTTGCATTCGACGGCTACGCCAACCGGGTACAACAAAACTGTACGAGGTAGTGTTTGACAATCAAGTTCGAATAGATGTTATGATATCGCACTTTACTTCCTTTAGGGGTTGGATACTATGATTTATCATTGGTGAATTGTTGTTTAAAGTCAAAACCCCATTTTACTGGCTGCCTGCGAATAAATATCAAAGGGGGTACTTTTCACAACTATCTCGGACCATTCATACTCACTTGAATTCAATAACATTCCATCCAACTTTATTGCCTTCCTAATTAAATTTTTTTTCTCACTTATATGTATATTTTGCTAGGATTCATCTATGATAAATCGGAAATGTGTAAAAACACCCCTCTTTCTTCCAAATAAAAATATAAAAAGTAAAAGTGGCCATATAGCACGTGGTATTCCTAAGTGGTCACTCTCCCAAGTACTGAGCACATCCGAATGTGCTTATCTTTGGTGATCGAATGAGAACGGGAGAATTGACCATAATATGGCCGTTGGCAGACGTTTGATCATAAATACCTAAAAGCAAAGTAAGGAATATTTGAAGGCAGTAGGGATTGCTTCGAAAATGGTAAGAAATATACTTGTATGTTAGAGGGAGCATAGAGAAAAGTTACACATATTTCAGTAAACTATCGAATACTTCAAATTGTATCGAAACTTTACCTCTAAATACGAGTATATTCCTCCCCCCTGTTCGATTCCTGGTCTTGGAGGGCATTAACGTTGTTAATCAAAACAACAAAAAAACATGCCTTTATTTGTTGTACTACAACAATTTATTTATAGTATAGTGGTGTGGAGACAATGCTCTTAGAGAGAATGAAATTTAAACAGTCCATTCGACAACACTTGAGTGAACAATAATGGAATACAATAAAAACCATTTAAATGGCAACCAACAATTGAAATCTTTTTAATTGCAAAAGACTGAAATCTATTGATCGGTATAATAACAATCGAACAAGAATGGGAGGATCCGATAACAATGGAATCTTTTCTTATTCTTCCCCCATAACAATACCTTTGAACTGATTTTACAAAAGAGGGATAGTTGTTTCCACAGAAAAAAGTGTTCTAACAGTCATTTCAATTAATAATAACCCCAAGCATATTAGCTGTGTTTATCGTTCTCTCTTCTCGTTGCATTCGACGGCTACGCCAACCGGGTACAACAAAACTGTACGAGGTAGTGTTTGACAATCAAGTTCGAATAGATGTTATGATATCGCACTTTACTTCCTTTAGGGGTTGGATACTATGATTTATCATTGGTGAATTGTTGTTTAAAGTCAAAACCCCATTTTACTGGCTGCCTGCGAATAAATATCAAAGGGGGTACTTTTCACAACTATCTCGGACCATTCATACTCACTTGAATTCAATAACATTCCATCCAACTTTATTGCCTTCCTAATTAAATTTTTTTTCTCACTTATATGTATATTTTGCTAGGATTCATCTATGATAAATCGGAAATGTGTAAAAACACCCCTCTTTCTTCCAAATAAAAATATAAAAAGTAAAAGTGGCCATATAGCACGTGGTATTCCTAAGTGGTCACTCTCCCAAGTACTGAGCACATCCGAATGTGCTTATCTTTGGTGATCGAATGAGAACGGGAGAATTGACCATAATACGTTTGATCATAAATACCTAAAAGCAAAGTAAGGAATATTTGAAGGCAGTAGGGATTGCTTCGAAAATGGTAAGAAATATACTTGTATGTTAGAGGGAGCATAGAGAAAAGTTACACATATTTCAGTAAACTATCGAATACTTCAAATTATATCGAAACTTTACCTCTAAATACGAGTATATTCCTCCTCCCTGTTCGATTCCTGGTCTTGGAGGGCATTAACGTTGTTAATCAAAACAACAAAAAAACATGCCTTTATTTGTTGTACTACAACAATTTATTTATAGTATAGTGGTGTGGAGACAATGCTCTTAGAGAGAATGAAATTTAAACAGTCCATTCGACAACACTTGAGTGAACAATAATGGAATACAATAAAAACCATTTAAATGGCAACCAACAATTGAAATCTTTTTAATTGCAAAAGACTGAAATCTATTGATCGGTATAATAACAATCGAACAAGAATGGGAGGATCCGATAACAATGGAATCTTTTCTTATTCTTCCCCCATAACAATACCTTTGAACTGATTTTACAAAAGAGGGATAGTTGTTTCCACAGAAAAAAGTGTTCTAACAGTCATTTCAATTAATAATAACCCCAAGCATATTAGCTGTGTTTATCGTTCTCTCTTCTCGTTGCATTCGACGGCTACGCCAACCGGGTACAACAAAACTGTACGAGGTAGTGTTTGACAATCAAGTTCGAATAGATGTTATGATATCGCACTTTACTTCCTTTAGGGGTTGGATACTATGATTTATCATTGGTGAATTGTTGTTTAAAGTCAAAACCCCATTTTACTGGCTGCCTGCGAATAAATATCAAAGGGGGTACTTTTCACAACTATCTCGGACCATTCATACTCACTTGAATTCAATAACATTCCATCCAACTTTATTTCCTTCCTAATTAAATTTTTTTTCTCACTTATATGTATATTTTGCTAGGATTCATCTATGATAAATCGGAAATGTGTAAAAACACCCCTCTTTCTTCCAAATAAAAATATAAAAAGTAAAAGTGGCCATATAGCACGTGGTATTCCTAAGTGGTCACTCTCCCAAGTACTGAGCACATCCGAATGTGCTTATCTTTGGTGATCGAATGAGAACGGGAGAATTGACCATAATACGTTTGATCATAAATACCTAAAAGCAAAGTAAGGAATATTTGAAGGCAGTAGGGATTGCTTCGAAAATGGTAAGAAATATACTTGTATGTTAGAGGGAGCATAGAGAAAAGTTACACATATTTCAGTAAACTATCGAATACTTCAAATTATATCGAAACTTTACCTCTAAATACGAGTATATTCCTCCTCCCTGTTCGATTCCTGGTCTTGGAGGGCATTAACGTTGTTAATCAAAACAACAAAAAAACATGCCTTTATTTGTTGTACTACAACAATTTATTTATAGTATAGTGGTGTGGAGACAATGCTCTTAGAGAGAATGAAATTTAAACAGTCCATTCGACAACACTTGAGTGAACAATAATGGAATACAATAAAAACCATTTAAATGGCAACCAACAATTGAAATCTTTTTAATTGCAAAAGACTAAAATCTATTGATCGGTATAATAACAATCGAACAAGAATGGGAGGATCCGATAACAATGGAATCTTTTCTTATTCTTCCCCCATAACAATACCTTTGAACTGATTTTACAAAAGAGGGATAGTTGTTTCCACAGAAAAAAGTGTTCTAACAGTCATTTCAATTAATAATAACCCCAAGCATATTAGCTGTGTTTATCGTTCTCTCTTCTCGTTGCATTCGACGGCTACGCCAACCGGGTACAACAAATCTGTACGAGGTAGTGTTTGACAATCAAGTTCGAATAGATGTTATGATATCGCACTTTACTTCCTTTAGGGGTTGGATACTATGATTTATCATTGGTGAATTGTTGTTTAAAGTCGAAACCCCATTTTACTGGCTGCCTGCGAATAAATATCAAAGGGGGTACTTTTCACAACTATCTCGGACCATTCATACTCACTTGAATTCAATAACATTCCATCCAACTTTATTGCCTTCCTAATTAAATTTTTTTTCTCACTTATATGTATATTTTGCTAGGATTCATCTATGATAAATCGGAAATGTGTAAAAACACCCCTCTTTCTTCCAAATAAAAATATAAAAAGTAAAAGTGGCCATATAGCACGTGGTGTTCCTAAGTGGTCACTCTCCCAAGTACTGAGCACATCCGAATGTGCTTATCTTTGGTGATCGAATGAGAACGGGAGAATTGACCATAATATGGCCGTTGGCAGACGTTTGATCATAAATACCTAAAAGCAAAGTAAGGAATATTTGAAGGCAGTAGGGATTGCTTCGAAAATGGTAAGAAATATACTTGTATGTTAGAGGGAGCATAGAGAAAAGTTACACATATTTCAGTAAACTATCGAATACTTCAAATTGTATCGAAACTTTACCTCTAAATACGAGTATATTCCTCCTCCCTGTTCGATTCCTGGTCTTGGAGGGCATTAACGTTGTTAATCAAAACAACAAAAAAACATGCCTTTATTTGTTGTACTACAACAATTTATTTATAGTATAGTGGTGTGGAGACAATGCTCTTAGAGAGAATGAAATTTAAACAGTCCATTCGACAACACTTGAGTGAACAATAATGGAATACAATAAAAACCATTTAAATGGCAACCAACAATTGAAATCTTTTTAATTGCAAAAGACTGAAATCTATTGATCGGTATAATAACAATCGAACAAGAATGGGAGGATCCGATAACAATGGAATCTTTTCTTATTCTTCCCCCATAACAATACCTTTGAACTGATTTTACAAAAGAGGGATAGTTGTTTCCACAGAAAAAAGTGTTCTAACAGTCATTTCAATTAATAATAACCCCAAGCATATTAGCTGTGTTTATCGTTCTCTCTTCTCGTTGCATTCGACGGCTACGCCAACCGGGTACAACAAAACTGTACGAGGTAGTGTTTGACAATCAAGTTCGAATAGATGTTATGATATCGCACTTTACTTCCTTTAGGGGTTGGATACTATGATTTATCATTGGTGAATTGTTGTTTAAAGTCAAAACCCTATTTTACTGGCTGCCTGCGAATAAATATCAAAGGGGGTACTTTTCACAACTATCTCGGACCATTCATACTCACTTGAATTCAATAACATTCCATCCAACTTTATTGCCTTCCTAATTAAATTTTTTTTCTCACTTATATGTATATTTTGCTAGGATTCATCTATGATAAATCGGAAATGTGTAAAAACACCCCTCTTTCTTCCAAATAAAAATATAAAAAGTAAAAGTGGCCATATAGCACGTGGTATTCCTAAGTGGTCACTCTCCCAAGTACTGAGCACATCCGAATGTGCTTATCTTTGGTGATCGAATGAGAACGGGAGAATTGACCATAATACGTTTGATCATAAATACCTAAAAGCAAAGTAAGGAATATTTGAAGGCAGTAGGGATTGCTTCGAAAATGGTAAGAAATATACTTGTATGTTAGAGGGAGCATAGAGAAAAGTTACACATATTTCAGTAAACTATCGAATACTTCAAATTATATCGAAACTTTACCTCTAAATACGAGTATATTCCTCCTCCCTGTTCGATTCCTGGTCTTGGAGGGCATTAACGTTGTTAATCAAAACAACAAAAAAACATGCCTTTATTTGTTGTACTACAACAATTTATTTATAGTATAGTGGTGTGGAGACAATGCTCTTAGAGAGAATGAAATTTAAACAGTCCATTCGACAACACTTGAGTGAACAATAATGGAATACAATAAAAACCATTTAAATGGCAACCAACAATTGAAATCTTTTTAATTGCAAAAGACTAAAATCTATTGATCGGTATAATAACAATCGAACAAGAATGGGAGGATCCGATAACAATGGAATCTTTTCTTATTCTTCCCCCATAACAATACCTTTGAACTGATTTTACAAAAGAGGGATAGTTGTTTCCACAGAAAAAAGTGTTCTAACAGTCATTTCAATTAATAATAACCCCAAGCATATTAGCTGTGTTTATCGTTCTCTCTTCTCGTTGCATTCGACGGCTACGCCAACCGGGTACAACAAATCTGTACGAGGTAGTGTTTGACAATCAAGTTCGAATAGATGTTATGATATCGCACTTTACTTCCTTTAGGGGTTGGATACTATGATTTATCATTGGTGAATTGTTGTTTAAAGTCGAAACCCCATTTTACTGGCTGCCTGCGAATAAATATCAAAGGGGGTACTTTTCACAACTATCTCGGACCATTCATACTCACTTGAATTCAATAACATTCCATCCAACTTTATTGCCTTCCTAATTAAATTTTTTTTCTCACTTATATGTATATTTTGCTAGGATTCATCTATGATAAATCGGAAATGTGTAAAAACACCCCTCTTTCTTCCAAATAAAAATATAAAAAGTAAAAGTGGCCATATAGCACGTGGTGTTCCTAAGTGGTCACTCTCCCAAGTACTGAGCACATCCGAATGTGCTTATCTTTGGTGATCGAATGAGAACGGGAGAATTGACCATAATATGGCCGTTGGCAGACGTTTGATCATAAATACCTAAAAGCAAAGTAAGGAATATTTGAAGGCAGTAGGGATTGCTTCGAAAATGGTAAGAAATATACTTGTATGTTAGAGGGAGCATAGAGAAAAGTTACACATATTTCAGTAAACTATCGAATACTTCAAATTGTATCGAAACTTTACCTCTAAATACGAGTATATTCCTCCTCCCTGTTCGATTCCTGGTCTTGGAGGGCATTAACGTTGTTAATCAAAACAACAAAAAAACATGCCTTTATTTGTTGTACTACAACAATTTATTTATAGTATAGTGGTGTGGAGACAATGCTCTTAGAGAGAATGAAATTTAAACAGTCCATTCGACAACACTTGAGTGAACAATAATGGAATACAATAAAAACCATTTAAATGGCAACCAACAATTGAAATCTTTTTAATTGCAAAAGACTGAAATCTATTGATCGGTATAATAACAATCGAACAAGAATGGGAGGATCCGATAACAATGGAATCTTTTCTTATTCTTCCCACATAACAATACCTTTGAACTGATTTTACAAAAGAGGGATAGTTGTTTCCACAGAAAAAAGTGTTCTAACAGTCATTTCAATTAATAATAACCCCAAGCATATTAGCTGTGTTTATCGTTCTCTCTTCTCGTTGCATTCGACGGCTACGCCAACCGGGTACAACAAAACTGTACGAGGTAGTGTTTGACAATCAAGTTCGAATAGATGTTATGATATCGCACTTTACTTCCTTTAGGGGTTGGATACTATGATTTATCATTGGTGAATTGTTGTTTAAAGTCAAAACCCCATTTTACTGGCTGCCTGCGAATAAATATCAAAGGGGGTACTTTTCACAACTATCTCGGACCATTCATACTCACTTGAATTCAATAACATTCCATCCAACTTTATTGCCTTCCTAATTAAATTTTTTTTCTCACTTATATGTATATTTTGCTAGGATTCATCTATGATAAATCGGAAATGTGTAAAAACACCCCTCTTTCTTCCAAATAAAAATATAAAAAGTAAAAGTGGCCATATAGCACGTGGTATTCCTAAGTGGTCACTCTCCCAAGTACTGAGCACATCCGAATGTGCTTATCTTTGGTGATCGAATGAGAACGGGAGAATTGACCATAATATGGCCGTTGGCAGACGTTTGATCATAAATACCTAAAAGCAAAGTAAGGAATATTTGAAGGCAGTAGGGATTGCTTCGAAAATGGTAAGAAATATACTTGTATGTTAGAGGGAGCATAGAGAAAAGTTACACATATTTCAGTAAACTATCGAATACTTCAAATTGTATCGAAACTTTACCTCTAAATACGAGTATATTCCTCCCCCCTGTTCGATTCCTGGTCTTGGAGGGCATTAACGTTGTTAATCAAAACAACAAAAAAACATGCCTTTATTTGTTGTACTACAACAATTTATTTATAGTATAGTGGTGTGGAGACAATGCTCTTAGAGAGAATGAAATTTAAACAGTCCATTCGACAACACTTGAGTGAACAATAATGGAATACAATAAAAACCATTTAAATGGCAACCAACAATTGAAATCTTTTTAATTGCAAAAGACTGAAATCTATTGATCGGTATAATAACAATCGAACAAGAATGGGAGGATCCGATAACAATGGAATCTTTTCTTATTCTTCCCCCATAACAATACCTTTGAACTGATTTTACAAAAGAGGGATAGTTGTTTCCACAGAAAAAAGTGTTCTAACAGTCATTTCAATTAATAATAACCCCAAGCATATTAGCTGTGTTTATCGTTCTCTCTTCTCGTTGCATTCGACGGCTACGCCAACCGGGTACAACAAAACTGTACGAGGTAGTGTTTGACAATCAAGTTCGAATAGATGTTATGATATCGCACTTTACTTCCTTTAGGGGTTGGATACTATGATTTATCATTGGTGAATTGTTGTTTAAAGTCAAAACCCCATTTTACTGGCTGCCTGCGAATAAATATCAAAGGGGGTACTTTTCACAACTATCTCGGACCATTCATACTCACTTGAATTCAATAACATTCCATCCAACTTTATTGCCTTCCTAATTAAATTTTTTTTCTCACTTATATGTATATTTTGCTAGGATTCATCTATGATAAATCGGAAATGTGTAAAAACACCCCTCTTTCTTCCAAATAAAAATATAAAAAGTAAAAGTGGCCATATAGCACGTGGTATTCCTAAGTGGTCACTCTCCCAAGTACTGAGCACATCCGAATGTGCTTATCTTTGGTGATCGAATGAGAACGGGAGAATTGACCATAATACGTTTGATCATAAATACCTAAAAGCAAAGTAAGGAATATTTGAAGGCAGTAGGGATTGCTTCGAAAATGGTAAGAAATATACTTGTATGTTAGAGGGAGCATAGAGAAAAGTTACACATATTTCAGTAAACTATCGAATACTTCAAATTATATCGAAACTTTACCTCTAAATACGAGTATATTCCTCCTCCCTGTTCGATTCCTGGTCTTGGAGGGCATTAACGTTGTTAATCAAAACAACAAAAAAACATGCCTTTATTTGTTGTACTACAACAATTTATTTATAGTATAGTGGTGTGGAGACAATGCTCTTAGAGAGAATGAAATTTAAACAGTCCATTCGACAACACTTGAGTGAACAATAATGGAATACAATAAAAACCATTTAAATGGCAACCAACAATTGAAATCTTTTTAATTGCAAAAGACTAAAATCTATTGATCGGTATAATAACAATCGAACAAGAATGGGAGGATCCGATAACAATGGAATCTTTTCTTATTCTTCCCCCATAACAATACCTTTGAACTGATTTTACAAAAGAGGGATAGTTGTTTCCACAGAAAAAAGTGTTCTAACAGTCATTTCAATTAATAATAACCCCAAGCATATTAGCTGTGTTTATCGTTCTCTCTTCTCGTTGCATTCGACGGCTACGCCAACCGGGTACAACAAATCTGTACGAGGTAGTGTTTGACAATCAAGTTCGAATAGATGTTATGATATCGCACTTTACTTCCTTTAGGGGTTGGATACTATGATTTATCATTGGTGAATTGTTGTTTAAAGTCGAAACCCCATTTTACTGGCTGCCTGCGAATAAATATCAAAGGGGGTACTTTTCACAACTATCTCGGACCATTCATACTCACTTGAATTCAATAACATTCCATCCAACTTTATTGCCTTCCTAATTAAATTTTTTTTCTCACTTATATGTATATTTTGCTAGGATTCATCTATGATAAATCGGAAATGTGTAAAAACACCCCTCTTTCTTCCAAATAAAAATATAAAAAGTTAAAGTGGCCATATAGCACGTGGTGTTCCTAAGTGGTCACTCTCCCAAGTACTGAGCACATCCGAATGTGCTTATCTTTGGTGATCGAATGAGAACGGGAGAATTGACCATAATATGGCCGTTGGCAGACGTTTGATCATAAATACCTAAAAGCAAAGTAAGGAATATTTGAAGGCAGTAGGGATTGCTTCGAAAATGGTAAGAAATATACTTGTATGTTAGAGGGAGCATAGAGAAAAGTTACACATATTTCAGTAAACTATCGAATACTTCAAATTGTATCGAAACTTTACCTCTAAATACGAGTATATTCCTCCTCCCTGTTCGATTCCTGGTCTTGGAGGGCATTAACGTTGTTAATCAAAACAACAAAAAAACATGCCTTTATTTGTTGTACTACAACAATTTATTTATAGTATAGTGGTGTGGAGACAATGCTCTTAGAGAGAATGAAATTTAAACAGTCCATTCGACAACACTTGAGTGAACAATAATGGAATACAATAAAAACCATTTAAATGGCAACCAACAATTGAAATCTTTTTAATTGCAAAAGACTGAAATCTATTGATCGGTATAATAACAATCGAACAAGAATGGGAGGATCCGATAACAATGGAATCTTTTCTTATTCTTCCCACATAACAATACCTTTGAACTGATTTTACAAAAGAGGGATAGTTGTTTCCACAGAAAAAAGTGTTCTAACAGTCATTTCAATTAATAATAACCCCAAGCATATTAGCTGTGTTTATCGTTCTCTCTTCTCGTTGCATTCGACGGCTACGCCAACCGGGTACAACAAAACTGTACGAGGTAGTGTTTGACAATCAAGTTCGAATAGATGTTATGATATCGCACTTTACTTCCTTTAGGGGTTGGATACTATGATTTATCATTGGTGAATTGTTGTTTAAAGTCAAAACCCCATTTTACTGGCTGCCTGCGAATAAATATCAAAGGGGGTACTTTTCACAACTATCTCGGACCATTCATACTCACTTGAATTCAATAACATTCCATCCAACTTTATTGCCTTCCTAATTAAATTTTTTTTCTCACTTATATGTATATTTTGCTAGGATTCATCTATGATAAATCGGAAATGTGTAAAAACACCCCTCTTTCTTCCAAATAAAAATATAAAAAGTAAAAGTGGCCATATAGCACGTGGTATTCCTAAGTGGTCACTCTCCCAAGTACTGAGCACATCCGAATGTGCTTATCTTTGGTGATCGAATGAGAACGGGAGAATTGACCATAATATGGCCGTTGGCAGACGTTTGATCATAAATACCTAAAAGCAAAGTAAGGAATATTTGAAGGCAGTAGGGATTGCTTCGAAAATGGTAAGAAATATACTTGTATGTTAGAGGGAGCATAGAGAAAAGTTACACATATTTCAGTAAACTATCGAATACTTCAAATTGTATCGAAACTTTACCTCTAAATACGAGTATATTCCTCCCCCCTGTTCGATTCCTGGTCTTGGAGGGCATTAACGTTGTTAATCAAAACAACAAAAAAACATGCCTTTATTTGTTGTACTACAACAATTTATTTATAGTATAGTGGTGTGGAGACAATGCTCTTAGAGAGAATGAAATTTAAACAGTCCATTCGACAACACTTGAGTGAACAATAATGGAATACAATAAAAACCATTTAAATGGCAACCAACAATTGAAATCTTTTTAATTGCAAAAGACTGAAATCTATTGATCGGTATAATAACAATCGAACAAGAATGGGAGGATCCGATAACAATGGAATCTTTTCTTATTCTTCCCCCATAACAATACCTTTGAACTGATTTTACAAAAGAGGGATAGTTGTTTCCACAGAAAAAAGTGTTCTAACAGTCATTTCAATTAATAATAACCCCAAGCATATTAGCTGTGTTTATCGTTCTCTCTTCTCGTTGCATTCGACGGCTACGCCAACCGGGTACAACAAAACTGTACGAGGTAGTGTTTGACAATCAAGTTCGAATAGATGTTATGATATCGCACTTTACTTCCTTTAGGGGTTGGATACTATGATTTATCATTGGTGAATTGTTGTTTAAAGTCAAAACCCCATTTTACTGGCTGCCTGCGAATAAATATCAAAGGGGGTACTTTTCACAACTATCTCGGACCATTCATACTCACTTGAATTCAATAACATTCCATCCAACTTTATTGCCTTCCTAATTAAATTTTTTTTCTCACTTATATGTATATTTTGCTAGGATTCATCTATGATAAATCGGAAATGTGTAAAAACACCCCTCTTTCTTCCAAATAAAAATATAAAAAGTAAAAGTGGCCATATAGCACGTGGTATTCCTAAGTGGTCACTCTCCCAAGTACTGAGCACATCCGAATGTGCTTATCTTTGGTGATCGAATGAGAACGGGAGAATTGACCATAATACGTTTGATCATAAATACCTAAAAGCAAAGTAAGGAATATTTGAAGGCAGTAGGGATTGCTTCGAAAATGGTAAGAAATATACTTGTATGTTAGAGGGAGCATAGAGAAAAGTTACACATATTTCAGTAAACTATCGAATACTTCAAATTGTATCGAAACTTTACCTCTAAATACGAGTATATTCCTCCTCCCTGTTCGATTCCTGGTCTTGGAGGGCATTAACGTTGTTAATCAAAACAACAAAAAAACATGCCTTTATTTGTTGTACTACAACAATTTATTTATAGTATAGTGGTGTGGAGACAATGCTCTTAGAGAGAATGAAATTTAAACAGTCCATTCGACAACACTTGAGTGAACAATAATGGAATACAATAAAAACCATTTAAATGGCAACCAACAATTGAAATCTTTTTAATTGCAAAAGACTAAAATCTATTGATCGGTATAATAACAATCGAACAAGAATGGGAGGATCCGATAACAATGGAATCTTTTCTTATTCTTCCCCCATAACAATACCTTTGAACTGATTTTACAAAAGAGGGATAGTTGTTTCCACAGAAAAAAGTGTTCTAACAGTCATTTCAATTAATAATAACCCCAAGCATATTAGCTGTGTTTATCGTTCTCTCTTCTCGTTGCATTCGACGGCTACGCCAACCGGGTACAACAAATCTGTACGAGGTAGTGTTTGACAATCAAGTTCGAATAGATGTTATGATATCGCACTTTACTTCCTTTAGGGGTTGGATACTATGATTTATCATTGGTGAATTGTTGTTTAAAGTCAAAACCCCATTTTACTGGCTGCCTGCGAATAAATATCAAAGGGGGTACTTTTCACAACTATCTCGGACCATTCATACTCACTTGAATTCAATAACATTCCATCCAACTTTATTGCCTTCCTAATTAAATTTTTTTTCTCACTTATATGTATATTTTGCTAGGATTCATCTATGATAAATCGGAAATGTGTAAAAACACCCCTCTTTCTTCCAAATAAAAATATAAAAAGTAAAAGTGGCCATATAGCACGTGGTGTTCCTAAGTGGTCACTCTCCCAAGTACTGAGCACATCCGAATGTGCTCATCTTTGGTGATCGAATGAGAACGGGAGAATTGACCATAATATGGCCGTTGGCAGACGTTTGATCATAAATACCTAAAAGCAAAGTAAGGAATATATGAAGGCAGTAGGGATTGCTTCGAAAATGGTAAGAAATATACTTGTATGTTAGAGGGAGCATAGAGAAAAGTTTCACATATTTCAGTAAACTATCGAATACTTCAAATTGTATCGAAACTTTACCTCTAAATACGAGTATATTCCTCCTCCCTGTTCGATTCCTGGTCTTGGAGGGCATTAACGTTGTTAATCAAAACAACAAAAAAACATGCCTTTATTTGTTGTACTACAACAATTTATTTATAGTATAGTGGTGTGGAGACAATGCTCTTAGAGAGAATGAAATTTAAACAGTCCATTCGACAACACTTGAGTGAACAATAATGGAATACAATAAAAACCATTTAAATGGCAACCAACAATTGAAATCTTTTTAATTGCAAAAGACTGAAATCTATTGATCGGTATAATAACAATCGAACAAGAATGGGAGGATCCGATAACAATGGAATCTTTTCTTATTCTTCCCCCATAACAATACCTTTGAACTAATTTTACAAAAGAGGGATAGTTGTTTCCACAGAAAAAAGTGTTCTAACAGTCATTTCAATTAATAATAACCCCAAGCATATTAGCTGTGTTTATCGTTCTCTCTTCTCGTTGCATTCGACGGCTACGCCAACCGGGTACAACAAAACTGTACGAGGTAGTGTTTGACAATCAAGTTCGAATAGATGTTATGATATCGCACTTTATTTCCTTTAGGGGTTGGATACTATGATTTATCATTGGTGAATTGTTGTTTAAAGTCAAAACCCCATTTTACTGGCTGCCTGCGAATAAATATCAAAGGGGGTACTTTTCACAACTATCTCGGACCATTCATACTCACTTGAATTCAATAACATTCCATCCAACTTTATTGCCTTCCTAATTAAATTTTTTTTCTCACTTATATGTATATTTTGCTAGGATTCATCTATGATAAATCGGAAATGTGTAAAAACACCCCTCTTTCTTCCAAATAAAAATATAAAAAGTAAAAGTGGCCATATAGCACGTGGTATTCCTAAGTGGTCACTCTCCCAAGTACTGAGCACATCCGAATGTGCTTATCTTTGGTGATCGAATGAGAACGGGAGAATTGACCATAATATGGCCGTTGGCAGACGTTTGATCATAAATACCTAAAAGCAAAGTAAGGAATATTTGAAGGCAGTAGGGATTGCTTCGAAAATGGTAAGAAATATACTTGTATGTTAGAGGGAGCATAGAGAAAAGTTACACATATTTCAGTAAACTATCGAATACTTCAAATTGTATCGAAACTTTACCTCTAAATACGAGTATATTCCTCCTCCCTGTTCGATTCCTGGTCTTGGAGGGCATTAACGTTGTTAATCAAAACAACAAAAAAACATGCCTTTATTTGTTGTACTACAACAATTTATTTATAGTATAGTGGTGTGGAGACAATGCTCTTAGAGAGAATGAAATTTAAACAGTCCATTCGACAACACTTGAGTGAACAATAATGGAATACAATAAAAACCATTTAAATGGCAACCAACAATTGAAATCTTTTTAATTGCAAAAGACTAAAATCTATTGATCGTAATAATAACAATCGAACAAGAATGGGAGGATCCGATAACAATGGAATCTTTTCTTATTCTTCCCCCATAACAATACCTTTGAACTGATTTTACAAAAGAGGGATAGTTGTTTCCACAGAAAAAAGTGTTCTAACAGTCATTTCAATTAATAATAACCCCAAGCATATTAGCTGTGTTTATCGTTCTCTCTTCTCGTTGCATTCGACGGCTACGCCAACCGGGTACAACAAAACTGTACGAGGTAGTGTTTGACAATCAAGTTCGAATAGATGTTATGATATCGCACTTTACTTCCTTTAGGGGTTGGATACTATGATTTATCATTGGTGAATTGTTGTTTAAAGTCAAAACCCCATTTTACTGGCTGCCTGCGAATAAATATCAAAGGGGGTACTTTTCACAACTATCTCGGACCATTCATACTCACTTGAATTCAATAACATTCCATCCAACTTTATTGCCTTCCTAATTAAATTTTTTTTCTCACTTATATGTATATTTTGCTAGGATTCATCTATGGTAAATCGGAAATGTGTAAAAACACCCCTCTTTCTTCCAAATAAAAATATAAAAAGTAAAAGTGGCCATATAGCACGTGGTGTTCCTAAGTGGTCACTCTCCCAAGTACTGAGCACATCCGAATGTGCTTATCTTTGGTGATCGAATGAGAACGGGAGAATTGACCATAATATGGCCGTTGGCAGACGTTTGATCATAAATACCTAAAAGCAAAGTAAGGAATATTTGAAGGCAGTAGGGATTGCTTCGAAAATGGTAAGAAATATACTTGTATGTTAGAGGGAGCATAGAGAAAAGTTACACATATTTCAGTAAACTATCGAATACTTCAAATTGTATCGAAACTTTACCTCTAAATACGAGTATATTCCTCCTCCCTGTTCGATTCCTGGTCTTGGAGGGCATTAACGTTGTTAATCAAAACAACAAAAAAACATGCCTTTATTTGTTGTACTACAACAAGTTATTTATAGTATAGTAGTGTGGAGACAATGCTCTTAGAAAGAATGAAATTAAAACAGTCCATTCGACAACAGTTGAGTGAACAATAATGGAATACAATAAAAACCATTTAAATGGCAACCAACAATTGAAATCTTTTTAATTGCAAAAGACTGAAATCTATTGATCGGTATAATAACAATCGAACAAGAATGGGAGGATCCGATAACAATGGAATCTTTTCTTATTCTTCCCCCATAACAATACCTTTGAACTGATTTTACAAAAGAGGGATAGTTGTTTCCACAGAAAAAAGTGTTCTAACAGTCATTTCAATTAATAATAACCCCAAGCATATTAGCTGTGTTTATCGTTCTCTCTTCTCGTTGCATTCGACGGCTACGCCAACCGGGTACAACAAAACTGTACGAGGTAGTGTTTGACAATCAAGTTCGAATAGATGTTATGATATCGCACTTTATTTCCTTTAGGGGTTGGATACTATGATTTATCATTGGTGAATTGTTGTTTAAAGTCAAAACCCCATTTTACTGGCTGCCTGCGAATAAATATCAAAGGGGGTACTTTTCACAACTATCTCGGACCATTCATACTCACTTGAATTCAATAACATTCCATCCAACTTTATTGCCTTCCTAATTAAATTTTTTTTCTCACTTATATGTATATTTTGCTAGGATTCATCTATGATAAATCGGAAATGTGTAAAAACACCCCTCTTTCTTCCAAATAAAAATATAAAAAGTAAAAGTGGCCATATAGCACGTGGTATTCCTAAGTGGTCACTCTCCCAAGTACTGAGCACATCCGAATGTGCTTATCTTTGGTGATCGAATGAGAACGGGAGAATTGACCATAATATGGCCGTTGGCAGACGTTTGATCATAAATACCTAAAAGCAAAGTAAGGAATATTTGAAGGCAGTAGGGATTGCTTCGAAAATGGTAAGAAATATACTTGTATGTTAGAGGGAGCATAGAGAAAAGTTACACATATTTCAGTAAACTATCGAATACTTCAAATTGTATCGAAACTTTACCTCTAAATACGAGTATATTCCTCCTCCCTGTTCGATTCCTGGTCTTGGAGGGCATTAACGTTGTTAATCAAAACAACAAAAAAACATGCCTTTATTTGTTGTACTACAACAATTTATTTATAGTATAGTGGTGTGGAGACAATGCTCTTAGAGAGAATGAAATTTAAACAGTCCATTCGACAACACTTGAGTGAACAATAATGGAATACAATAAAAACCATTTAAATGGCAACCAACAATTGAAATCTTTTTAATTGCAAAAGACTAAAATCTATTGATCGTAATAATAACAATCGAACAAGAATGGGAGGATCCGATAACAATGGAATCTTTTCTTATTCTTCCCCCATAACAATACCTTTGAACTGATTTTACAAAAGAGGGATAGTTGTTTCCACAGAAAAAAGTGTTCTAACAGTCATTTCAATTAATAATAACCCCAAGCATATTAGCTGTGTTTATCGTTCTCTCTTCTCGTTGCATTCGACGGCTACGCCAACCGGGTACAACAAAACTGTACGAGGTAGTGTTTGACAATCAAGTTCGAATAGATGTTATGATATCGCACTTTACTTCCTTTAGGGGTTGGATACTATGATTTATCATTGGTGAATTGTTGTTTAAAGTCAAAACCCCATTTTACTGGCTGCCTGCGAATAAATATCAAAGGGGGTACTTTTCACAACTATCTCGGACCATTCATACTCACTTGAATTCAATAACATTCCATCCAACTTTATTGCCTTCCTAATTAAATTTTTTTTCTCACTTATATGTATATTTTGCTAGGATTCATCTATGGTAAATCGGAAATGTGTAAAAACACCCCTCTTTCTTCCAAATAAAAATATAAAAAGTAAAAGTGGCCATATAGCACGTGGTGTTCCTAAGTGGTCACTCTCCCAAGTACTGAGCACATCCGAATGTGCTTATCTTTGGTGATCGAATGAGAACGGGAGAATTGACCATAATATGGCCGTTGGCAGACGTTTGATCATAAATACCTAAAAGCAAAGTAAGGAATATTTGAAGGCAGTAGGGATTGCTTCGAAAATGGTAAGAAATATACTTGTATGTTAGAGGGAGCATAGAGAAAAGTTACACATATTTCAGTAAACTATCGAATACTTCAAATTGTATCGAAACTTTACCTCTAAATACGAGTATATTCCTCCTCCCTGTTCGATTCCTGGTCTTGGAGGGCATTAACGTTGTTAATCAAAACAACAAAAAAACATGCCTTTATTTGTTGTACTACAACAAGTTATTTATAGTATAGTAGTGTGGAGACAATGCTCTTAGAAAGAATGAAATTAAAACAGTCCATTCGACAACAGTTGAGTGAACAATAATGGAATACAATAAAAACCATTTAAATGGCAACCAACAATTGAAATCTTTTTAATTGCAAAAGACTGAAATCTATTGATCGGTATAATAACAATCGAACAAGAATGGGAGGATCCGATAACAATGGAATCTTTTCTTATTCTTCCCCCATAACAATACCTTTGAACTGATTTTACAAAAGAGGGATAGTTGTTTCCACAGAAAAAAGTGTTCTAACAGTCATTTCAATTAATAATAACCCCAAGCATATTAGCTGTGTTTATCGTTCTCTCTTCTCGTTGCATTCGACGGCTACGCCAACCGGGTACAACAAAACTGTACGAGGTAGTGTTTGACAATCAAGTTCGAATAGATGTTATGATATCGCACTTTACTTCCTTTAGGGGTTGGATACTATGATTTATCATTGGTGAATTGTTGTTTAAAGTCAAAACCCCATTTTACTGGCTGCCTGCGAATAAATATCAAAGGGGGTACTTTTCACAACTATCTCGGACCATTCATACTCACTTGAATTCAATAACATTCCATCCAACTTTATTGCCTTCCTAATTAAATTTTTTTTCTCACTTATATGTATATTTTGCTAGGATTCATCTATGATAAATCGGAAATGTGTAAAAACACCCCTCTTTCTTCCAAATAAAAATATAAAAAGTAAAAGTGGCCATATAGCACGTGGTATTCCTAAGTGGTCACTCTCCCAAGTACTGAGCACATCCGAATGTGCTTATCTTTGGTGATCGAATGAGAACGGGAGAATTGACCATAATACGTTTGATCATAAATACCTAAAAGCAAAGTAAGGAATATTTGAAGGCAGTAGGGATTGCTTCGAAAATGGCAAGAAATATACTTGTATGTTAGAGGGAGCATAGAGAAAAGTTACACATATTTCAGTAAACTATCGAATACTTCAAATTGTATCGAAACTTTACCTCTAAATACGAGTATATTCCTCCTCCCTGTTCGATTCCTGGTCTTGGAGGGCATTAACGTTGTTAATCAAAACAACAAAAAAACATGCCTTTATTTGTTGTACTACAACAATTTATTTATAGTATAGTGGTGTGGAGACAATGCTCTTAGAGAGAATGAAATTTAAACAGTCCATTCGACAACACTTGAGTGAACAATAATGGAATACAATAAAAACCATTTAAATGGCAACCAACAATTGAAATCTTTTTAATTGCAAAAGACTAAAATCTATTGATCGGTATAATAACAATCGAACAAGAATGGGAGGATCCGATAACAATGGAATCTTTTCTTATTCTTCCCCCATAACAATACCTTTGAACTGATTTTACAAAAGAGGGATAGTTGTTTCCACAGAAAAAAGTGTTCTAACAGTCATTTCAATTAATAATAACCCCAAGCATATTAGCTGTGTTTATCGTTCTCTCTTCTCGTTGCATTCGACGGCTACGCCAACCGGGTACAACAAATCTGTACGAGGTAGTGTTTGACAATCAAGTTCGAATAGATGTTATGATATCGCACTTTACTTCCTTTAGGGGTTGGATACTATGATTTATCATTGGTGAATTGTTGTTTAAAGTCAAAACCCCATTTTACTGGCTGCCTGCGAATAAATATCAAAGGGGGTACTTTTCACAACTATCTCGGACCATTCATACTCACTTGAATTCAATAACATTCCATCCAACTTTATTGCCTTCCTAATTAAATTTTTTTTCTCACTTATATGTATATTTTGCTAGGATTCATCTATGATAAATCGGAAATGTGTAAAAACACCCCTCTTTCTTCCAAATAAAAATATAAAAAGTAAAAGTGGCCATATAGCACGTGGTGTTCCTAAGTGGTCACTCTCCCAAGTACTGAGCACATCCGAATGTGCTCATCTTTGGTGATCGAATGAGAACGGGAGAATTGACCATAATATGGCCGTTGGCAGACGTTTGATCATAAATACCTAAAAGCAAAGTAAGGAATATATGAAGGCAGTAGGGATTGCTTCGAAAATGGTAAGAAATATACTTGTATGTTAGAGGGAGCATAGAGAAAAGTTACACATATTTCAGTAAACTATCGAATACTTCAAATTGTATCGAAACTTTACCTCTAAATACGAGTATATTCCTCCTCCCTGTTCGATTCCTGGTCTTGGAGGGCATTAACGTTGTTAATCAAAACAACAAAAAAACATGCCTTTATTTGTTGTACTACAACAATTTATTTATAGTATAGTGGTGTGGAGACAATGCTCTTAGAGAGAATGAAATTTAAACAGTCCATTCGACAACACTTGAGTGAACAATAATGGAATACAATAAAAACCATTTAAATGGCAACCAACAATTGAAATCTTTTTAATTGCAAAAGACTAAAATCTATTGATCGGTATAATAACAATCGAACAAGAATGGGAGGATCCGATAACAATGGAATCTTTTCTTATTCTTCCCCCATAACAATACCTTTGAACTGATTTTACAAAAGAGGGATAGTTGTTTCCACAGAAAAAAGTGTTCTAACAGTCATTTCAATTAATAATAACCCCAAGCATATTAGCTGTGTTTATCGTTCTCTCTTCTCGTTGCATTCGACGGCTACGCCAACCGGGTACAACAAAACTGTACGAGGTAGTGTTTGACAATCAAGTTCGAATAGATGTTATGATATCGCACTTTACTTCCTTTAGGGGTTGGATACTATGATTTATCATTGGTGAATTGTTGTTTAAAGTCAAAACCCCATTTTACTGGCTGCCTGCGAATAAATATCAAAGGGGGTACTTTTCACAACTATCTCGGACCATTCATACTCACTTGAATTCAATAACATTCCATCCAACTTTATTGCCTTCCTAATTAAATTTTTTTTCTCACTTATATGTATATTTTGCTAGGATTCATCTATGATAAATCGGAAATGTGTAAAAACACCCCTCTTTCTTCCAAATAAAAATATAAAAAGTAAAAGTGGCCATATAGCACGTGGTGTTCCTAAGTGGTCACTCTCCCAAGTACTGAGCACATCCGAATGTGCTTATCTTTGGTGATCGAATGAGAACGGGAGAATTGACCATAATATGGCCGTTGGCAGACGTTTGATCATAAATACCTAAAAGCAAAGTAAGGAATATTTGAAGGCAGTAGGGATTGCTTCGAAAATGGTAAGAAATATACTTGTATGTTAGAGGGAGCATAGAGAAAAGTTACACATATTTCAGTAAACTATCGAATACTTCAAATTGTATCGAAACTTTACCTCTAAATACGAGTATATTCCTCCTCCCTGTTCGATTCCTGGTCTTGGAGGGCATTAACGTTGTTAATCAAAACAACAAAAAAACATGCCTTTATTTGTTGTACTACAACAATTTATTTATAGTATAGTGGTGTGGAGACAATGCTCTTAGAGAGAATGAAATTTAAACAGTCCATTCGACAACACTTGAGTGAACAATAATGGAATACAATAAAAACCATTTAAATGGCAACCAACAATTGAAATCTTTTTAATTGCAAAAGACTAAAATCTATTGATCGGTATAATAACAATCGAACAAGAATGGGAGGATCCGATAACAATGGAATCTTTTCTTATTCTTCCCCCATAACAATACCTTTGAACTGATTTTACAAAAGAGGGATAGTTGTTTCCACAGAAAAAAGTGTTCTAACAGTCATTTCAATTAATAATAACCCCAAGCATATTAGCTGTGTTTATCGTTCTCTCTTCTCGTTGCATTCGACGGCTACGCCAACCGGGTACAACAAAACTGTACGAGGTAGTGTTTGACAATCAAGTTCGAATAGATGTTATGATATCGCACTTTACTTCCTTTAGGGGTTGGATACTATGATTTATCATTGGTGAATTGTTGTTTAAAGTCAAAACCCCATTTTACTGGCTGCCTGCGAATAAATATCAAAGGGGGTACTTTTCACAACTATCTCGGACCATTCATACTCACTTGAATTCAATAACATTCCATCCAACTTTATTGCCTTCCTAATTAAATTTTTTTTCTCACTTATATGTATATTTTGCTAGGATTCATCTATGATAAATCGGAAATGTGTAAAAACACTCCTCTTTCTTCCAAATAAAAATATAAAAAGTAAAAGTGGCCATATAGCACGTGGTATTCCTAAGTGGTCACTCTCCCAAGTACTGAGCACATCCGAATGTGCTTATCTTTGGTGATCGAATGATAACGGGAGAATTGACCATAATACGTTTGATCATAAATACCTAAAAGCAAAGTAAGGAATATTTGAAGGCAGTAGGGATTGCTTCGAAAATGGTAAGAAATATACTTGTATGTTAGAGGGAGCATAGAGAAAAGTTACACATATTTCAGTAAACTATCGAATACTTCAAATTGTATCGAAACTTTACCTCTAAATACGAGTATATTCCTCCTCCCTGTTCGATTCCTGGTCTTGGAGGGCATTAACGTTGTTAATCAAAACAACAAAAAAACATGCCTTTATTTGTTGTACTACAACAATTTATTTATAGTATAGTGGTGTGGAGACAATGCTCTTAGAGAGAATGAAATTTAAACAGTCCATTCGACAACACTTGAGTGAACAATAATGGAATACAATAAAAACCATTTAAATGGCAACCAACAATTGAAATCTTTTTAATTGCAAAAGACTAAAATCTATTGATCGGTATAATAACAATCGAACAAGAATGGGAGGATCCGATAACAATGGAATCTTTTCTTATTCTTCCCCCATAACAATACCTTTGAACTGATTTTACAAAAGAGGGATAGTTGTTTCCACAGAAAAAAGTGTTCTAACAGTCATTTCAATTAATAATAACCCCAAGCATATTAGCTGTGTTTATCGTTCTCTCTTCTCGTTGCATTCGACGGCTACGCCAACCGGGTACAACAAAACTGTACGAGGTAGTGTTTGACAATCAAGTTCGAATAGATGTTATGATATCGCACTTTACTTCCTTTAGGGGTTGGATACTATGATTTATCATTGGTGAATTGTTGTTTAAAGTCAAAACCCCATTTTACTGGCTGCCTGCGAATAAATATCAAAGGGGGTACTTTTCACAACTATCTCGGACCATTCATACTCACTTGAATTCAATAACATTCCATCCAACTTTATTGCCTTCCTAATTAAATTTTTTTTCTCACTTATATGTATATTTTGCTAGGATTCATCTATGATAAATCGGAAATGTGTAAAAACACTCCTCTTTCTTCCAAATAAAAATATAAAAAGTAAAAGTGGCCATATAGCACGTGGTATTCCTAAGTGGTCACTCTCCCAAGTACTGAGCACATCCGAATGTGCTTATCTTTGGTGATCGAATGATAACGGGAGAATTGACCATAATACGTTTGATCATAAATACCTAAAAGCAAAGTAAGGAATATTTGAAGGCAGTAGGGATTGCTTCGAAAATGGTAAGAAATATACTTGTATGTTAGAGGGAGCATAGAGAAAAGTTACACATATTTCAGTAAACTATCGAATACTTCAAATTGTATCGAAACTTTACCTCTAAATACGAGTATATTCCTCCTCCCTGTTCGATTCCTGGTCTTGGAGGGCATTAACGTTGTTAATCAAAACAACAAAAAAACATGCCTTTATTTGTTGTACTACAACAATTTATTTATAGTATAGTGGTGTGGAGACAATGCTCTTAGAGAGAATGAAATTTAAACAGTCCATTCGACAACACTTGAGTGAACAATAATGGAATACAATAAAAACCATTTAAATGGCAACCAACAATTGAAATCTTTTTAATTGCAAAAGACTAAAATCTATTGATCGGTATAATAACAATCGAACAAGAATGGGAGGATCCGATAACAATGGAATCTTTTCTTATTCTTCCCCCATAACAATACCTTTGAACTGATTTTACAAAAGAGGGATAGTTGTTTCCACAGAAAAAAGTGTTCTAACAGTCATTTCAATTAATAATAACCCCAAGCATATTAGCTGTGTTTATCGTTCTCTCTTCTCGTTGCATTCGACGGCTACGCCAACCGGGTACAACAAAACTGTACGAGGTAGTGTTTGACAATCAAGTTCGAATAGATGTTATGATATCGCACTTTACTTCCTTTAGGGGTTGGATACTATGATTTATCATTGGTGAATTGTTGTTTAAAGTCAAAACCCCATTTTACTGGCTGCCTGCGAATAAATATCAAAGGGGGTACTTTTCACAACTATCTCGGACCATTCATACTCACTTGAATTCAATAACATTCCATCCAACTTTATTGCCTTCCTAATTAAATTTTTTTTCTCACTTATATGTATATTTTGCTAGGATTCATCTATGATAAATCGGAAATGTGTAAAAACACTCCTCTTTCTTCCAAATAAAAATATAAAAAGTAAAAGTGGCCATATAGCACGTGGTATTCCTAAGTGGTCACTCTCCCAAGTACTGAGCACATCCGAATGTGCTTATCTTTGGTGATCGAATGATAACGGGAGAATTGACCATAATACGTTTGATCATAAATACCTAAAAGCAAAGTAAGGAATATTTGAAGGCAGTAGGGATTGCTTCGAAAATGGTAAGAAATATACTTGTATGTTAGAGGGAGCATAGAGAAAAGTTACACATATTTCAGTAAACTATCGAATACTTCAAATTGTATCGAAACTTTACCTCTAAATACGAGTATATTCCTCCTCCCTGTTCGATTCCTGGTCTTGGAGGGCATTAACGTTGTTAATCAAAACAACAAAAAAACATGCCTTTATTTGTTGTACTACAACAATTTATTTATAGTATAGTGGTGTGGAGACAATGCTCTTAGAGAGAATGAAATTTAAACAGTCCATTCGACAACACTTGAGTGAACAATAATGGAATACAATAAAAACCATTTAAATGGCAACCAACAATTGAAATCTTTTTAATTGCAAAAGACTAAAATCTATTGATCGGTATAATAACAATCGAACAAGAATGGGAGGATCCGAACACAATGGAATCTTTTCTTATTCTTCCCCCATAACAATACCTTTGAACTGATTTTACAAAAGAGGGATAGTTGTTTCCACAGAAAAAAGTGTTCTAACAGTCATTTCAATTAATAATAACCCCAAGCATATTAGCTGTGTTTATCGTTCTCTCTTCTCGTTGCATTCGACGGCTACGCCAACCGGGTACAACAAAACTGTACGAGGTAGTGTTTGACAATCAAGTTCGAATAGATGTTATGATATCGCACTTTACTTCCTTTAGGGGTTGGATACTATGATTTATCATTGGTGAATTGTTGTTTAAAGTCAAAACCCCATTTTACTGGCTGCCTGCGAATAAATATCAAAGGGGGTACTTTTCACAACTATCTCGGACCATTCATACTCACTTGAATTCAATAACATTCCATCCAACTTTATTGCCTTCCTAATTAAATTTTTTTTCTCACTTATATGTATATTTTGCTAGGATTCATCTATGATAAATCGGAAATGTGTAAAAACACCCCTCTTTCTTCCAAATAAAAATATAAAAAGTAAAAGTGGCCATATAGCACGTGGTGTTCCTAAGTGGTCACTCTCCCAAGTACTGAGCACATCCGAATGTGCTCATCTTTGGTGATCGAATGAGAACGGGAGAATTGACCATAATATGGCCGTTGGCAGACGTTTGATCATAAATACCTAAAAGCAAAGTAAGGAATATATGAAGGCAGTAGGGATTGCTTCGAAAATGGTAAGAAATATACTTGTATGTTAGAGGGAGCATAGAGAAAAGTTACACATATTTCAGTAAACTATCGAATACTTCAAATTGTATCGAAACTTTACCTCTAAATACGAGTATATTCCTCCTCCCTGTTCGATTCCTGGTCTTGGAGGGCATTAACGTTGTTAATCAAAACAACAAAAAAACATGCCTTTATTTGTTGTACTACAACAATTTATTTATAGTATAGTGGTGTGGAGACAATGCTCTTAGAGAGAATGAAATTTAAACAGTCCATTCGACAACACTTGAGTGAACAATAATGGAATACAATAAAAACCATTTAAATGGCAACCAACAATTGAAATCTTTTTAATTGCAAAAGACTAAAATCTATTGATCGGTATAATAACAATCGAACAAGAATGGGAGGATCCGATAACAATGGAATCTTTTCTTATTCTTCCCCCATAACAATACCTTTGAACTGATTTTACAAAAGAGGGATAGTTGTTTCCACAGAAAAAAGTGTTCTAACAGTCATTTCAATTAATAATAACCCCAAGCATATTAGCTGTGTTTATCGTTCTCTCTTCTCGTTGCATTCGACGGCTACGCCAACCGGGTACAACAAAACTGTACGAGGTAGTGTTTGACAATCAAGTTCGAATAGATGTTATGATATCGCACTTTACTTCCTTTAGGGGTTGGATACTATGATTTATCATTGGTGAATTGTTGTTTAAAGTCAAAACCCCATTTTACTGGCTGCCTGCGAATAAATATCAAAGGGGGTACTTTTCACAACTATCTCGGACCATTCATACTCACTTGAATTCAATAACATTCCATCCAACTTTATTGCCTTCCTAATTAAATTTTTTTTCTCACTTATATGTATATTTTGCTAGGATTCATCTATGATAAATCGGAAATGTGTAAAAACACCCCTCTTTCTTCCAAATAAAAATATAAAAAGTAAAAGTGGCCATATAGCACGTGGTGTTCCTAAGTGGTCACTCTCCCAAGTACTGAGCACATCCGAATGTGCTTATCTTTGGTGATCGAATGAGAACGGGAGAATTGACCATAATATGGCCGTTGGCAGACGTTTGATCATAAATACCTAAAAGCAAAGTAAGGAATATTTGAAGGCAGTAGGGATTGCTTCGAAAATGGTAAGAAATATACTTGTATGTTAGAGGGAGCATAGAGAAAAGTTACACATATTTCAGTAAACTATCGAATACTTCAAATTGTATCGAAACTTTACCTCTAAATACGAGTATATTCCTCCTCCCTGTTCGATTCCTGGTCTTGGAGGGCATTAACGTTGTTAATCAAAACAACAAAAAAACATGCCTTTATTTGTTGTACTACAACAATTTATTTATAGTATAGTGGTGTGGAGACAATGCTCTTAGAGAGAATGAAATTTAAACAGTCCATTCGACAACACTTGAGTGAACAATAATGGAATACAATAAAAACCATTTAAATGGCAACCAACAATTGAAATCTTTTTAATTGCAAAAGACTGAAATCTATTGATCGGTATAATAACAATCGAACAAGAATGGGAGGATCCGATAACAATGGAATCTTTTCTTATTCTTCCCCCATAACAATACCTTTGAACTGATTTTACAAAAGAGGGATAGTTGTTTCCACAGAAAAAAGTGTTCTAACAGTCATTTCAATTAATAATAACCCCAAGCATATTAGCTGTGTTTATCGTTCTCTCTTCTCGTTGCATTCGACGGCTACGCCAACCGGGTACAACAAAACTGTACGAGGTAGTGTTTGACAATCAAGTTCGAATAGATGTTATGATATCGCACTTTACTTCCTTTAGGGGTTGGATACTATGATTTATCATTGGTGAATTGTTGTTTAAAGTCAAAACCCCATTTTACTGGCTGCCTGCGAATAAATATCAAAGGGGGTACTTTTCACAACTATCTCGGACCATTCATACTCACTTGAATTCAATAACAGTCCATCCAACTTTATTGCCTTCCTAATTAAATTTTTTTTCTCACTTATATGTATATTTTGCTAGGATTCATCTATGATAAATCGGAAATGTGTATAAACACCCCTCTTTCTTCCAAATAAAAATATAAAAAGTAAAAGTGGCCATATAGCACGTGGTGTTCCTAAGTGGTCACTCTCCCAAGTACTGAGCACATCCGAATGTGCTTATCTTTGGTGATCGAATGAGAACGGGATAATTGACCATAATATGGCCGTTGGCAGACGTTTGATCATAAATAACTAAAAGCAAAGTAAGGAATATTTGAAGGCAGTAGGGATTGCTTCGAAAATGGTAAGAAATATACTTGTATGTTAGAGGGAGCATAGAGAAAAGTTACACATATTTCAGTAAACTATCGAATACTTCAAATTGTATCGAAACTTTACCTCTAAATACGAGTATATTCCTCCTCCCTGTTCGATTCCTGGTCTTGGAGGGCATTAACGTTGTTAATCAAAACAACAAAAAAACATGCCTTTATTTGTTGTACTACAATAAGTTATTTATAGTATAGTAGTGTGGAGACAATGCTCTTAGAAAGAATGAAATTAAAACAGTCCATTCGACAATAGTTGAGTGAACAATAATGGAATACAATAAAAACCATTCAAATGGCAACCAACAATTGAAATCTTTTTAATTGCAAAAGACTGAAATCTATTGATCGGTATAATAACAATCGAACAAGAATGGGAGGATCCGATAACAATGGAATCTTTTCTTATTCTTCCCCCATAACAATACCTTTGAACTGATTTTACAAAAGAGGGATAGTTGTTTCCACAGAAAAAAGTGTTCTAACAATCATTTCAATTAATAATAACCCCAAGCATATTAGCTGTGTTTATCGTTCTCTCTTCTCGTTGCATTCGACGGCTACGCCAACCGGGTACAACAAAACTGTACGAGGTAGTGTTTGACAATCAAGTTCGAATAGATGTTATGATATCGCACTTTACTTCCTTTAGGGGTTGGATACTATGATTTATCATTGGTGAATTGTTGTTTAAAGTCAAAACCCCATTTCACTGGCTGCCTAAGAATAAATATAAAAGGGGGTACTTTTCACAACTATCTCGGACCATTCATACTCACTTAAATTCAATAACATTCCATCCAACTTTATTGCCTTCCTAATTACATTTTTTTTCTCACTTATATGTATATTTTGCTAGGATTCATCTATGATAAATCGGAAATGTGTAAAAACACCCCTCTTTCTTCCAAATAAAAATATAAAAAGTAAAAGTGGCCATATAGCACGTGGTGTTCCTAAGTGGTCACTCTCCCAAGTACTGAGCACATCCGAATGTGCTTATCTTTGGTGATCGAATGAGAACGGGAGAATTGACCATAATATGGCCGTTGGCAGACGTTTGATCATAAATACCTGAAAAACATTGAGGAATATTTGAAGGCAGTAGGGATTGCTTCGAAAATGGTTAGAAATATACTTGTACGTTAGAGGGAGCATAGAGAAAAGTTACACATATTTAAGTAAACTATCGAATACTTCAAATTGTATCGAAACTTTACCTCTAAATACGAGTATATTCCTCCTCCCTGTTCGATTCCTGGTCTTGGAGGGCATTAACGTTGTTAATCAAAACAACAAAAAAACATGCCTTTATTTTTTGTACTACAATAAGTTATTTATAGTATAGTAGTGTGGAGACAATGCTCTTAGAAAGAATGAAATTAAAACAGTCCATTCGACAACAGTTGAGTGAACAATAATGGAATACAATAAAAACCATTCAAATGGCAACCAACAATTGAAATCTTTTTAATTGCAAAAGACTGAAATCTATTGATCGGTATAATAACAATCGAACAAGAATGGGAGGATCCGATAACAATGGAATCTTTTCTTATTCTTCCCCCATAACAATACCTTTGAACTGATTTTACAAAAGAGGGATAGTTGTTTCCACAGAAAAAAGTGTTCTAACAATCATTTCAATTAATAATAACCCCAAGCATATTAGCTGTGTTTATCGTTCTCTCTTCTCGTTGCATTCGACGGCTACGCCAACCGGGTACAACAAAACTGTACGAGGTAGTGTTTGACAATCAAGTTGGAATAGATGTTATGATATCGCACTTTACTTCCTTTAGGGGTTGGATACTATGATTTATCATTGGTGAATTGTTGTTTAAAGTCAAAACCCCATTTTACTGGCTGCCTAAGAATAAATATAAAAGGGGGTACTTTTCACAACTATCTCGGACCATTCATACTCACTTGAATTCAATAACATTCCATCCAACTTTATTGCCTTCCTAATTAAATTTTTTTTCTCACTTATATGTATATTTTGCTAGGATTCATCTATGATAAATCGGAAATGTGTAAAAACACCCCTCTTTCTTCCAAATAAAAATATAAAAAGTAAAAGTGGCCATATAGCACGTGGTGTTCCTAAGTGGTCACTCTCCCAAGTACTGAGCACATCCGAATGTGCTTATCTTTGGTGATCGAATGAGAACGGGAGAATTGACCATAATATGGCCGTTGGCAGACGTTTGATCATAAATACCTGAAAAACATTGAGGAATATTTGAAGGCAGTAGGGATTGCTTCGAAAATGGTTAGAAATATACTTGTACGTTAGAGGGAGCATAGAGAAAAGTTACACATATTTAAGTAAACTATCGAATACTTCAAATTGTATCGAAACTTTACCTCTAAATACGAGTATATTCCTCCTCCCTGTTCGATTCCTGGTCTTGGAGGGCATTAACGTTGTTAATCAGAACAGCAAATAAAAAACATGCCTTTATTTGTTGTACTACAACAATTTATTTATAGTATAGTAGTGTGGAGACAATGCTCTTAGAAAGAATGAAATTTAAACTGTCCATTCGACAACAGTTGAGTGAACAATAATGGAATACAATAAAAACCATTCAAATGGCAACCAACAATTGAAATCTTTTGAATTGCAAAAGACTGAAATCTATTGATCGGTATAACAACAATCGAACAAGACTGGGAGGATCCGATAACAATGGAATCTTTTCTTATTCTTCCCCCATAACAATACCTTTGAACTGATTTTACAAAAGAGGGATAGTTGTTTCCACAGAACAAAGCGTTCTAACAGTCATTTCAATTAATAATAACCCCAAGCATGTTAGCTGTGTTTATCGTTCTCTCTTCTCTTTGCATTCGACGGCTACGCCAACCGGGTACAACAAAACTGTACGAGGTAGTGTTTGACAATCAAGTTCGAATAGATGTTCTGATATCGCACTTTACTTCCTTTAGGGGTTGGATACTATGATTTATCATTGGTGAATTGTTGTTGAATGTCAAAACCCCATTTTACTGGCTGCCTGCGAATAAATATCTAAGGGGGTACTTTTCACAACTATCTCGGACCATTCATACTCACTTGAATTCAATAACATTCCATCCAACTTTATTGCCTTCCTAATTACATTTTTTTTCTCACTTATATGTATATTTTGCTAGGATTCATCTATGATAAATCGGAAATGTGTAAAAACACCCCCCTTTCTTGCAAATAAAAATATAAAAAGTAAAAGTGGCCATATAAATAGCATGTGGTGTTCCTAAGTGGTCACTCTCCCAAGTACTGAGCACATCCGAAAGTGCTTATCTTTGGTGATCGAATGAGAACGGGAGAATTGACCATAATATGGCCGTTGTGGCAGACGTTTGATCATAAATACCTGAAAAAAATTGAGGAATATTTGAAGGCAGTAGGGATTGCTTCGAAAATGGTTAGAAATATACTTGTACGTTAGAGGGAGCATAGAGAAAAGTTACACATATTTAAGTAAACTATCGAATACTTCAAATTGTATCGCAACTTTACCTCTAAATACGAGTATATTCCTCCTCCCTGTTCGATTCCTGGTCTTGGAGGGCATTAACGTTGTTAATCAGAACAGCAAATAAAAAACATGCCTTTATTTGTTGTACTACAACAATTTATTTATAGTATAGTAGTGTGGAGACAATGCTCTTAGAAAGAATGAAATTTAAACTGTCCATTCGACAACAGTTGAGTGAACAATAATGGAATACAATAAAAACCACTCAAATGGCAACCAACAATTGAAATCTTTTGAATTGCAAAAGACTGAAATCTATTGATCGGTATAACAACAATCGAACAAGACTGGGAGGATCCGATAACAATGGAATCTTTTCTTATTCTTCCCCCATAACAATACCTTTGAACTGATTTTACAAAAGAGGGATAGTTGTTTCCACAGAACAAAGCGTTCTAACAGTCATTTCAATTAATAATAACCCCAAGCATGTTAGCTGTGTTTATCGTTCTCTCTTCTCTTTGCATTCGACGGCTACGCCAACCGGGTACAACAAAACTGTACGAGGTAGTGTTTGACAATCAAGTTCGAATAGATGTTCTGATATCGCACTTTACTTCCTTTAGGGGTTGGATACTATGATTTATCATTGTTGAATTGTCGTTGAATGTCAAAACCCCATTTTACTGGCTGCCTGCGAATAAATATCTAAGGGGGTACTTTTCACAACTATCTCGTACCATTCATACTCACTTGAATTCAATAACATTCCATCCAACTTTATTGCCTTCCTAATTACATTTTTTTTCTCACTTATATGTATATTTTGCTAAGATTCATCTATGATAAATCGGAAATGTGTAAAAACACCCCTCTTTCTTCCAAATAAAAATATAAAAAGTAAAAGTGGCCATATAGCACGTGGTGTTCCTAAGTGGTCACTCTCCCAAGTACTGAGCACATCCGAATGTGCTTATCTTTGGTGATCGAATGAGAACGGGAGAATTGACCATAATATGGCCGTTGGCAGACGTTTGATCATAAATACCTGAAAAAAATTGAGGAATATTTGAAGGCAGTAGGGATTGCTTCGAAAATGGTTAGAAATATACTTGTACGTTAGAGGGAGCATAGAGAAAAGTTACACATATTTAAGTAAACTATCGAATACTTCAAATTGTATCGCAACTTTACCTCTAAATACGAGTATATTCCTCCTCCCTGTTCGATTCCTGGTCTTGGAGGGCATTAACGTTGTTAATCAGAACAGCAAATAAAAAACATGCCTTTATTTGTTGTACTACAACAATTTATTTATAGTATAGTAGTGTGGAGACAATGCTCTTAGAAAGAATGAAATTTAAACTGTCCATTCGACAACAGTTGAGTGAACAATAATGGAATACAATAAAAACCACTCAAATGACAACCAACAATTGAAATCTTTTGAATTGCAAAAGACTGAAATCTATTGATCGGTATAACAACAATCGAACAAGACTGGGAGGATCCGATAACAATGGAATCTTTTCTTATTCTTCCCCCATAACAATACCTTTGAACTGATTTTACAAAAGAGGGATAGTTGTTTCCACAGAACAAAGCGTTCTAACAGTCATTTCAATTAATAATAACCCCAAGCATGTTAGCTGTGTTTATCGTTCTCTCTTCTCTTTGCATTCGACGGCTACGCCAACCGGGTACAACAAAACTGTACGAGGTAGTGTTTGACAATCAAGTTCGAATAGATGTTCTGATATCGCACTTTACTTCCTTTAGGGGTTGGATACTATGATTTATCATTGGTGAATTGTTGTTTAAAGTCAAAACCCCATTTTACTGGCTGCCTGCGAATAAATATCAAAGGGGGTACTTTTCACAACTATCTCGGACCATTCATACTCACTTGAATTCAATAACATTCCATCCAACTTTATTGCCTTCCTAATTAAATTTTTTTTCTCACTTATATGTATATTTTGCTAGGATTCATCTATGATAAATCGGAAATGTGTAAAAACACCCCTCTTTCTTCCAAATAAAAATATAAAAAGTAAAAGTGGCCATATAGCACGTGGTGTTCCTAAGTGGTCACTCTCCCAAGTACTGAGCACATCCGAATGTGCTTATCTTTGGTGATCGAATGAGAACGGGAGAATTGACCATAATATGGCCGTTGGCAGACGTTTGATCATAAATACCTAAAAGCAAAGTAAGGAATATTTGAAGGCAGTAGGGATTGCTTCGAAAATGGTAAGAAATATACTTGTATGTTAGAGGGAGCATAGAGAAAAGTTACACATATTTAAGTAAACTATCGAATACTTCAAATTGTATCGAAACTTTACCTCTAAATACGAGTATATTCCTCCTCCCTGTTCGATTCCTGGTCTTGGAGGGCATTAACGTTGTTAATCAGAACAGCAAATAAAAAACATGCCTTTATTTGTTGTACTACAACAATTTATTTATAGTATAGTAGTGTGGAGACAATGCTCTTAGAAAGAATGAAATTTAAACTGTCCATTCGACAACAGTTGAGTGAACAATAATGGAATACAATAAAAACCATTCAAATGGCAACCAACAATTGAAATCTTTTGAATTGCAAAAGACTGAAATCTATTGATCGGTATAATAACAATCGAACAAGAATGGGAGGATCCGATAACAATGGAATCTTTTCTTATTCTTCCCCCATAACAATACCTTTGAACTCATTTTACAAAAGAGGGATAGTTGTTTCCACAGAACAAAGCGTTCTAACAGTCATTTCAATTAATAATAACCCCAAGCATGTTAGCTGTGTTTATCGTTCTCTCTTCTCTTTGCATTCGACGGCTACGCCAACCGGGTACAACAAAACTGTACAAGGTAGTGTTTGACAATCAAGTTCGAATAGATGTTCTGATATCGCACTTTACTTCCTTTAGGGGTTGGATACTATGATTTATCATTGGTGAATTGTTGTTGAATGTCAAAACCCCATTTTACTGGCTGCCTGCGAATAAATATCTAAGGGGGTACTTTTCACAACTATCTCGGACCATTCATACTCACTTGAATTCAATAACATTCCATCCAACTTTATTGCCTTCCTAATTACATTTTTTTTCTCACTTATATGTATATTTTGCTAGGATTCATCTATGATAAATCGGAAATGTGTAAAAACACCCCTCTTTCTTCCAAATAAAAATATAAAAAGTAAAAGTGGCCATATATATAGCACGTGGTATTCCTAAGTGGTCACTCTCCCAAGTACTGAGCACATCCGAATGTGCTTATCTTTGGTGATCGAATGAGAACGGGAGAATTGACCATAATATGGCCGTTGGCAGACGTTTGATCATAAATACCTAAAAGCAATGTAAGGAATATTTGAAGGCAGTAGGGATTGTTTCGAAAATGGTTAGAAATATACTTGTATGTTAGAGGAAGCATAGAGAAAAGTTACACATATTTAAGTAAACTATCGAATACTTCAATTTGTATCGAAACTTTACCTCTAAATACGAGTATATTCCTGCTCCCTGTTCGATTCCTGGTCTTGGAGGGCATTAACGTTGTTAATCAAAACAACAAAAAAACATGCCTTTATTTGTTGTACTACAACAAGTTATTTATAGTATAGTAGTGTGGAGACAATGCTCTTAGAAAGAATGAAATTAAAACAGTCCATTCGACAACAGTTGAGTGAACAATAATGGAATACAATAAAAACCATTCAAATGGCAACCAACAATTGAAATCTTTTTAATTGCAAAAGACTGAAATCTATTGATCGGTATAATAACAATCGAACAAGAATGGGAGGATCCGATAACAATGGAAACTTTTCTTATTCTTCCCGCATAACAATACCTTTGAACTGATTTTACAAAAGAGGGATAATTGTTTCCACAGAACAAAGTGTTCTAACAGTCATTTCAATTAATAATAACCCCAAGCATATTAGCTGTGTTTATCGTTCTCTCTTCTCTTTGCATTCGACGGCTACGCCAACCGGGTACAACAAAACTGTACGAGGTAGTGTTTGACAATCAAGTTCGAATAGATGTTATGATATCGCACTTTACTTCCTTTAGGGGTTGGATACTATGATTTATCATTGGTGAATTGTTGTTTAAAGTCAAAACCCCATTTTACTGGCTGCCTGCGAATAAATATCAAAGGGGGTACTTTTCACACCTATCTCGGACCATTCATACTCACTTGAATTCAATTACATTCCATCCAACTTTATTGCCTTCCTAATTAAATTTTTTTTCTCACTTATATGTATATTTTGCTAGGATTCATCTATGATAAATCGGAAATGTGTAAAAACACCCCTCTTTCTTCCAAATAAAAATATAAAAAGTAAAAGTGGCCATATAGCACGTGGTGTTCCTAAGTGGTCACTCTCCCAAGTACTGAGCACATCCGAATGTGCTTATCTTTGGTGATCGAATGAGAACGGGAGAATTGACCATAATATGGCCGTTGGCAGACGTTTGATCATAAATACCTAAAAGCAAAGTAAGGAATATTTGAAGGCAGTAGGGATTGCTTCGAAAATGGTAAGAAATATACTTGTATGTTAGAGGGAGCATAGAGAAAAGTTACACATATTTAAGTAAACTATCGAATACTTCAAATTGTATCGAAACTTTACCTCTAAATACGAGTATATTCCTCCTCCCTGTTCGATTCCTGGTCTTGGAGGGCATTAACGTTGTTAATCAGAACAGCAAATAAAAAACATGCCTTTATTTGTTGTACTACAACAATTTATTTATAGTATAGTAGTGTGGAGACAATGCTCTTAGAAAGAATGAAATTTAAACTGTCCATTCGACAACAGTTGAGTGAACAATAATGGAATACAATAAAAACCATTCAAATGGCAACCAACAATTGAAATCTTTTGAATTGCAAAAGACTGAAATCTATTGATCGGTATAATAACAATCGAACAAGAATGGGAGGATCCGATAACAATGGAATCTTTTCTTATTCTTCCCCCATAACAATACCTTTGAACTGATTTTACAAAAGAGGGATAGTTGTTTCCACAGAACAAAGTGTTCTAACAGTCATTTCAATTAATAATAACTCCAAGCATGTTAGCTGTGTTTATCGTTCTCTCTTCTCGTTGCATTCGACGGCTACGCCAACCGGGTACAACAAAACTGTACGAGGTAGTGTTTGACAATCAAGTTCGAATAGATGTTCTGATATCGCACTTTACTTCCTTTAGGGGTTCGATGCTTTCATTTATCATTGGTGAATTGTTGTTTAAAGTCAAAACCCCATTTTACTGGCTGCCTAAGAATAAATATCAAAGGGAGTACTTTTCACAACTATCTCGGACCACTCATACTCACTTGAATTCAATAACATTCCATCCAACTTTATTGCCTTCCTAATTAAATTTTTTTTCTCACTTATATGTATATTTTGCTAGGATTCATCTATGATAAATCGGAAATGTGTAAAAACACCCCTCTTTCTTCCAAATAAAAATATAAAAAGTAAAAGTGGCCATATAGCACGTGGTGTTCCTAAGTGGTCACTCTCCCAAGTACTGAGCACATCCGAATGTGCTTATCTTTGGTGATCGAATGAGAACGGGAGAATTGACCATAATATGGCCGTTGGCAGACGTTTGATCATAAATACCTAAAAGCAAAGTAAGGAATATTTGAAGGCAGTAGGGATTGCTTCGAAAATGGTAAGAAATATACTTGTATGTTAGAGGTAGCATAGAGAAAAGTTACACATATTTAAGTAAACTATCGAATACTTCAAATTGTATCGAAACTTTACCTCTAAATACGAGTATATTCCTCCTCCCTGTTCGATTCCTGGTCTTGGAGGGCATTAACGTTGTTAATCAAAACAACAAAAAAACATGCATTTATTTGTTGTACTACAACAATTTATTTATAGTATAGTAGTGTGGAGACAATGCTCTTAGAAAGAATGAAATTTAAACTGTCCATTCGACAACAGTTGAGTGAACAATAATGGAATACAATAAAAACCATTCAAATGGCAACCAACAATTGAAATCTTTTGAATTGCAAAAGACTGAAATCTATTGATCGGTATAATAACAATCGAACAAGAATGGGAGGATCCGATAACAATGGAATCTTTTCTTATTCTTCCCCCATAACAATACCTTTGAACTGATTTTACAAAAGAGGGATAGTTGTTTCCACAGAACAAAGTGTTCTAACAGTCATTTCAATTAATAATAACTCCAAGCATGTTAGCTGTGTTTATCGTTCTCTCTTCTCGTTGCATTCGACGGCTACGCCAACCGGGTACAACAAAACTGTACGAGGTAGTGTTTGACAATCAAGTTCGAATAGATGTTCTGATATCGCACTTTACTTCCTTTAGGGGTTGGATGCTTTCATTTATCATTGGTGAATTGTTGTTTAAAGTCAAAACCCCATTTTACTGGCTGCCTAAGAATAAATATCAAAGGGAGTACTTTTCACAACTATCTCGGACCATTCATACTCACTTGAATTCAATAACATTCCATCCAACTTTATTGCCTTCCTAATTAAATTTTTTTTCTCACTTATATGTATATTTTGCTAGGATTCATCTATGATAAATCGGAAATGTGTAAAAACACCCCTCTTTCTTCCAAATAAAAATATAAAAAGTAAAAGTGGCCATATAGCACGTGGTGTTCCTAAGTGGTCACTCTCCCAAGTACTGAGCACATCCGAATGTGCTTATCTTTGGTGATCGAATGAGAACGGGAGAATTGACCATAATATGGCCGTTGGCAGACGTTTGATCATAAATACCTAAAAGCAAAGTAAGGAATATTTGAAGGCAGTAGGGATTGCTTCGAAAATGGTAAGAAATATACTTGTATGTTAGAGGTAGCATAGAGAAAAGTTACACATATTTAAGTAAACTATCGAATACTTCAAATTGTATCGAAACTTTACCTCTAAATACGAGTATATTCCTCCTCCCTGTTCGATTCCTGGTCTTGGAGGGCATTAACGTTGTTAATCAAAACAACAAAAAAACATGCATTTATTTGTTGTACTACAACAATTTATTTATAGTATAGTAGTGTGGAGACAATGCTCTTAGAAAGAATGAAATTTAAACTGTCCATTCGACAACAGTTGAGTGAACAATAATGGAATACAATAAAAACCATTCAAATGGCAACCAACAATTGAAATCTTTTGAATTGCAAAAGACTGAAATCTATTGATCGGTATAATAACAATCGAACAAGAATGGGAGGATCCGATAACAATGGAATCTTTTCTTATTCCTCCCCCATAACAATACCTTTGAACTGATTTTACAAAAGAGGGATAGTTGTTTCCACAGAACAAAGTGTTCTAACAGTCATTTCAATTAATAATAACTCCAAGCATGTTAGCTGTGTTTATCGTTCTCTCTTCTCGTTGCATTCGACGGCTACGCCAACCGGGTACAACAAAACTGTACGAGGTAGTGTTTGACAATCAAGTTCGAATAGATGTTCTGATATCGCACTTTACTTCCTTTAGGGGTTCGATGCTTTCATTTATCATTGGTGAATTGTTGTTTAAAGTCAAAACCCCATTTTACTGGCTGCCTAAGAATAAATATCAAAGGGAGTACTTTTCACAACTATCTCGGACCACTCATACTCACTTGAATTCAATAACATTCCATCCAACTTTATTGCCTTCCTAATTAAATTTTTTTTCTCACTTATATGTATATTTTGCTAGGATTCATCTATGATAAATCGGAAATGTGTAAAAACACCCCTCTTTCTTCCAAATAAAAATATAAAAAGTAAAAGTGGCCATATAGCACGTGGTGTTCCTAAGTGGTCACTCTCCCAAGTACTGAGCACATCCGAATGTGCTTATCTTTGGTGATCGAATGAGAACGGGAGAATTGACCATAATATGGCCGTTGGCAGACGTTTGATCATAAATACCTAAAAGCAAAGTAAGGAATATTTGAAGGCAGTAGGGATTGCTTCGAAAATGGTAAGAAATATACTTGTATGTTAGAGGTAGCATAGAGAAAAGTTACACATATTTAAGTAAACTATCGAATACTTCAAATTGTATCGAAACTTTACCTCTAAATACGAGTATATTCCTCCTCCCTGTTCGATTCCTGGTCTTGGAGGGCATTAACGTTGTTAATCAAAACAACAAAAAAACATGCATTTATTTGTTGTACTACAACAATTTATTTATAGTATAGTAGTGTGGAGACAATGCTCTTAGAAAGAATGAAATTTAAACTGTCCATTCGACAACAGTTGAGTGAACAATAATGGAATACAATAAAAACCATTCAAATGGCAACCAACAATTGAAATCTTTTGAATTGCAAAAGACTGAAATCTATTGATCGGTATAATAACAATCGAACAAGAATGGGAGGATCCGATAACAATGGAATCTTTTCTTATTCTTCCCCCATAACAATACCTTTGAACTGATTTTACAAAAGAGGGATAGTTGTTTCCACAGAACAAAGTGTTCTAACAGTCATTTCAATTAATAATAACTCCAAGCATGTTAGCTGTGTTTATCGTTCTCTCTTCTCGTTGCATTCGACGGCTACGCCAACCGGGTACAACAAAACTGTACGAGGTAGTGTTTGACAATCAAGTTCGAATAGATGTTCTGATATCGCACTTTACTTCCTTTAGGGGTTGGATGCTTTCATTTATCATTGGTGAATTGTTGTTTAAAGTCAAAACCCCATTTTACTGGCTGCCTAAGAATAAATATCAAAGGGAGTACTTTTCACAACTATCTCGGACCATTCATACTCACTTGAATTCAATAACATTCCATCCAACTTTATTGCCTTCCTAATTAAATTTTTTTTCTCACTTATATGTATATTTTGCTAGGATTCATCTATGATAAATCGGAAATGTGTAAAAACACCCCTCTTTCTTCCAAATAAAAATATAAAAAGTAAAAGTGGCCATATAGCACGTGGTGTTCCTAAGTGGTCACTCTCCCAAGTACTGAGCACATCCGAATGTGCTTATCTTTGGTGATCGAATGAGAACGGGAGAATTGACCATAATATGGCCGTTGGCAGACGTTTGATCATAAATACCTAAAAGCAAAGTAAGGAATATTTGAAGGAAGTAGGGATTGCTTCGAAAATGGTAAGAAATATACTTGTATGTTAGAGGTAGCATAGAGAAAAGTTACACATATTTAAGTAAACTATCGAATACTTCAAATTGTATCGAAACTTTACCTCTAAATACGAGTATATTCCTCCTCCCTGTTCGATTCCTGGTCTTGGAGGGCATTAACGTTGTTAATCAAAACAACAAAAAAACATGCATTTATTTGTTGTACTACAACAATTTATTTATAGTATAGTAGTGTGGAGACAATGCTCTTAGAAAGAATGAAATTTAAACTGTCCATTCGACAACAGTTGAGTGAACAATAATGGAATACAATAAAAACCATTCAAATGGCAACCAACAATTGAAATCTTTTGAATTGCAAAAGACTGAAATCTATTGATCGGTATAATAACAATCGAACAAGAATGGGAGGATCCGATAACAATGGAATCTTTTCTTATTCTTCCCCCATAACAATACCTTTGAACTGATTTTACAAAAGAGGGATAGTTGTTTCCACAGAACAAAGTGTTCTAACAGTCATTTCAATTAATAATAACTCCAAGCATGTTAGCTGTGTTTATCGTTCTCTCTTCTCGTTGCATTCGACGGCTACGCCAACCGGGTACAACAAAACTGTACGAGGTAGTGTTTGACAATCAAGTTCGAATAGATGTTCTGATATCGCACTTTACTTCCTTTAGGGGTTGGATGCTTTCATTTATCATTGGTGAATTGTTGTTTAAAGTCAAAACCCCATTTTACTGGCTGCCTAAGAATAAATATCAAAGGGAGTACTTTTCACAACTATCTCGGACCATTCATACTCACTTGAATTCAATAACATTCCATCCAACTTTATTGCCTTCCTAATTAAATTTTTTTTCTCACTTATATGTATATTTTGCTAGGATTCATCTATGATAAATCGGAAATGTGTAAAAACACCCCTCTTTCTTCCAAATAAAAATATAAAAAGTAAAAGTGGCCATATAGCACGTGGTGTTCCTAAGTGGTCACTCTACCAAGTACTGAGCACATCCGAATGTGCTTATCTTTGGTGATCGAATGAGAACGGGAGAATTGACCATAATATGGCCGTTGGCAGACGTTTGATCATAAATACCTAAAAGCAAAGTAAGGAATATTTGAAGGCAGTAGGGATTGCTTCGAAAATGGTAAGAAATATACTTGTATGTTAGAGGTAGCATAGAGAAAAGTTACACATATTTAAGTAAACTATCGAATACTTCAAATTGTATCGAAACTTTACCTCTAAATACGAGTATATTCCTCCTCCCTGTTCGATTCCTGGTCTTGGAGGGCATTAACGTTGTTAATCAAAACAACAAAAAAACATGCATTTATTTGTTGTACTACAACAATTTATTTATAGTATAGTAGTGTGGAGACAATGCTCTTAGAAAGAATGAAATTAAAACAGTCCATTCGACAACAGTTGAGTGAACAATAATGGAATACAATAAAAACCATTCAAATGGCAACCAACAATTGAAATCTTTTGAATTGCAAAAGACTGAAATCTATTGATCGGTATAATAACAATCGAACAAGAATGGGAGGATCCGATAACAATGGAAACTTTTCTTATTCTTCCTGCAAAACAATACCTTTGAACTGATTTTACAAAAGAGGGATAGTTGTTTCCACAGAACAAAGTGTTCTAACAGTCATTTCAATTAATAATAACTCCAAGCATGTTAGCTGTGTTTATCGTTCTCTCTTCTCGTTGCATTCGACGGCTACGCCAACCGGGTACAACAAAACTGTACGAGGTAGTGTTTGACAATCAAGTTCGAATAGATGTTCTGATATCGCACTTTACTTCCTTTAGGGGTTGGATGCTTTCATTTATCATTGGTGAATTGTTGTTTAAAGTCAAAACCCCATTTTACTGGCTGCCTAAGAATAAATATAAAAGGGGGTACTTTTCACAACTATCTCGGACCATTCATACTCACTTGAATTCAATAACATTCCATCCAACTTTATTGCCTTCCTAATTAAATTTTTTTTCTCACTTATATGTATATTTTGCTAGGATTCATCTATGATAAATCGGAAATGTGTAAAAACACCCCTCTTTCTTCCAAATAAAAATATAAAAAGTAAAAGTGGCCATATAGCACGTGGTGTTCCTAAGTGGTCACTCTCCCAAGTACTGAGCACATCCGAATGTGCTTATCTTTGGTGATCGAATGAGAACGGGAGAATTGACCATAATATGGCCGTTGGCAGACGTTTGATCATAAATACCTAAAAGCAAAGTAAGGAATATTTGAAGGCAGTAGGGATTGCTTCGAAAATGGTAAGAAATATACTTGTATGTTAGAGGGAGCATAGAGAAAAGTTACACATATTTAAGTAAACTATCGAATACTTCAAATTGTATCGAAACTTTACCTCTAAATACGAGTATATTCCTCCTCCCTGTTCGATTCCTGGTCTTGGAGGGCATTAACGTTGTTAATCAGAACAGCAAATAAAAAACATGCCTTTATTTGTTGTACTACAACAATTTATTTATAGTATAGTAGTGTGGAGACAATGCTCTTAGAAAGAATGAAATTTAAACTGTCCATTCGACAACAGTTGAGTGAACAATAATGGAATACAATAAAAACCATTCAAATGGCAACCAACAATTGAAATCTTTTGAATTGCAAAAGACTGAAATCTATTGATCGGTATAACAACAATCGAACAAGACTGGGAGGATCCGATAACAATGGAATCTTTTCTTATTCTTCCCCCATAACAATACCTTTGAACTGATTTTACAAAAGAGGGATAGTTGTTTCCACAGAACAAAGCGTTCTAACAGTCATTTCAATTAATAATAACCCCAAGCATGTTAGCTGTGTTTATCGTTCTCTCTTCTCTTTGCATTCGACGGCTACGCCAACCGGGTACAACAAAACTGTACGAGGTAGTGTTTGACAATCAAGTTCGAATAGATGTTCTGATATCGCACTTTACTTCCTTTAGGGGTTGGATACTATGATCTATCATTGGTGAATTGTTGTTGAATGTCAAAACCCCATTTTACTGGCTGCCTGCGAATAAATATCTAAGGGGGTACTTTTCACAACTATCTCGGACCATTCATACTCACTTGAATTCAATAACATTCCATCCAACTTTATTGCCTTCCTAATTACATTTTTTTTCTCACTTATATGTCTATTTTGCTAGGATTCATCTATGATAAATCGGAAATGTGTAAAAACACCCCTCTTTCTTGCAAATAAAAATATAAAAAGTAAAAGTGGCCATATAAATAGCACGTGGTGTTCCTAAGTGGTCTCTCTCCCAAGTACTGAGCACATCCGAATGTGCTTATCTTTGGTGATCGAATGAGAACGGGAGAATTGACCATAATATGGCCGTTGGCAGACGTTTGATCATAAATACCTAAAAGCAAAGTAAGGAATATTTGAAGGCACTAGGGATTGCTTCGAAAATGGTAAGAAATATACTTGTATGTTAGAGGGAGCATAGAGAAAAGTTACACATATTTAAGTAAACTATCGAATACTTCAAATTGTATCGAAACTTTACCTCTAAATACGAGTATATTCCTCCTCCCTGTTCGATTCCTGGTCTTGGAGGGCATTAACGTTGTTAATCAGAACAGCAAATAAAAAACATGCCTTTATTTGTTGTACTACAACAATTTATTTATAGTATAGTAGTGTGGAGACAATGCTCTTAGAAAGAATGAAATTTAAACTGTCCATAAGACAACAGTTGAGTGAACAATAATGGAATACAATAAAAACCATTCAAATGGCAACCAACAATTGAAATCTTTTGAATTGCAAAAGACTGAAATCTATTGATCGGTATAACAACAATCGAACAAGACTGGGAGGATCCGATAACAATGGAATCTTTTCTTATTCTTCCCCCATAACAATACCTTTGAACTGATTTTACAAAAGAGGGATAGTTGTTTCCACAGAACAAAGCGTTCTAACAGTCATTTCAATTAATAATAACCCCAAGCATGTTAGCTGTGTTTATCGTTCTCTCTTCTCTTTGCATTCGACGGCTACGCCAACCGGGTACAACAAAACTGTACGAGGTAGTGTTTGACAATCAAGTTCGAATAGATGTTCTGATATCGCACTTTACTTCCTTTAGGGGTTGGATACTATGATCTATCATTGGTGAATTGTTGTTGAATGTCAAAACCCCATTTTACTGGCTGCCTGCGAATAAATATCTAAGGGGGTACTTTTCACAACTATCTCGGACCATTCATACTCACTTGAATTCAATAACATTCCATCCAACTTTATTGCCTTCCTAATTACATTTTTTTTCTCACTTATATGTCTATTTTGCTAGGATTCATCTATGATAAATCGGAAATGTGTAAAAACACCCCTCTTTCTTGCAAATAAAAATATAAAAAGTAAAAGTGGCCATATAAATAGCACGTGGTGTTCCTAAGTGGTCACTCTCCCAAGTACTGAGCACATCCGAATGTGCTTATCTTTGGTGATCGAATGAGAACGGGAGAATTGACCATAATATGGCCGTTGGCAGACGTTTGATCATAAATACCTGAAAAAAATTGAGGAATATTTGAAGGCAGTAGGGATTGCTTCGAAAATGGTTAGAAATATACTTGTACGTTAGAGGGAGCATAGAGAAAAGTTACACATATTTAAGTAAACTATCGAATACTTCAAATTGTATCGAAACTTTACCTCTAAATACGAGTATATTCCTCCTCCCTGTTCGATTCCTGGTCTTGGAGGGCATTAACGTTGTTAATCAGAACAGCAAATAAAAAACATGCCTTTATTTGTTGTACTACAACAATTTATTTATAGTATAGTAGTGTGGAGACAATGCTCTTAGAAAGAATGAAATTTAAACTGTCCATTCGACAACAGTTGAGTGAACAATAATGGAATACAATAAAAACCATTCAAATGGCAACCAACAATTGAAATCTTTTGAATTGCAAAAGACTGAAATCTATTGATCGGTATAACAACAATCGAACAAGACTGGGAGGATCCGATAACAATGGAATCTTTTCTTATTCTTCCCCCATAACAATACCTTTGAACTGATTTTACAAAAGAGGGATAGTTGTTTCCACAGAACAAAGCGTTCTAACAGTCATTTCAATTAATAATAACCCCAAGCATGTTAGCTGTGTTTATCGTTCTCTCTTCTCTTTGCATTCGACGGCTACGCCAACCGGGTACAACAAAACTGTACGAGGTAGTGTTTGACAATCAAGTTCGAATAGATGTTCTGATATCGCACTTTACTTCCTTTAGGGGTTGGATACTATGATCTATCATTGGTGAATTGTTGTTGAATGTCAAAACCCCATTTTACTGGCTGCCTGCGAATAAATATCTAAGGGGGTACTTTTCACAACTATCTCGGACCATTCATACTCACTTGAATTCAATAACATTCCATCCAACTTTATTGCCTTCCTAATTACATTTTTTTTCTCACTTATATGTATATTTTGCTAGGATTCATCTATGATAAATCGGAAATGTGTAAAAACACCCCTCTTTCTTGCAAATAAAAATATAAAAAGTAAAAGTGGCCATATAAATAGCACGTGGTGTTCCTAAGTGGTCACTCTCCCAAGTACTGAGCACATCCGAATGTGCTTATCTTTGGTGATCGAATGAGAACGGGAGAATTGACCATAATATGGCCGTTGGCAGACGTTTGATCATAAATACCTGAAAAAAATTGAGGAATATTTGAAGGCAGTAGGGATTGCTTCGAAAATGGTTAGAAATATACTTGTACGTTAGAGGGAGCATAGAGAAAAGTTACACATATTTAAGTAAACTATCGAATACTTCAAATTGTATCGAAACTTTACCTCTAAATACGAGTATATTCCTCCTCCCTGTTCGATTCCTGGTCTTGGAGGGCATTAACGTTGTTAATCATAACAGCAAATAGAAAACATGCCTTTATTTGTTGTACTACAACAATTTATTTATAGTATAGTAGTGTGGAGACAATGCTTTTAGAAAGAATGAAATTTAAACTGTCCATTCGACAACAGTTGAGTGAACAATAATGGAATACAATAAAAACCATTCAAATGGCAACCAACAATTGAAATCTTTTGAATTGCAAAAGACTGAAATCTATTGATCGGTATAACAACAATCGAACAAGACTGGGAGGATCCGATAACAATGGAATCTTTTCTTATTCTTCCCCCATAACAATACCTTTGAACTGATTTTACAAAAGAGGGATAGTTGTTTCCACAGAACAAAGCGTTCTAACAGTCATTTCAATTAATAATAACCCCAAGCATGTTAGCTGTGTTTATCGTTGTCTCTTCTCTTTGCATTCGACGGCTACGCCAACCGGGTACAACAAAACTGTACGAGGTAGTGTTTGACAATCAAGTTCGAATAGATGTTCTGATATCGCACTTTACTTCCTTTAGGGGTTGGATACTATGATTTATCATTGGTGAATTGTTGTTGAATGTCAAAACCCCATTTTACTGGCTGCCTGCGAATAAATATCTAAGGGGGTACTTTTCACAACTATCTCGGACCATTCATACTCACTTGAATTCAATAACATTCCATACAACTTTATTGCCTTCCTAATTACATTTTTTTTCTCACTTATATGTATATTTTGCTAGGATTCATCTATGATAAATCGGAAATGTGTAAAAACACCCCTCTTTCTTGCAAATAAAAATATAAAAAGTAAAAGTGGCCATATAAATAGCACGTGGTGTTCCTAAGTGGTCACTCTCCCAAGTACTGAGCACATCCGAATGTGCTTATCTTTGGTGATCGAATGAGAACGGGAGAATTGACCATAATATGGCCGTTGGCAGACGTTTGATCATAAATACCTGAAAAAAATTGAGGAATATTTGAAGGCAGTAGGGATTGCTTCGAAAATGGTTAGAAATATACTTGTACGTTAGAGGGAGCATAGAGAAAAGTTACACATATTTAAGTAAACTATCGAATACTTCAAATTGTATCGAAACTTTACCTCTAAATACGAGTATATTCCTCCTCCCTGTTCGATTCCTGGTCTTGGAGGGCATTAACGTTGTTAATCAGAACAGCAAATAAAAAACATGCCTTTATTTGTTGTACTACAACAATTTATTTATAGTATAGTAGTGTGGAGACAATGCTCTTAGAAAGAATGAAATTTAAACTGTCCATTCGACAACAGTTGAGTGAACAATAATGGAATACAATAAAAACCATTCAAATGGCAACCAACAATTGAAATCTTTTGAATTGCAAAAGACTGAAATCTATTGATCGGTATAACAACAATCGAACAAGACTGGGAGGATCCGATAACAATGGAATCTTTTCTTATTCTTCCCCCATAACAATACCTTTGAACTGATTTTACAAAAGAGGGATAGTTGTTTCCACAGAACAAAGCGTTCTAACAGTCATTTCAATTAATAATAACCCCAAGCATGTTAGCTGTGTTTATCGTTCTCTCTTCTCTTTGCATTCGACGGCTACGCCAACCGGGTACAACAAAACTGTACGAGGTAGTGTTTGACAATCAAGTTCGAATAGATGTTCTGATATCGCACTTTACTTCCTTTAGGGGTTGGATACTATGATCTATCATTGGTGAATTGTTGTTGAATGTCAAAACCCCATTTTACTGGCTGCCTGCGAATAAATATCTAAGGGGGTACTTTTCACAACTATCTCGGACCATTCATACTCACTTGAATTCAATAACATTCCATCCAACTTTATTGCCTTCCTAATTACATTTTTTTTCTCACTTATATGTCTATTTTGCTAGGATTCATCTATGATAAATCGGAAATGTGTAAAAACACCCCTCTTTCTTGCAAATAAAAATATAAAAAGTAAAAGTGGCCATATAAATAGCACGTGGTGTTCCTAAGTGGTCACTCTCCCAAGTACTGAGCACATCCGAATGTGCTTATCTTTGGTGATCGAATGAGAACGGGAGAATTGACCATAATATGGCCGTTGGCAGACGTTTGATCATAAATACCTGAAAAAAATTGAGGAATATTTGAAGGCAGTAGGGATTGCTTCGAAAATGGTTAGAAATATACTTGTACGTTAGAGGGAGCATAGAGAAAAGTTACACATATTTAAGTAAACTATCGAATACTTCAAATTGTATCGAAACTTTACCTCTAAATACGAGTATATTCCTCCTCCCTGTTCGATTCCTGGTCTTGGAGGGCATTAACGTTGTTAATCAGAACAGCAAATAAAAAACATGCCTTTATTTGTTGTACTACAACAATTTATTTATAGTATAGTAGTGTGGAGACAATGCTCTTAGAAAGAATGAAATTTAAACTGTCCATTCGACAACAGTTGAGTGAACAATAATGGAATACAATAAAAACCATTCAAATGGCAACCAACAATTGAAATCTTTTGAATTGCAAAAGACTGAAATCTATTGATCGGTATAACAACAATCGAACAAGACTGGGAGGATCCGATAACAATGGAATCTTTTCTTATTCTTCCCCCATAACAATACCTTTGAACTGATTTTACAAAAGAGGGATAGTTGTTTCCACAGAACAAAGCGTTCTAACAGTCATTTCAATTAATAATAACCCCAAGCATGTTAGCTGTGTTTATCGTTGTCTCTTCTCTTTGCATTCGACGGCTACGCCAACCGGGTACAACAAAACTGTACGAGGTAGTGTTTGACAATCAAGTTCGAATAGATGTTCTGATATCGCACTTTACTTCCTTTAGGGGTTGGATACTATGATTTATCATTGGTGAATTGTTGTTGAATGTCAAAACCCCATTTTACTGGCTGCCTGCGAATAAATATCTAAGGGGGTACTTTTCACAACTATCTCGGACCATTCATACTCACTTGAATTCAATAACATTCCATACAACTTTATTGCCTTCCTAATTACATTTTTTTTCTCACTTATATGTATATTTTGCTAGGATTCATCTATGATAAATCGGAAATGTGTAAAAACACCCCTCTTTCTTCCAAATAAAAATATAAAAAGTAAAAGTGGCCATATAGCACGTGGTGTTCCTAAGTGGTCACTCTCCCAAGTACTGAGCACATCCGAATGTGCTTATCTTTGGTGATCGAATGAGAACGGGAGAATTGACCATAATATGGCCGTTGGCAGACGTTTGATCATAAATACCTGAAAAAAATTGAGGAATATTTGAAGGCAGTAGGGATTGCTTCGAAAATGGTTAGAAATATACTTGTACGTTAGAGGGAGCATAGAGAAAAGTTACACATATTTAAGTAAACTATCGAATACTTCAAATTGTATCGAAACTTTACCTCTAAATACGAGTACATTCCTCCTCCCTGTTCGATTCCTGGTCTTGGAGGGCATTAACGTTGTTAATCAGAACAGCAAATAAAAAACATGCCTTTATTTGTTGTACTACAACAATTTATTTATAGTATAGTAGTGTGGAGACAATGCTCTTAGAAAGAATGAAATTTAAACAGTCCATTCGACAACAGTTGAGTGAACAATAATGGAATACAATAAAAACCATTCAAATGGCAACCAACAATTGAAATCTTTTGAATTGCAAAAGACTGAAATCTATTGATCGGTATAACAACAATCGAACAAGACTGGGAGGATCCGATAACAATGGAATCTTTTCTTATTCTTCCCCCATAACAATACCTTTGAACTGATTTTACAAAAGAGGGATAGTTGTTTCCACAGAACAAAGCGTTCTAACAGTCATTTCAATTAATAATAACCCCAAGCATGTTAGCTGTGTTTATCGTTCTCTCTTCTCTTTGCATTCGACGGCTACGCCAACCGGGTACAACAAAACTGTACGAGGTAGTGTTTGACAATCAAGTTCGAATAGATGTTCTGATATCGCACTTTACTTCCTTTAGGGGTTGGATACTATGATCTATCATTGGTGAATTGTTGTTGAATGTCAAAACCCCATTTTACTGGCTGCCTGCGAATAAATATCTAAGGGGGTACTTTTCACAACTATCTCGGACCATTCATACTCACTTGAATTCAATAACATTCCATACAACTTTATTGCCTTCCTAATTACATTTTTTTTCTCACTTATATGTATATTTTGCTAGGATTCATCTATGATAAATCGGAAATGTGTAAAAACACCCCTCTTTCTTCCAAATAAAAATATAAAAAGTAAAAGTGGCCATATAGCACGTGGTGTTCCTAAGTGGTCACTCTCCCAAGTACTGAGCACATCCGAATGTGCTTATCTTTGGTGATCGAATGAGAACGGGAGAATTGACCATAATATGGCCGTTGGCAGACGTTTGATCATAAATACCTGAAAAAAAATTGAGGAATATTTGAAGGCAGTAGGGATTGCTTCGAAAATGGTTAGAAATATACTTGTACATTAGAAGGAGCATAGAGAAAAGTTACACATATTTAAGTAAACTATCGAATACTTCAAATTGTATCGAAACTTTACCTCTAAATACGAGTACATTCCTCCTCCCTGTTCGATTCCTGGTCTTGGAGGGCATTAACGTTGTTAATCAGAACAGCAAATAAAAAACATGCCTTTATTTGTTGTACTACAACAATTTATTTATAGTATAGTAGTGTGGAGACAATGCTCTTAGAAAGAATGAAATTTAAACAGTCCGTTCGACAACAGTTGAGTGAACAATAATGGAATACAATAAAAACCATTCAAATGGCAACCAACAATTGAAATCTTTTGAATTGCAAAAGACTGAAATCTATTGATCGGTATAACAACAATCGAACAAGACTGGGAGGATCCGATAACAATGGAATCTTTTCTTATTCTTCCCCCATAACAATACCTTTGAACTGATTTTACAAAAGAGGGATAGTTGTTTCCACAGAACAAAGCGTTCTAACAGTCATTTCAATTAATAATAACACCAAGCATGTTAGCTGTGTTTATCGTTCTCTCTTCTCTTTGCATTCGACGGCTACGCCAACCGGGTACAACAAAACTGTACGAGGTAGTGTTTGACAATCAAGTTCGAATGGATGTTCTGATATCGCACTTTACTTCCTTTAGGGGTTGGATACTATGATTTATCATTGGTGAATTGTTGTTGAATGTCAAAACCCCATTTTACTGGCTGCCTGCGAATAAATATCTAAGGGGGTACTTTTCACAACTATCTCGGACCATTCATACTCACTTGAATTCAATAACATTCCATACAACTTTATTGCCTTCCTAATTACATTTTTTTTCTCACTTATATGTATATTTTGCTAGGATTCATCTATGATAAATCGGAAATGTGTAAAAACACCCCTCTTTCTTCCAAATAAAAATATAAAAAGTAAAAGTGGCCATATAGCACGTGGTGTTCCTAAGTGGTCACTCTCCCAAGTACTGAGCACATCCGAATGTGCTTATCTTTGGTGATCGAATGAGAACGGGAGAATTGACCATAATATGGCCGTTGGCAGACGTTTGATCATAAATACCTGAAAAAAATTGAGGAATATTTGAAGGCAGTAGGGATTGCTTCGAAAATGGTTAGAAATATACTTGTACGTTAGAGGGAGCATAGAGAAAAGTTACACATATTTAAGTAAACTATCGAATACTTCAAATTGTATCGAAACTTTACCTCTAAATACGAGTACATTCCTCCTCCCTGTTCGATTCCTGGTCTTGGAGGGCATTAACGTTGTTAATCAGAACAGCAAATAAAAAACATGCCTTTATTTGTTGTACTACAACAATTTATTTATAGTATAGTAGTGTGGAGACAATGCTCTTAGAAAGAATGAAATTTAAACAGTCCATTCGACAACAGTTGAGTGAACAATAATGGAATACAATAAAAACCATTCAAATGGCAACCAACAATTGAAATCTTTTGAATTGCAAAAGACTGAAATCTATTGATCGGTATAACAACAATCGAACAAGACTGGGAGGATCCGATAACAATGGAATCTTTTCTTATTCTTCCCCCATAACAATACCTTTGAACTGATTTTACAAAAGAGGGATAGTTGTTTCCACAGAACAAAGCGTTCTAACAGTCATTTCAATTAATAATAACCCCAAGCATGTTAGCTGTGTTTATCGTTCCCTTTCTCTTTGCATTCGACGGCTACGCCAACCGGGTACAACAAAACTGTACGAGGTAGTGTTTGACAATCAAGTTCGAATAGATGTTCTGATATCGCACTTTACTTCCTTTAGGGGTTGGATACTATGATCTATCATTGGTGAATTGTTGTTGAATGTCAAAACCCCATTTTACTGGCTGCCTGCGAATAAATACCTAAGGGGGTACTTTTCACAACTATCTCGGACCATTCATACTCACTTGAATTCAATAACATTCCATCCAACTTTATTGCCTTCCTAATTACATTTTTTTTCTCACTTATATGTATATTTTGCTAGGATTCATCTATGATAAATCGGAAATGTGTAAAAACAACCCTCTTTCTTGCAAATAAAAATATAAAAAGTAAAAGTGGCCATATAAATAGCACGTGGTGTTCCTAAGTGGTCACTCTCCCAAGTACTGAGCACATCCGAATGTGCTTATCTTTGGTGATCGAATGAGAACGGGAGAATTGACCATAATATGGCCGTTGGCAGACGTTTGATCATAAATACCTGAAAAAAATTGAGGAATATTTGAAGGCAGTAGGGATTGCTTCGAAAATGGTTAGAAATATACTTGTACGTTAGAGGGAGCATAGAGAAAAGTTACACATATTTAAGTAAACTATCGAATACTTCAAATTGTATCGAAACTTTACCTCTAAATACGAGTATATTCCTCCTCCCTGTTCGATTCCTGGTCTTGGAGGGCATTAACGTTGTTAATCAGAACAGCAAATAAAAAACATGCCTTTATTTGTTGTACTACAACAATTTATTTATAGTATAGTAGTGTGGAGACAATGCTCTTAGAAAGAATGAAATTTAAACTGTCCATTCGACAACAGTTGAGTGAACAATAATGGAATACAATAAAAACCATTCAAATGGCAACCAACAATTGAAATCTTTTGAATTGCAAAAGACTGAAATCTATTGATCGGTATAACAACAATCGAACAAGACTGGGAGGATCCGATAACAATGGAATCTTTTCTTATTCTTCCCCCATAACAATACCTTTGAACTGATTTTACAAAAGAGGGATAGTTGTTTCCACAGAACAAAGCGTTCTAACAGTCATTTCAATTAATAATAACACCAAGCATGTTAGCTGTGTTTATCGTTCTCTCTTCTCTTTGCATTCGACGGCTACGCCAACCGGGTACAACAAAACTGTACGAGGTAGTGTTTGACAATCAAGTTCGAATGGATGTTCTGATATCGCACTTTACTTCCTTTAGGGGTTGGATACTATGATTTATCATTGGTGAATTGTTGTTGAATGTCAAAACCCCATTTTACTGGCTGCCTGCGAATAAATATCTAAGGGGGTACTTTTCACAACTATCTCGGACCATTCATACTCACTTGAATTCAATAACATTCCATACAACTTTATTGCCTTCCTAATTACATTTTTTTTCTCACTTATATGTATATTTTGCTAGGATTCATCTATGATAAATCGGAAATGTGTAAAAACACCCCTCTTTCTTCCAAATAAAAATATAAAAAGTAAAAGTGGCCATATAGCACGTGGTGTTCCTAAGTGGTCACTCTCCCAAGTACTGAGCACATCCGAATGTGCTTATCTTTGGTGATCGAATGAGAACGGGAGAATTGACCATAATATGGCCGTTGGCAGACGTTTGATCATAAATACCTGAAAAAAATTGAGGAATATTTGAAGGCAGTAGGGATTGCTTCGAAAATGGTTAGAAATATACTTGTACGTTAGAGGGAGCATAGAGAAAAGTTACACATATTTAAGTAAACTATCGAATACTTCAAATTGTATCGAAACTTTACCTCTAAATACGAGTACATTCCTCCTCCCTGTTCGATTCCTGGTCTTGGAGGGCATTAACGTTGTTAATCAGAACAGCAAATAAAAAACATGCCTTTATTTGTTGTACTACAACAATTTATTTATAGTATAGTAGTGTGGAGACAATGCTCTTAGAAAGAATGAAATTTAAACAGTCCATTCGACAACAGTTGAGTGAACAATAATGGAATACAATAAAAACCATTCAAATGGCAACCAACAATTGAAATCTTTTGAATTGCAAAAGACTGAAATCTATTGATCGGTATAACAACAATCGAACAAGACTGGGAGGATCCGATAACAATGGAATCTTTTCTTATTCTTCCCCCATAACAATACCTTTGAACTGATTTTACAAAAGAGGGATAGTTGTTTCCACAGAACAAAGCGTTCTAACAGTCATTTCAATTAATAATAACCCCAAGCATGTTAGCTGTGTTTATCGTTCCCTTTCTCTTTGCATTCGACGGCTACGCCAACCGGGTACAACAAAACTGTACGAGGTAGTGTTTGACAATCAAGTTCGAATAGATGTTCTGATATCGCACTTTACTTCCTTTAGGGGTTGGATACTATGATCTATCATTGGTGAATTGTTGTTGAATGTCAAAACCCCATTTTACTGGCTGCCTGCGAATAAATACCTAAGGGGGTACTTTTCACAACTATCTCGGACCATTCATACTCACTTGAATTCAATAACATTCCATCCAACTTTATTGCCTTCCTAATTACATTTTTTTTCTCACTTATATGTATATTTTGCTAGGATTCATCTATGATAAATCGGAAATGTGTAAAAACAACCCTCTTTCTTGCAAATAAAAATATAAAAAGTAAAAGTGGCCATATAAATAGCACGTGGTGTTCCTAAGTGGTCACTCTCCCAAGTACTGAGCACATCCGAATGTGCTTATCTTTGGTGATCGAATGAGAACGGGAGAATTGACCATAATATGGCCGTTGGCAGACGTTTGATCATAAATACCTGAAAAAAATTGAGGAATATTTGAAGGCAGTAGGGATTGCTTCGAAAATGGTTAGAAATATACTTGTACGTTAGAGGGAGCATAGAGAAAAGTTACACATATTTAAGTAAACTATCGAATACTTCAAATTGTATCGAAACTTTACCTCTAAATACGAGTATATTCCTCCTCCCTGTTCGATTCCTGGTCTTGGAGGGCATTAACGTTGTTAATCAGAACAGCAAATAAAAAACATGCCTTTATTTGTTGTACTACAACAATTTATTTATAGTATAGTAGTGTGGAGACAATGCTCTTAGAAAGAATGAAATTTAAACTGTCCATTCGACAACAGTTGAGTGAACAATAATGGAATACAATAAAAACCATTCAAATGGCAACCAACAATTGAAATCTTTTGAATTGCAAAAGACTGAAATCTATTGATCGGTATAACAACAATCGAACAAGACTGGGAGGATCCGTTAACAATGGAATCTTTTCTTACTCTTCCCCCATAACAATACCTTTGAACTGATTTTACAAAAGAGGGATAGTTGTTTCCACAGAACAAAGCGTTCTAACAGTCATTTCAATTAATAATAACCCCAAGCATGTTAGCTGTGTTTATCGTTCTCTCTTCTCTTTGCATTCGACGGCTACGCCAACCGGGTACAACAAAACTGTACGAGGTAGTGTTTGACAATCAAGTTCGAATGGATGTTCTGATATCGCACTTTACTTCCTTTAGGGGTTGGATACTATGATTTATCATTGGTGAATTGTTGTTGAATGTCAAAACCCCATTTTACTGGCTGCCTGCGAATAAATATCTAAGGGGGTACTTTTCACAACTATCTCGGACCATTCATACTCACTTGAATTCAATAACATTCCATACAACTTTATTGCCTTCCTAATTACATTTTTTTTCTCACTTATATGTATATTTTGCTAGGATTCATCTATGATAAATCGGAAATGTGTAAAAACACCCCTCTTTCTTCCAAATAAAAATATAAAAAGTAAAAGTGGCCATATAGCACGTGGTGTTCCTAAGTGGTCACTCTCCCAAGTACTGAGCACATCCGAATGTGCTTATCTTTGTTGATCGAATGAGAACGGGAGAATTGACCATAATATGGCCGTTGGCAGACGTTTGATCATAAATACCTGAAAAAAATTGAGGAATATTTGAAGGCAGTAGGGATTGCTTCGAAAATGGTTAGAAATATACTTGTACGTTAGAGGGAGCATAGAGAAAAGTTACACATATTTAAGTAAACTATCGAATACTTCAAATTGTATCGAAACTTTACCTCTAAATACGAGTACATTCCTCCTCCCTGTTCGATTCCTGGTCTTGGAGGGCATTAACGTTGTTAATCAGAACAGCAAATAAAAAACATGCCTTTATTTGTTGTACTACAACAATTTATTTATAGTATAGTAGTGTGGAGACAATGCTCTTAGAAAGAATGAAATTTAAACAGTCCATTCGACAACAGTTGAGTGAACAATAATGGAATACAATAAAAACCATTCAAATGGCAACCAACAATTGAAATCTTTTGAATTGCAAAAGACTGAAATCTATTGATCGGTATAACAACAATCGAACAAGACTGGGAGGATCCGTTAACAATGGAATCTTTTCTTACTCTTCCCCCATAACAATACCTTTGAACTGATTTTACAAAAGAGGGATAGTTGTTTCCACAGAACAAAGCGTTCTAACAGTCATTTCAATTAATAATAACCCCAAGCATGTTAGCTGTGTTTATCGTTCTCTCTTCTCTTTGCATTCGACGGCTACGCCAACCGGGTACAACAAAACTGTACGAGGTAGTGTTTGACAATCAAGTTCGAATGGATGTTCTGATATCGCACTTTACTTCCTTTAGGGGTTGGATACTATGATTTATCATTGGTGAATTGTTGTTGAATGTCAAAACCCCATTTTACTGGCTGCCTGCGAATAAATATCTAAGGGGGTACTTTTCACAACTATCTCGGACCATTCATACTCACTTGAATTCAATAACATTCCATACAACTTTATTGCCTTCCTAATTACATTTTTTTTCTCACTTATATGTATATTTTGCTAGGATTCATCTATGATAAATCGGAAATGTGTAAAAACACCCCTCTTTCTTCCAAATAAAAATATAAAAAGTAAAAGTGGCCATATAGCACGTGGTGTTCCTAAGTGGTCACTCTCCCAAGTACTGAGCACATCCGAATGTGCTTATCTTTGTTGATCGAATGAGAACGGGAGAATTGACCATAATATGGCCGTTGGCAGACGTTTGATCATAAATACCTGAAAAAAATTGAGGAATATTTGAAGGCAGTAGGGATTGCTTCGAAAATGGTTAGAAATATACTTGTACGTTAGAGGGAGCATAGAGAAAAGTTACACATATTTAAGTAAACTATCGAATACTTCAAATTGTATCGAAACTTTACCTCTAAATACGAGTACATTCCTCCTCCCTGTTCGATTCCTGGTCTTGGAGGGCATTAACGTTGTTAATCAGAACAGCAAATAAAAAACATGCCTTTATTTGTTGTACTACAACAATTTATTTATAGTATAGTAGTGTGGAGACAATGCTCTTAGAAAGAATGAAATTTAAACAGTCCATTCGACAACAGTTGAGTGAACAATAATGGAATACAATAAAAACCATTCAAATGGCAACCAACAATTGAAATCTTTTGAATTGCAAAAGACTGAAATCTATTGATCGGTATAACAACAATCGAACAAGACTGGGAGGATCCGATAACAATGGAATCTTTTCTTATTCTTCCCCCATAACAATACCTTTGAACTGATTTTACAAAAGAGGGATAGTTGTTTCCACAGAACAAAGCGTTCTAACAGTCATTTCAATTAATAATAACCCCAAGCATGTTAGCTGTGTTTATCGTTCTCTCTTCTCTTTGCATTCGACGGCTACGCCAACCGGGTACAACAAAACTGTACGAGGTAGTGTTTGACAATCAAGTTCGAATAGATGTTCTGATATCGCACTTTACTTCCTTTAGGGGTTGGATACTATGATCTATCATTGGTGAATTGTTGTTGAATGTCAAAACCCCATTTTACTGGCTGCCTGCGAATAAATATCTAAGGGGGTACTTTTCACAACTATCTCGGACCATTCATACTCACTTGAATTCAATAACATTCCATCCAACTTTATTGCCTTCCTAATTACATTTTTTTTCTCACTTATATGTATATTTTGCTAGGATTCATCTATGATAAATCGGAAATGTGTAAAAACACCCCTCTTTCTTGCAAATAAAAATATAAAAAGTAAAAGTGGCCATATAAATAGCACGTGGTGTTCCTAAGTGGTCACTCTCCCAAGTACTGAGCACATCCGAATGTGCTTATCTTTGGTGATCGAATGAGAACGGGAGAATTGACCATAATATGGCCGTTGGCAGACGTTTGATCATAAATACCTGAAAAAAATTGAGGAATATTTGAAGGCAGTAGGGATTGCTTCGAAAATGGTTAGAAATATACTTGTACGTTAGAGGGAGCATAGAGAAAAGTTACACATATTTAAGTAAACTATCGAATACTTCAAATTGTATCGAAACTTTACCTCTAAATACGAGTACATTCCTCCTCCCTGTTCGATTCCTGGTCTTGGAGGGCATTAACGTTGTTAATCAGAACAGCAAATAAAAAACATGCCTTTATTTGTTGTACTACAACAATTTATTTATAGTATAGTAGTGTGGAGACAATGCTCTTAGAAAGAATGAAATTTAAACAGTCCATTCGACAACAGTTGAGTGAACAGTAATGGAATACAATAAAAACCATTCAAATGGCAACCAACAATTGAAATCTTTTGAATTGCAAAAGACTGAAATCTATTGATCGGTATAACAACAATCGAACAAGACTGGGAGGATCCGATAACAATGGAATCTTTTCTTATTCTTCCCCCATAACAATACCTTTGAACTGATTTTACAAAAGAGGGATAGTTGTTTCCACAGAACAAAGCGTTCTAACAGTCATTTCAATTAATAATAACCCCAAGCATGTTAGCTGTGTTTATCGTTCTCTCTTGTCTTTGCATTCGACGGCTACGCCAACCGGGTACAACAAAACTGTAAAAGGTAGTGTTTGACAATCAAGTTCAAATAGATGTTCTGATATCGCACTTTACTTCCTTTAGGGGTTGGATACTTTCATTTATCATTGGTGAATTGTTGTTGAATGTCAAAACCCCATTTTACTGGCTGCCTGCGAATAAATATCAAAGGGGGTACTTTTCACAACTATCTCGGACCATTCATACTCACTTGAATTCAATAACATTCCATCCAACTTTATTGCCTTCCTAATTACATTTTTTTTCTCACTTATATGTATATTTTGCTAGGATTCATCTATGATAAATCGGAAATGTGTAAAAACACCCCTCTTTCTTGCAAATAAAAATATAAAAAGTAAAAGTGGCCATATAAATAGCACGTGGTGTTCCTAAGTGGTCACTCTCCCAAGTACTGAGCACATCCGAATGTGCTTATCTTTGGTGATCGAATGAGAACGGGAGAATTGACCATAATATGGCCGTTGGCAGACGTTTGATCATAAATACCTGAAAAAAATTGAGGAATATTTGAAGGCAGTAGGGATTGCTTCGAAAATGGTTAGAAATATACTTGTACGTTAGAGGGAGCATAGAGAAAAGTTACACATATTTAAGTAAACTATCGAATACTTCAAATTGTATCGAAACTTTACCTCTAAATACGAGTACATTCCTCCTCCCTGTTCGATTCCTGGTCTTGGAGGGCATTAACGTTGTTAATCAGAACAGCAAATAAAAAACATGCCTTTATTTGTTGTACTACAACAATTTATTTATAGTATAGTAGTGTGGAGACAATGCTCTTAGAAAGAATGAAATTTAAACAGTCCATTCGACAACAGTTGAGTGAACAATAATGGAATACAATAAAAACCATTCAAATGGCAACCAACAATTGAAATCTTTTGAATTGCAAAAGACTGAAATCTATTGATCGGTATAACAACAATCGAACAAGACTGGGAGGATCCGATAACAATGGAATCTTTTCTTATTCTTCCCCCATAACAATACCTTTGAACTGATTTTACAAAAGAGGGATAGTTGTTTCCACAGAACAAAGCGTTCTAACAGTCATTTCAATTAATAATAACCCCAAGCATGTTAGCTGTGTTTATCGTTGTCTCTTCTCTTTGCATTCGACGGCTACGCCAACCGGGTACAACAAAACTGTACGAGGTAGTGTTTGACAATCAAGTTCGAATAGATGTTCTGATATCGCACTTTACTTCCTTTAGGGGTTGGATACTATGATCTATCATTGGTGAATTGTTGTTGAATGTCAAAACCCCATTTTACTGGCTGCCTGCGAATAAATATCTAAGGGGGTACTTTTCACAACTATCTCGGACCATTCATACTCACTTGAATTCAATAACATTCCATCCAACTTTATTGCCTTCCTAATTACATTTTTTTTCTCACTTATATGTATATTTTGCTAGGATTCATCTATGATAAATCGGAAATGTGTAAAAACACCCCTCTTTCTTGCAAATAAAAATATAAAAAGTAAAAGTGGCCATATAAATAGCACGTGGTGTTCCTAAGTGGTCACTCTCCCAAGTACTGAGCACATCCGAATGTGCTTATCTTTGGTGATCGAATGAGAACGGGAGAATTGACCATAATATGGCCGTTGGCAGACGTTTGATCATAAATACCTGAAAAAAATTGAGGAATATTTGAAGGCAGTAGGGATTGCTTCGAAAATGGTTAGAAATATACTTGTACGTTAGAGGGAGCATAGAGAAAAGTTACACATATTTAAGTAAACTATCGAATACTTCAAATTGTATCGAAACTTTACCTCTAAATACGAGTACATTCCTCCTCCCTGTTCGATTCCTGGTCTTGGAGGGCATTAACGTTGTTAATCAGAACAGCAAATAAAAAACATGCCTTTATTTGTTGTACTACAACAATTTATTTATAGTATAGTAGTGTGGAGACAATGCTCTTAGAAAGAATGAAATTTAAACAGTCCATTCGACAACAGTTGAGTGAACAGTAATGGAATACAATAAAAACCATTCAAATGGCAACCAACAATTGAAATCTTTTGAATTGCAAAAGACTGAAATCTATTGATCGGTATAACAACAATCGAACAAGACTGGGAGGATCCGATAACAATGGAATCTTTTCTTATTCTTCCCCCATAACAATACCTTTGAACTGATTTTACAAAAGAGGGATAGTTGTTTCCACAGAACAAAGCGTTCTAACAGTCATTTCAATTAATAATAACCCCAAGCATGTTAGCTGTGTTTATCGTTCTCTCTTGTCTTTGCATTCGACGGCTACGCCAACCGGGTACAACAAAACTGTAAAAGGTAGTGTTTGACAATCAAGTTCAAATAGATGTTCTGATATCGCACTTTACTTCCTTTAGGGGTTGGATACTTTCATTTATCATTGGTGAATTGTTGTTGAATGTCAAAACCCCATTTTACTGGCTGCCTGCGAATAAATATCAAAGGGGGTACTTTTCACAACTATCTCGGACCATTCATACTCACTTGAATTCAATAACATTCCATCCAACTTTATTGCCTTCCTAATTACATTTTTTTTCTCACTTATATGTATATTTTGCTAGGATTCATCTATGATAAATCGGAAATGTGTAAAAACACCCCTCTTTCTTGCAAATAAAAATATAAAAAGTAAAAGTGGCCATATAAATAGCACGTGGTGTTCCTAAGTGGTCACTCTCCCAAGTACTGAGCACATCCGAATGTGCTTATCTTTGGTGATCGAATGAGAACGGGAGAATTGACCATAATATGGCCGTTGGCAGACGTTTGATCATAAATACCTGAAAAAAATTGAGGAATATTTGAAGGCAGTAGGGATTGCTTCGAAAATGGTTAGAAATATACTTGTACGTTAGAGGGAGCATAGAGAAAAGTTACACATATTTAAGTAAACTATCGAATACTTCAAATTGTATCGAAACTTTACCTCTAAATACGAGTACATTCCTCCTCCCTGTTCGATTCCTGGTCTTGGAGGGCATTAACGTTGTTAATCAGAACAGCAAATAAAAAACATGCCTTTATTTGTTGTACTACAACAATTTATTTATAGTATAGTAGTGTGGAGACAATGCTCTTAGAAAGAATGAAATTTAAACAGTCCATTCGACAACAGTTGAGTGAACAATAATGGAATACAATAAAAACCATTCAAATGGCAACCAACAATTGAAATCTTTTGAATTGCAAAAGACTGAAATCTATTGATCGGTATAACAACAATCGAACAAGACTGGGAGGATCCGATAACAATGGAATCTTTTCTTATTCTTCCCCCATAACAATACCTTTGAACTGATTTTACAAAAGAGGGATAGTTGTTTCCACAGAACAAAGCGTTCTAACAGTCATTTCAATTAATAATAACCCCAAGCATGTTAGCTGTGTTTATCGTTGTCTCTTCTCTTTGCATTCGACGGCTACGCCAACCGGGTACAACAAAACTGTACGAGGTAGTGTTTGACAATCAAGTTCGAATAGATGTTCTGATATCGCACTTTACTTCCTTTAGGGGTTGGATACTATGATCTATCATTGGTGAATTGTTGTTGAATGTCAAAACCCCATTTTACTGGCTGCCTGCGAATAAATATCTAAGGGGGTACTTTTCACAACTATCTCGGACCATTCATACTCACTTGAATTCAATAACATTCCATCCAACTTTATTGCCTTCCTAATTACATTTTTTTTCTCACTTATATGTATATTTTGCTAGGATTCATCTATGATAAATCGGAAATGTGTAAAAACACCCCTCTTTCTTGCAAATAAAAATATAAAAAGTAAAAGTGGCCATATAAATAGCACGTGGTGTTCCTAAGTGGTCACTCTCCCAAGTACTGAGCACATCCGAATGTGCTTATCTTTGGTGATCGAATGAGAACGGGAGAATTGACCATAATATGGCCGTTGGCAGACGTTTGATCATAAATACCTGAAAAAAATTGAGGAATATTTGAAGGCAGTAGGGATTGCTTCGAAAATGGTTAGAAATATACTTGTACGTTAGAGGGAGCATAGAGAAAAGTTACACATATTTAAGTAAACTATCGAATACTTCAAATTGTATCGAAACTTTACCTCTAAATACGAGTACATTCCTCCTCCCTGTTCGATTCCTGGTCTTGGAGGGCATTAACGTTGTTAATCAGAACAGCAAATAAAAAACATGCCTTTATTTGTTGTACTACAACAATTTATTTATAGTATAGTAGTGTGGAGACAATGCTCTTAGAAAGAATGAAATTTAAACAGTCCATTCGACAACAGTTGAGTGAACAATAATGGAATACAATAAAAACCATTCAAATGGCAACCAACAATTGAAATCTTTTGAATTGCAAAAGACTGAAATCTATTGATCGGTATAACAACAATCGAACAAGACTGGGAGGATCCGATAACAATGGAATCTTTTCTTATTCTTCCCCCATAACAATACCTTTGAACTGATTTTACAAAAGAGGGATAGTTGTTTCCACAGAACAAAGCGTTCTAACAGTCATTTCAATTAATAATAACCCCAAGCATGTTAGCTGTGTTTATCGTTCTCTCTTCTCTTTGCATTCGACGGCTACGCCAACCGGGTACAACAAAACTGTACGAGGTAGTGTTTGACAATCAAGTTCGAATAGATGTTCTGATATCGCACTTTACTTCCTTTAGGGGTTGGATACTATGATCTATCATTGGTGAATTGTTGTTGAATGTCAAAACCCCATTTTACTGGCTGCCTGCGAATAAATATCTAAGGGGGTACTTTTCACAACTATCTCGGACCATTCATACTCACTTGAATTCAATAACATTCCATCCAACTTTATTGCCTTCCTAATTACATTTTTTTTCTCACTTATATGTATATTTTGCTAGGATTCATCTATGATAAATCGGAAATGTGTAAAAACACCCCTCTTTCTTGCAAATAAAAATATAAAAAGTAAAAGTGGCCATATAAATAGCACGTGGTGTTCCTAAGTGGTCACTCTCCCAAGTACTGAGCACATCCGAATGTGCTTATCTTTGGTGATCGAATGAGAACGGGAGAATTGACCATAATATGGCCGTTGGCAGACGTTTGATCATAAATACCTGAAAAAAATTGAGGAATATTTGAAGGCAGTAGGGATTGCTTCGAAAATGGTTAGAAATATACTTGTACGTTAGAGGGAGCATAGAGAAAAGTTACACATATTTAAGTAAACTATCGAATACTTCAAATTGTATCGAAACTTTACCTCTAAATACGAGTATATTCCTCCTCCCTGTTCGATTCCTGGTCTTGGAGGGCATTAACGTTGTTAATCAGAACAGCAAATAAAAAACATGCCTTTATTTGTTGTACTACAACAATTTATTTATAGTATAGTAGTGTGGAGACAATGCTCTTAGAAAGAATGAAATTTAAACTGTCCATTCGACAACAGTTGAGTGAACAGTAATGGAATACAATAAAAACCATTCAAATGGCAACCAACAATTGAAATCTTTTGAATTGCAAAAGACTGAAATCTATTGATCGGTATAACAACAATCGAACAAGACTGGGAGGATCCGATAACAATGGAATCTTTTCTTATTCTTCCCCCATAACAATACCTTTGAACTGATTTTACAAAAGAGGGATAGTTGTTTCCACAGAACAAAGCGTTCTAACAGTCATTTCAATTAATAATAACCCCAAGCATGTTAGCTGTGTTTATCGTTCTCTCTTCTCTTTGCATTCGACGGCTACGCCAACCGGGTACAACAAAACTGTACGAGGTAGTGTTTGACAATCAAGTTCGAATAGATGTTCTGATATCGCACTTTACTTCCTTTAGGGGTTGGATACTATGATCTATCATTGGTGAATTGTTGTTGAATGTCAAAACCCCATTTTACTGGCTGCCTGCGAATAAATATCTAAGGGGGTACTTTTCACAACTATCTCGGACCATTCATACTCACTTGAATTCAATAACATTCCATCCAACTTTATTGCCTTCCTAATTACATTTTTTTTCTCACTTATATGTATATTTTGCTAGGATTCATCTATGATAAATCGGAAATGTGTAAAAACACCCCTCTTTCTTGCAAATAAAAATATAAAAAGTAAAAGTGGCCATATAAATAGCACGTGGTGTTCCTAAGTGGTCACTCTCCCAAGTACTGAGCACATCCGAATGTGCTTATCTTTGGTGATCGAATGAGAACGGGAGAATTGACCATAATATGGCCGTTGGCAGACGTTTGATCATAAATACCTGAAAAAAATTGAGGAATATTTGAAGGCAGTAGGGATTGCTTCGAAAATGGTTAGAAATATACTTGTACGTTAGAGGGAGCATAGAGAAAAGTTACACATATTTAAGTAAACTATCGAATACTTCAAATTGTATCGAAACTTTACCTCTAAATACGAGTACATTCCTCCTCCCTGTTCGATTCCTGGTCTTGGAGGGCATTAACGTTGTTAATCAGAACAGCAAATAAAAAACATGCCTTTATTTGTTGTACTACAACAATTTATTTATAGTATAGTAGTGTGGAGACAATGCTCTTAGAAAGAATGAAATTTAAACAGTCCATTCGACAACAGTTGAGTGAACAATAATGGAATACAATAAAAACCATTCAAATGGCAACCAACAATTGAAATCTTTTGAATTGCAAAAGACTGAAATCTATTGATCGGTATAACAACAATCGAACAAGACTGGGAGGATCCGATAACAATGGAATCTTTTCTTATTCTTCCCCCATAACAATACCTTTGAACTGATTTTACAAAAGAGGGATAGTTGTTTCCACAGAACAAAGCGTTCTAACAGTCATTTCAATTAATAATAACCCCAAGCATGTTAGCTGTGTTTATCGTTCTCTCTTCTCTTTGCATTCGACGGCTACGCCAACCGGGTACAACAAAACTGTACGAGGTAGTGTTTGACAATCAAGTTCGAATAGATGTTCTGATATCGCACTTTACTTCCTTTAGGGGTTGGATACTATGATCTATCATTGGTGAATTGTTGTTGAATGTCAAAACCCCATTTTACTGGCTGCCTGCGAATAAATATCTAAGGGGGTACTTTTCACAACTATCTCGGACCATTCATACTCACTTGAATTCAATAACATTCCATCCAACTTTATTGCCTTCCTAATTACATTTTTTTTCTCACTTATATGTATATTTTGCTAGGATTCATCTATGATAAATCGGAAATGTGTAAAAACACCCCTCTTTCTTGCAAATAAAAATATAAAAAGTAAAAGTGGCCATATAAATAGCACGTGGTGTTCCTAAGTGGTCACTCTCCCAAGTACTGAGCACATCCGAATGTGCTTATCTTTGGTGATCGAATGAGAACGGGAGAATTGACCATAATATGGCCGTTGGCAGACGTTTGATCATAAATACCTGAAAAAAATTGAGGAATATTTGAAGGCAGTAGGGATTGCTTCGAAAATGGTTAGAAATATACTTGTACGTTAGAGGGAGCATAGAGAAAAGTTACACATATTTAAGTAAACTATCGAATACTTCAAATTGTATCGAAACTTTACCTCTAAATACGAGTATATTCCTCCTCCCTGTTCGATTCCTGGTCTTGGAGGGCATTAACGTTGTTAATCAGAACAGCAAATAAAAAACATGCCTTTATTTGTTGTACTACAACAATTTATTTATAGTATAGTAGTGTGGAGACAATGCTCTTAGAAAGAATGAAATTTAAACTGTCCATTCGACAACAGTTGAGTGAACAATAATGGAATACAATAAAAACCATTCAAATGGCAACCAACAATTGAAATCTTTTGAATTGCAAAAGACTGAAATCTATTGATCGGTATAACAACAATCGAACAAGACTGGGAGGATCCGATAACAATGGAATCTTTTCTTATTCTTCCCCCATAACAATACCTTTGAACTGATTTTACAAAAGAGGGATAGTTGTTTCCACAGAACAAAGCGTTCTAACAGTCATTTCAATTAATAATAACCCCAAGCATGTTAGCTGTGTTTATCGTTCTCTCTTCTCTTTGCATTCGACGGCTACGCCAACCGGGTACAACAAAACTGTACAAGGTAGTGTTTGACAATCAATTTCAAATAGATGTTCTGATATCGCACTTTACTTCCTTTAGGGGTTGGATACTATGATTTATCATTGGTGAATTGTTGTTGAATGTCAAAACCCCATTTTACTGGCTGCCTGCGAATAAATATCTAAGGGGGTACTTTTCACAACTATCTCGGACCATTCATACTCACTTGAATTCAATAACATTCCATCCAACTTTATTGCCTTCCTAATTACATTTTTTTTCTCACTTATATGTATATTTTGCTAGGATTCATCTATGATAAATCGGAAATGTGTAAAAACACCCCTCTTTCTTCCAAATAAAAATATAAAAAGCAAAAGTGGCCATATAGCACGTGGTGTTCCTAAGTGGTCACTCTCCCAAGTACTGAGCACATCCGAATGTGCTTATCTTTGGTGATCGAATGAGAACGGGAGAATTGACCATAATATGGCCGTTGGCAGACGTTTGATCATAAATACCTGAAAAAAATTGAGGAATATTTGAAGGCAGTAGGGGTTGCTTCGAAAATGGTTAGAAATATACTTGTACGTTAGAGGGAGCATAGAGAAAAGTTACACATATTTAATAAACTATCGAATACTTCAAATTGTATCGAAACTTTACCTCTAAATACGAGTACATTCCTCCTCCCTGTTCGATTCCTGGTCTTGGAGGGCATTAACGTTGTTAATCAGAACAGCAAATAAAAAACATGCCTTTATTTGTTGTACTACAACAATTTATTTATAGTATAGTAGTGTGGAGACAATGCTCTTAGAAAGAATGAAATTTAAACAGTCCATTCGACAACAGTTGAGTGAACAATAATGGAATACAATAAAAACCATTCAAATGGCAACCAACAATTGAAATCTTTTGAATTGCAAAAGACTGAAATCTATTGATCGGTATAACAACAATCGAACAAGACTGGGAGGATCCGATAACAATGGAATCTTTTCTTATTCTTCCCCCATAACAATACCTTTGAACTGATTTTACAAAAGAGGGATAGTTGTTTCCACAGAACAAAGCGTTCTAACAGTCATTTCAATTAATAATAACCCCAAGCATGTTAGCTGTGTTTATCGTTCTCTCTTCTCTTTGCATTCGACGGCTACGCCAACCGGGTACAACAAAACTGTACGAGGTAGTGTTTGACAATCAAGTTCGAATAGATGTTCTGATATCGCACTTTACTTCCTTTAGGGGTTGGATACTATGATCTATCATTGGTGAATTGTTGTTGAATGTCAAAACCCCATTTTACTGGCTGCCTGCGAATAAATATCTAAGGGGGTACTTTTCACAACTATCTCGGACCATTCATACTCACTTGAATTCAATAACATTCCATCCAACTTTATTGCCTTCCTAATTACATTTTTTTTCTCACTTATATGTATATTTTGCTAGGATTCATCTATGATAAATCGGAAATGTGTAAAAACACCCCTCTTTCTTGCAAATAAAAATATAAAAAGTAAAAGTGGTCATATAAATAGCACGTGGTGTTCCTAAGTGGTCACTCTCCCAAGTACTGAGCACATCCGAATGTGCTTATCTTTGGTGATCGAATGAGAACGGGAGAATTGACCATAATATGGCCGTTGGCAGACGTTTGATCATAAATACCTGAAAAAAATTGAGGAATATTTGAAGGCAGTAGGGATTGCTTCGAAAATGGTTAGAAATATACTTGTACGTTAGAGGGAGCATAGAGAAAAGTTACACATATTTAAGTAAACTATCGAATACTTCAAATTGTATCGAAACTTTACCTCTAAATACGAGTACATTCCTCCTCCCTGTTCGATTCCTGGTCTTGGAGGGCATTAACGTTGTTAATCAGAACAGCAAATAAAAAACATGCCTTTATTTGTTGTACTACAACAATTTATTTATAGTATAGTAGTGTGGAGACAATGCTCTTAGAAAGAATGAAATTTAAACAGTCCATTCGACAACAGTTGAGTGAACAATAATGGAATACAATAAAAACCATTCAAATGGCAACCAACAATTGAAATCTTTTGAATTGCAAAAGACTGAAATCTATTGATCGGTATAACAACAATCGAACAAGACTGGGAGGATCCGATAACAATGGAATCTTTTCTTATTCTTCCCCCATAACAATACCTTTGAACTGATTTTACAAAAGAGGGATAGTTGTTTCCACAGAACAAAGCGTTCTAACAGTCATTTCAATTAATAATAACCCCAAGCATGTTAGCTGTGTTTATCGTTCTCTCTTCTCTTTGCATTCGACGGCTACGCCAACCGGGTACAACAAAACTGTACGAGGTAGTGTTTGACAATCAAGTTCGAATAGATGTTCTGATATCGCACTTTACTTCCTTTAGGGGTTGGATACTATGATCTATCATTGGTGAATTGTTGTTGAATGTCAAAACCCCATTTTACTGGCTGCCTGCGAATAAATATCTAAGGGGGTACTTTTCACAACTATCTCGGACCATTCATACTCACTTGAATTCAATAACATTCCATCCAACTTTATTGCCTTCCTAATTACATTTTTTTTCTCACTTATATGTATATTTTGCTAGGATTCATCTATGATAAATCGGAAATGTGTAAAAACACCCCTCTTTCTTGCAAATAAAAATATAAAAAGTAAAAGTGGCCATATAAATAGCACGTGGTGTTCCTAAGTGGTCACTCTCCCAAGTACTGAGCACATCCGAATGTGCTTATCTTTGGTGATCGAATGAGAACGGGAGAATTGACCATAATATGGCCGTTGGCAGACGTTTGATCATAAATACCTGAAAAAAATTGAGGAATATTTGAAGGCAGTAGGGATTGCTTCGAAAATGGTTAGAAATATACTTGTACGTTAGAGGGAGCATAGAGAAAAGTTACACATATTTAAGTAAACTATCGAATACTTCAAATTGTATCGAAACTTTACCTCTAAATACGAGTATATTCCTCCTCCCTGTTCGATTCCTGGTCTTGGAGGGCATTAACGTTGTTAATCAGAACAGCAAATAAAAAACATGCCTTTATTTGTTGTACTACAACAATTTATTTATAGTATAGTAGTGTGGAGACAATGCTCTTAGAAAGAATGAAATTTAAACTGTCCATTCGACAACAGTTGAGTGAACAGTAATGGAATACAATAAAAACCATTCAAATGGCAACCAACAATTGAAATCTTTTGAATTGCAAAAGACTGAAATCTATTGATCGGTATAACAACAATCGAACAAGACTGGGAGGATCCGATAACAATGGAATCTTTTCTTATTCTTCCCCCATAACAATACCTTTGAACTGATTTTACAAAAGAGGGATAGTTGTTTCCACAGAACAAAGCGTTCTAACAGTCATTTCAATTAATAATAACCCCAAGCATGTTAGCTGTGTTTATCGTTCTCTCTTCTCTTTGCATTCGACGGCTACGCCAACCGGGTACAACAAAACTGTACGAGGTAGTGTTTGACAATCAAGTTCGAATAGATGTTCTGATATCGCACTTTACTTCCTTTAGGGGTTGGATACTATGATCTATCATTGGTGAATTGTTGTTGAATGTCAAAACCCCATTTTACTGGCTGCCTGCGAATAAATATCTAAGGGGGTACTTTTCACAACTATCTCGGACCATTCATACTCACTTGAATTCAATAACATTCCATCCAACTTTATTGCCTTCCTAATTACATTTTTTTTCTCACTTATATGTATATTTTGCTAGGATTCATCTATGATAAATCGGAAATGTGTAAAAACACCCCTCTTTCTTGCAAATAAAAATATAAAAAGTAAAAGTGGCCATATAAATAGCACGTGGTGTTCCTAAGTGGTCACTCTCCCAAGTACTGAGCACATCCGAATGTGCTTATCTTTGGTGATCGAATGAGAACGGGAGAATTGACCATAATATGGCCGTTGGCAGACGTTTGATCATAAATACCTGAAAAAAATTGAGGAATATTTGAAGGCAGTAGGGATTGCTTCGAAAATGGTTAGAAATATACTTGTACGTTAGAGGGAGCATAGAGAAAAGTTACACATATTTAAGTAAACTATCGAATACTTCAAATTGTATCGAAACTTTACCTCTAAATACGAGTACATTCCTCCTCCCTGTTCGATTCCTGGTCTTGGAGGGCATTAACGTTGTTAATCAGAACAGCAAATAAAAAACATGCCTTTATTTGTTGTACTACAACAATTTATTTATAGTATAGTAGTGTGGAGACAATGCTCTTAGAAAGAATGAAATTTAAACAGTCCATTCGACAACAGTTGAGTGAACAATAATGGAATACAATAAAAACCATTCAAATGGCAACCAACAATTGAAATCTTTTGAATTGCAAAAGACTGAAATCTATTGATCGGTATAACAACAATCGAACAAGACTGGGAGGATCCGATAACAATGGAATCTTTTCTTATTCTTCCCCCATAACAATACCTTTGAACTGATTTTACAAAAGAGGGATAGTTGTTTCCACAGAACAAAGCGTTCTAACAGTCATTTCAATTAATAATAACCCCAAGCATGTTAGCTGTGTTTATCGTTCTCTCTTCTCTTTGCATTCGACGGCTACGCCAACCGGGTACAACAAAACTGTACGAGGTAGTGTTTGACAATCAAGTTCGAATAGATGTTCTGATATCGCACTTTACTTCCTTTAGGGGTTGGATACTATGATCTATCATTGGTGAATTGTTGTTGAATGTCAAAACCCCATTTTACTGGCTGCCTGCGAATAAATATCTAAGGGGGTACTTTTCACAACTATCTCGGACCATTCATACTCACTTGAATTCAATAACATTCCATCCAACTTTATTGCCTTCCTAATTACATTTTTTTTCTCACTTATATGTATATTTTGCTAGGATTCATCTATGATAAATCGGAAATGTGTAAAAACACCCCTCTTTCTTGCAAATAAAAATATAAAAAGTAAAAGTGGCCATATAAATAGCACGTGGTGTTCCTAAGTGGTCACTCTCCCAAGTACTGAGCACATCCGAATGTGCTTATCTTTGGTGATCGAATGAGAACGGGAGAATTGACCATAATATGGCCGTTGGCAGACGTTTGATCATAAATACCTGAAAAAAATTGAGGAATATTTGAAGGCAGTAGGGATTGCTTCGAAAATGGTTAGAAATATACTTGTACGTTAGAGGGAGCATAGAGAAAAGTTACACATATTTAAGTAAACTATCGAATACTTCAAATTGTATCGAAACTTTACCTCTAAATACGAGTATATTCCTCCTCCCTGTTCGATTCCTGGTCTTGGAGGGCATTAACGTTGTTAATCAGAACAGCAAATAAAAAACATGCCTTTATTTGTTGTACTACAACAATTTATTTATAGTATAGTAGTGTGGAGACAATGCTCTTAGAAAGAATGAAATTTAAACTGTCCATTCGACAACAGTTGAGTGAACAATAATGGAATACAATAAAAACCATTCAAATGGCAACCAACAATTGAAATCTTTTGAATTGCAAAAGACTGAAATCTATTGATCGGTATAACAACAATCGAACAAGACTGGGAGGATCCGATAACAATGGAATCTTTTCTTATTCTTCCCCCATAACAATACCTTTGAACTGATTTTACAAAAGAGGGATAGTTGTTTCCACAGAACAAAGCGTTCTAACAGTCATTTCAATTAATAATAACCCCAAGCATGTTAGCTGTGTTTATCGTTCTCTCTTCTCTTTGCATTCGACGGCTACGCCAACCGGGTACAACAAAACTGTACAAGGTAGTGTTTGACAATCAATTTCAAATAGATGTTCTGATATCGCACTTTACTTCCTTTAGGGGTTGGATACTATGATTTATCATTGGTGAATTGTTGTTGAATGTCAAAACCCCATTTTACTGGCTGCCTGCGAATAAATATCTAAGGGGGTACTTTTCACAACTATCTCGGACCATTCATACTCACTTGAATTCAATAACATTCCATCCAACTTTATTGCCTTCCTAATTACATTTTTTTTCTCACTTATATGTATATTTTGCTAGGATTCATCTATGATAAATCGGAAATGTGTAAAAACACCCCTCTTTCTTCCAAATAAAAATATAAAAAGTAAAAGTGGCCATATAGCACGTGGTGTTCCTAAGTGGTCACTCTCCCAAGTACTGAGCACATCCGAATGTGCTTATCTTTGGTGATCGAATGAGAACGGGAGAATTGACCATAATATGGCCGTTGGCAGACGTTTGATCATAAATACCTGAAAAAAATTGAGGAATATTTGAAGGCAGTAGGGGTTGCTTCGAAAATGGTTAGAAATATACTTGTACGTTAGAGGGAGCATAGAGAAAAGTTACACATATTTAATAAACTATCGAATACTTCAAATTGTATCGAAACTTTACCTCTAAATACGAGTACATTCCTCCTCCCTGTTCGATTCCTGGTCTTGGAGGGCATTAACGTTGTTAATCAGAACAGCAAATAAAAAACATGCCTTTATTTGTTGTACTACAACAATTTATTTATAGTATAGTAGTGTGGAGACAATGCTCTTAGAAAGAATGAAATTTAAACAGTCCATTCGACAACAGTTGAGTGAACAATAATGGAATACAATAAAAACCATTCAAATGGCAACCAACAATTGAAATCTTTTGAATTGCAAAAGACTGAAATCTATTGATCGGTATAACAACAATCGAACAAGACTGGGAGGATCCGATAACAATGGAATCTTTTCTTATTCTTCCCCCATAACAATACCTTTGAACTGATTTTACAAAAGAGGGATAGTTGTTTCCACAGAACAAAGCGTTCTAACAGTCATTTCAATTAATAATAACCCCAAGCATGTTAGCTGTGTTTATCGTTCTCTCTTCTCTTTGCATTCGACGGCTACGCCAACCGGGTACAACAAAACTGTACGAGGTAGTGTTTGACAATCAAGTTCGAATAGATGTTCTGATATCGCACTTTACTTCCTTTAGGGGTTGGATACTATGATCTATCATTGGTGAATTGTTGTTGAATGTCAAAACCCCATTTTACTGGCTGCCTGCGAATAAATATCTAAGGGGGTACTTTTCACAACTATCTCGGACCATTCATACTCACTTGAATTCAATAACATTCCATCCAACTTTATTGCCTTCCTAATTACATTTTTTTTCTCACTTATATGTATATTTTGCTAGGATTCATCTATGATAAATCGGAAATGTGTAAAAACACCCCTCTTTCTTGCAAATAAAAATATAAAAAGTAAAAGTGGTCATATAAATAGCACGTGGTGTTCCTAAGTGGTCACTCTCCCAAGTACTGAGCACATCCGAATGTGCTTATCTTTGGTGATCGAATGAGAACGGGAGAATTGACCATAATATGGCCGTTGGCAGACGTTTGATCATAAATACCTGAAAAAAATTGAGGAATATTTGAAGGCAGTAGGGATTGCTTCGAAAATGGTTAGAAATATACTTGTACGTTAGAGGGAGCATAGAGAAAAGTTACACATATTTAAGTAAACTATCGAATACTTCAAATTGTATCGAAACTTTACCTCTAAATACGAGTACATTCCTCCTCCCTGTTCGATTCCTGGTCTTGGAGGGCATTAACGTTGTTAATCAGAACAGCAAATAAAAAACATGCCTTTATTTGTTGTACTACAACAATTTATTTATAGTATAGTAGTGTGGAGACAATGCTCTTAGAAAGAATGAAATTTAAACAGTCCATTCGACAACAGTTGAGTGAACAATAATGGAATACAATAAAAACCATTCAAATGGCAACCAACAATTGAAATCTTTTGAATTGCAAAAGACTGAAATCTATTGATCGGTATAACAACAATCGAACAAGACTGGGAGGATCCGATAACAATGGAATCTTTTCTTATTCTTCCCCCATAACAATACCTTTGAACTGATTTTACAAAAGAGGGATAGTTGTTTCCACAGAACAAAGCGTTCTAACAGTCATTTCAATTAATAATAACCCCAAGCATGTTAGCTGTGTTTATCGTTCTCTCTTCTCTTTGCATTCGACGGCTACGCCAACCGGGTACAACAAAACTGTACGAGGTAGTGTTTGACAATCAAGTTCGAATAGATGTTCTGATATCGCACTTTACTTCCTTTAGGGGTTGGATACTATGATCTATCATTGGTGAATTGTTGTTGAATGTCAAAACCCCATTTTACTGGCTGCCTGCGAATAAATATCTAAGGGGGTACTTTTCACAACTATCTCGGACCATTCATACTCACTTGAATTCAATAACATTCCATCCAACTTTATTGCCTTCCTAATTACATTTTTTTTCTCACTTATATGTATATTTTGCTAGGATTCATCTATGATAAATCGGAAATGTGTAAAAACACCCCTCTTTCTTGCAAATAAAAATATAAAAAGTAAAAGTGGCCATATAAATAGCACGTGGTGTTCCTAAGTGGTCACTCTCCCAAGTACTGAGCACATCCGAATGTGCTTATCTTTGGTGATCGAATGAGAACGGGAGAATTGACCATAATATGGCCGTTGGCAGACGTTTGATCATAAATACCTGAAAAAAATTGAGGAATATTTGAAGGCAGTAGGGATTGCTTCGAAAATGGTTAGAAATATACTTGTACGTTAGAGGGAGCATAGAGAAAAGTTACACATATTTAAGTAAACTATCGAATACTTCAAATTGTATCGAAACTTTACCTCTAAATACGAGTATATTCCTCCTCCCTGTTCGATTCCTGGTCTTGGAGGGCATTAACGTTGTTAATCAGAACAGCAAATAAAAAACATGCCTTTATTTGTTGTACTACAACAATTTATTTATAGTATAGTAGTGTGGAGACAATGCTCTTAGAAAGAATGAAATTTAAACTGTCCATTCGACAACAGTTGAGTGAACAATAATGGAATACAATAAAAACCATTCAAATGGCAACCAACAATTGAAATCTTTTGAATTGCAAAAGACTGAAATCTATTGATCGGTATAACAACAATCGAACAAGACTGGGAGGATCCGATAACAATGGAATCTTTTCTTATTCTTCCCCCATAACAATACCTTTGAACTGATTTTACAAAAGAGGGATAGTTGTTTCCACAGAACAAAGCGTTCTAACAGTCATTTCAATTAATAATAACCCCAAGCATGTTAGCTGTGTTTATCGTTCTCTCTTCTCTTTGCATTCGACGGCTACGCCAACCGGGTACAACAAAACTGTACGAGGTAGTGTTTGACAATCAAGTTCGAATGGATGTTCTGATATCGCACTTTACTTCCTTTAGGGGTTGGATACTATGATTTATCATTGGTGAATTGTTGTTGAATGTCAAAACCCCATTTTACTGGCTGCCTGCGAATAAATATCTAAGGGGGTACTTTTCACAACTATCTCGGACCATTCATACTCACTTGAATTCAATAACATTCCATCCAACTTTATTGCCTTCCTAATTACATTTTTTTTCTCACTTATATGTATATTTTGCTAGGATTCATCTATGATAAATCGGAAATGTGTAAAAACACCCCTCTTTCTTCCAAATAAAAATATAAAAAGTAAAAGTGGCCATATAGCACGTGGTGTTCCTAAGTGGTCACTCTCCCAAGTACTGAGCACATCCGAATGTGCTTATCTTTGGTGATCGAATGAGAACGGGAGAATTGACCATAATATGGCCGTTGTGGCAGACGTTTGATCATAAATACCTGAAAAAAATTGAGGAATATTTGAAGGCAGTAGGGGTTGCTTCGAAAATGGTTAGAAATATACTTGTACGTTAGAGGGAGCATAGAGAAAAGTTACACATATTTAATAAACTATCGAATACTTCAAATTGTATCGAAACTTTACCTCTAAATACGAGTACATTCCTCCTCCCTGTTCGATTCCTGGTCTTGGAGGGCATTAACGTTGTTAATCAGAACAGCAAATAAAAAACATGCCTTTATTTGTTGTACTACAACAATTTATTTATAGTATAGTAGTGTGGAGACAATGCTCTTAGAAAGAATGAAATTTAAACAGTCCATTCGACAACAGTTGAGTGAACAATAATGGAATACAATAAAAACCATTCAAATGGCAACCAACAATTGAAATCTTTTGAATTGCAAAAGACTGAAATCTATTGATCGGTATAACAACAATCGAACAAGACTGGGAGGATCCGATAACAATGGAATCTTTTCTTATTCTTCCCCCATAACAATACCTTTGAACTGATTTTACAAAAGAGGGATAGTTGTTTCCACAGAACAAAGCGTTCTAACAGTCATTTCAATTAATAATAACCCCAAGCATGTTAGCTGTGTTTATCGTTCTCTCTTCTCTTTGCATTCGACGGCTACGCCAACCGGGTACAACAAAACTGTACGAGGTAGTGTTTGACAATCAAGTTCGAATAGATGTTCTGATATCGCACTTTACTTCCTTTAGGGGTTGGATACTATGATCTATCATTGGTGAATTGTTGTTGAATGTCAAAACCCCATTTTACTGGCTGCCTGCGAATAAATATCTAAGGGGGTACTTTTCACAACTATCTCGGACCATTCATACTCACTTGAATTCAATAACATTCCATCCAACTTTATTGCCTTCCTAATTACATTTTTTTTCTCACTTATATGTATATTTTGCTAGGATTCATCTATGATAAATCGGAAATGTGTAAAAACACCCCTCTTTCTTGCAAATAAAAATATAAAAAGTAAAAGTGGCCATATAAATAGCACGTGGTGTTCCTAAGTGGTCACTCTCCCAAGTACTGAGCACCTCCGAATGTGCTTATCTTTGGTGATCGAATGAGAACGGGAGAATTGACCATAATATGGCCGTTGGCAGACGTTTGATCATAAATACCTGAAAAAAATTGAGGAATATTTGAAGGCAGTAGGGATTGCTTCGAAAATGGTTAGAAATATACTTGTACGTTAGAGGGAGCATAGAGAAAAGTTACACATATTTAAGTAAACTATCGAATACTTCAAATTGTATCGAAACTTTACCTCTAAATACGAGTATATTCCTCCTCCCTGTTCGATTCCTGGTCTTGGAGGGCATTAACGTTGTTAATCAGAACAGCAAATAAAAAACATGCCTTTATTTGTTGTACTACAACAATTTATTTATAGTATAGTAGTGTGGAGACAATGCTCTTAGAAAGAATGAAATTTAAACTTTCCATTCGACAACAGTTGAGTGAACAATAATGGAATACAATAAAAACCATTCAAATGGCAACCAACAATTGAAATCTTTTGAATTGCAAAAGACTGAAATCTATTGATCGGTATAACAACAATCGAACAAGACTGGGAGGATCCGATAACAATGGAATCTTTTCTTATTCTTCCCCCATAACAATACCTTTGAACTGATTTTACAAAAGAGGGATAGTTGTTTCCACAGAACAAAGCGTTCTAACAGTCATTTCAATTAATAATAACCCCAAGCATGTTAGCTGTGTTTATCGTTCTCTCTTCTCTTTGCATTCGACGGCTACGCCAACCGGGTACAACAAAACTGTACGAGGTAGTGTTTGACAATCAAGTTCGAATAGATGTTCTGATATCGCACTTTACTTCCTTTAGGGGTTGGATACTATGATCTATCATTGGTGAATTGTTGTTGAATGTCAAAACCCCATTTTACTGGCTGCCTGCGAATAAATATCTAAGGGGGTACTTTTCACAACTATCTCGGACCATTCATACTCACTTGAATTCAATAACATTCCATCCAACTTTATTGCCTTCCTAATTACATTTTTTTTCTCACTTATATGTATATTTTGCTAGGATTCATCTATGATAAATCGGAAATGTGTAAAAACACCCCTCTTTCTTGCAAATAAAAATATAAAAAGTAAAAGTGGCCATATAAATAGCACGTGGTGTTCCTAAGTGGTCACTCTCCCAAGTACTGAGCACATCCGAATGTGCTTATCTTTGGTGATCGAATGAGAACGGGAGAATTGACCATAATATGGCCGTTGGCAGACGTTTGATCATAAATACCTGAAAAAAATTGAGGAATATTTGAAGGCAGTAGGGATTGCTTCGAAAATGGTTAGAAATATACTTGTACGTTAGAGGGAGCATAGAGAAAAGTTACACATATTTAAGTAAACTATCGAATACTTCAAATTGTATCGAAACTTTACCTCTAAATACGATTACATTCCTCCTCCCTGTTCGATTCCTGGTCTTGGAGGGCATTAACGTTGTTAATCAGAACAGCAAATAAAAAACATGCCTTTATTTGTTGTACTACAACAATTTATTTATAGTATAGTAGTGTGGAGACAATGCTCTTAGAAAGAATGAAATTTAAACAGTCCATTCGACAACAGTTGAGTGAACAGTAATGGAATACAATAAAAACCATTCAAATGGCAACCAACAATTGAAATCTTTTGAATTGCAAAAGACTGAAATCTATTGATCGGTATAACAACAATCGAACAAGACTGGGAGGATCCGATAACAATGGAATCTTTTCTTATTCTTCCCCCATAACAATACCTTTGAACTGATTTTACAAAAGAGGGATAGTTGTTTCCACAGAACAAAGCGTTCTAACAGTCATTTCAATTAATAATAACCCCAAGCATGTTAGCTGTGTTTATCGTTCTCTCTTCTCTTTGCATTCGACGGCTACGCCAACCGGGTACAACAAAACTGTACGAGGTAGTGTTTGACAATCAAGTTCGAATAGATGTTCTGATATCGCACTTTACTTCCTTTAGGGGTTGGATACTATGATCTATCATTGGTGAATTGTTGTTGAATGTCAAAACCCCATTTTACTGGCTGCCTGCGAATAAATATCTAAGGGGGTACTTTTCACAACTATCTCGGACCATTCATACTCACTTGAATTCAATAACATTCCATCCAACTTTATTGCCTTCCTAATTACATTTTTTTTCTCACTTATATGTATATTTTGCTAGGATTCATCTATGATAAATCGGAAATGTGTAAAAACACCCCTCTTTCTTGCAAATAAAAATATAAAAAGTAAAAGTGGCCATATAAATAGCACGTGGTGTTCCTAAGTGGTCACTCTCCCAAGTACTGAGCACATCCGAATGTGCTTATCTTTGGTGATCGAATGAGAACGGGAGAATTGACCATAATATGGCCGTTGGCAGACGTTTGATCATAAATACCTGAAAAAAATTGAGGAATATTTGAAGGCAGTAGGGATTGCTTCGAAAATGGTTAGAAATATACTTGTACGTTAGAGGGAGCATAGAGAAAAGTTACACATATTTAAGTAAACTATCGAATACTTCAAATTGTATCGAAACTTTACCTCTAAATACGAGTATATTCCTCCTCCCTGTTCGATTCCTGGTCTTGGAGGGCATTAACGTTGTTAATCAGAACAGCAAATAAAAAACATGCCTTTATTTGTTGTACTACAACAATTTATTTATAGTATAGTAGTGTGGAGACAATGCTCTTAGAAAGAATGAAATTTAAACTGTCCATTCGACAACAGTTGAGTGAACAATAATGGAATACAATAAAAACCATTCAAATGGCAACCAACAATTGAAATCTTTTGAATTGCAAAAGACTGAAATCTATTGATCGGTATAACAACAATCGAACAAGACTGGGAGGATCCGATAACAATGGAATCTTTTCTTATTCTTCCCCCATAACAATACCTTTGAACTGATTTTACAAAAGAGGGATAGTTGTTTCCACAGAACAAAGCGTTCTAACAGTCATTTCAATTAATAATAACCCCAAGCATGTTAGCTGTGTTTATCGTTCTCTCTTCTCTTTGCATTCGACGGCTACGCCAACCGGGTACAACAAAACTGTACGAGGTAGTGTTTGACAATCAAGTTCGAATGGATGTTCTGATATCGCACTTTACTTCCTTTAGGGGTTGGATACTATGATTTATCATAGGTGAATTGTTGTTGAATGTCAAAACCCCATTTTACTGGCTGCCTGCGAATAAATATCTAAGGGGGTACTTTTCACAACTATCTCGGACCATTCATACTCACTTGAATTCAATAACATTCCATCCAACTTTATTGCCTTCCTAATTACATTTTTTTTCTCACTTATATGTATATTTTGCTAGGATTCATCTATGATAAATCGGAAATGTGTAAAAACACCCCTCTTTCTTGCAAATAAAAATATAAAAAGTAAAAGTGGCCATATAAATAGCACGTGGTGTTCCTAAGTGGTCACTCTCCCAAGTACTGAGCACATCCGAATGTGCTTATCTTTGGTGATCGAATGAGAACGGGAGAATTGACCATAATATGGCCGTTGGCAGACGTTTGATCATAAATACCTAAAAAAAATTGAGGAATATTTGAAGGCTTTAGGGATTGCTTTGAAAATGGTTAGAAATATATTTGTACGTTAGAGGGAGCATAGAGAAAAGTTACACATATTTAAGTAAACTATCGAATACTTCAAATTGTATCGAAACTTTACCTCTAAATACGAGTATATTCCTGCTCCCTGTTCGATTCCTGGTCTTGGAGGGCATTAACGTTGTAATCAGAACAACAAATAAAAAACATGCCTTTATTTGTTGTACTACAACAATTTATTTATAGTATAGTAGTGTGGAGACAATGCTCTTTGAAAGAATGAAATTTAAACAGTCCATTCGACAACAGTTGAGTGAACAATAATGGAATACAATAAAAACCATTCAAATGGCAACCAACAATTGAAATCTTTTGAATTGCAAAAGACTGAAATCTATTGATCGGTATAATAACAATCGAACAAGAATGGGAGGATCCGATAACAATGGAATCTTTTCTTATTCTTCCCCCATAACAATACCTTTGAACTGATTTTACAAAAGAGGGATAGTTGTTTCCACAGAACAAAGTGTTCTAACAGTCATTTCAATTAATAATAACCCCAAGCATGTTAGCTGTGTTTATCGTTCTCTCTTCTCTTTGCATTCGACGGCTACGCCAACCGGGTACAACAAAACTGTACAAGGTAGTGTTTGACAATCAAGTTCGAATAGATGTTCTGATATCGCACTTTACTTCCTTTAGGGGTTGGATACTATGATTTATCATTGGTGAATTGTTGTGGATGTCAAAACCCCATTTTACTGGCTGCCTGCGAATAAATATCTAAGGGGGTACTTTTCACAACTATCTCGGACCATTCACTCACTTGAATTCAATAACATTCCATCCAACTTTATTGCCTTCCTAATTACATTTTTTTTCTCACTTATATGTATATTTTGCTAGGATTCATCTATGATAAATCGGAAATGTGTAAAAACACCCCTTTTTCTTGCAAATAAAAATATAAAAAGTAAAAGTGGCCATATATATAGCACGTGGTATTCAAAAGTGGTCACTCTCCCAAGTACTGAGCACATCCGAATGTGCTTATCTTTGGTGATCGAATGAGAACGTGAGAATTGACCATAATATGGCCGTTGTTAGACGTTTGATCATAAATACCTAAAAACAAAGTGATAAATATTTGAAGGCAGTAGGGATTGCTTTGAAAATGCTTAGAAATAGACTTGTACGTTAGAGGGAGCATAGAGAAAAGCTACACATATTTAAGTAAACTATCGAATACTTCAAATTGTATCGAAACTTTACCTCTAAATACGAGTATATTCCTCCTCCCTGTTCGATTCCTGGTCTTGGAGGGCATTAACGTTGTTAATCAGAACAGCAAATAAAAAACATGCCTTTATTTGTTGTACTACAACAATTTATTTATAGTATAGTAGTGTGGAGACAATGCTCTTAGAAAGAATGAAATTTAAACAGTCCATTCGACAACAGTTGAGTGAACAATAATGGAATACAATAAAAACCATTCAAATGGCAACCAACAATTGAAATCTTTTGAATTGCAAAAGACTGAAATCTATTGATCGGTATAATAACAATCGAACAAGAATGGGAGGATCCGATAACAATGGAATCTTTTCTTATTCTTCCCCCATAACAATACCTTTGAACTGATTTTACAAAAGAGGGATAGTTGTTTCCACAGAACAAAGTGTTCTAACAGTCATTTCAATTAATAATAACCCCAAGCATGTTAGCTGTGTTTATCGTTCTCTCTTCTCTTTGCATTCGACGGCTACGCCAACCGGGTACAACAAAACTGTACAAGGTAGTGTTTGACAATCAAGTTCGAATAGATGTTCTGATATCGCACTTTACTTCCTTTAGGGGTTGGATACTATGATTTATCATTGGTGAATTGTTGTGGATGTCAAAACCCCATTTTACTGGCTGCCTGCGAATAAATATCTAAGGGGGTACTTTTCACAACTATCTCGGACCATTCACTCACTTGAATTCAATAACATTCCATCCAACTTTATTGCCTTCCTAATTACATTTTTTTTCTCACTTATATGTATATTTTGCTAGGATTCATCTATGATAAATCGGAAATGTGTAAAAACACCCCTTTTTCTTGCAAATAAAAATATAAAAAGTAAAAGTGGCCATATATATAGCACGTGGTATTCAAAAGTGGTCACTCTCCCAAGTACTGAGCACATCCGAATGTGCTTATCTTTGGTGATCGAATGAGAACGTGAGAATTGACCATAATATGGCCGTTGTTAGACGTTTGATCATAAATACCTAAAAACAAAGTGATAAATATTTGAAGGCAGTAGGGATTGCTTTGAAAATGCTTAGAAATAGACTTGTACGTTAGAGGGAGCATAGAGAAAAGCTACACATATTTAAGTAAACTATCGAATACTTCAAATTGTATCGAAACTTTACCTCTAAATACGAGTATATTCCTCCTCCCTGTTCGATTCCTGGTCTTGGAGGGCATTAACGTTGTTAATCAGAACAGCAAATAAAAAACATGCCTTTATTTGTTGTACTACAACAATTTATTTATAGTATAGTAGTGTGGAGACAATGCTCTTAGAAAGAATGAAATTTAAACAGTCCATTCGACAACAGTTGAGTGAACAATAATGGAATACAATAAAAACCATTCAAATGGCAACCAACAATTGAAATCTTTTGAATTGCAAAAGACTGAAATCTATTGATCGGTATAATAACAATCGAACAAGAATGGGAGGATCCGATAACAATGGAATCTTTTCTTATTCTTCTCCCATAACAATACCTTTGAACTGATTTTACAAAAGAGGGATAGTTGTTTCCACAGAACAAAGCGTTCTAACAGTCATTTCAATTAATAATAACCCCAAGCATGTTAGCTGTGTTTATCGTTCTCTCTTCTCTTTCCATTCGACGGCTACGCCAACCGGGTACAACAAAACTGTACAAGGTAGTGTTTGACAATCAATTTCAAATAGATGTTCTGATATCGCACTTTACTTCCTTTAGGGGTTGGATACTTTCATTTATCATTGGTGAATTGTTGTTGAATGTCAAAACCCCATTTTACTGGCTGCCTGCGAATAAATATCAAAGGGGGTACTTTTCACAACCATCTCGGACCATTCATACTCACTTGAATTCAATAACATTCCATCCAACTTTATTGCCTTCCTAATTACATTTTTTTTCTCACTTATATGTATATTTTGCTAGGATTCATCTATGATAAATCGGAAATGTGTAAAAACACCCCTCTTTCTTGCAAATAAAAATATAAAAAGTAAAAGTGGCCATATATATAGCACGTGGTGTTCCTAAGTGGTCACTCTCCCAAGTACTGAGCACATCCGAATGTGCTTACCTTTGGTGATCGAATGAGAACGGGAGAATTGACCATAATATGGCCGTTGGCAGACGTTTGATCATAAATACCTAAAAACAAAGTGAGGAATATTTGAAGGCAGTAGGGATTGCTTCGAAAATGGTTAGAAATATACTTGTACGTTAGAGGAAGCATAGAGAAAAGTTACACATATTTAAGTAAACTATCGAATACTTCAAATTGTATCGAAACTTTACCTCTAAATACGAGTATATTCCTGCTCCCTGTTCGATTCCTGGTCTTGGAGGGCATAAACGTTGTTAATGAGAACAACAAATAAACAAATGCCTTTATTTGTTGTACTACAACAATTTATTTATAGTACAGTAGTGTGGAGACAATGCTCTTAGAAAGAATGAAATTTAAACAGTCCATTCGACAACAGTTGAGTGAAGAATAATGGAATACAATAAAAACCATTCAAATGGCAACCAACAATTGAAATCTTTTGAATTGCAAAAGACTGAAATCTATTGATCGGTATAATAACAATCGAACAAGAATGGGAGGATCCGATAACAATGGAATCTTTTCTTATTCTTCCCCAATAACAATACATTTGAACTGATTTTACAAAAGAGGGATAGTTGTTTCCACAGAACAAAGCGTTCTAACAGTCATTTCAATTAATAATAACCCCAAGCATGTTAGCTGTGTTTATCGTTCTCTCTTCTCTTTCCATTCGACGGCTACGCCAACCGGGTACAACAAAACTGTACAAGGTAGTGTTTGACAATCAAGTTCGAATAGATGTTCTGATATCGCACTTTACTTCCTTTAGGGGTTGGATACTATGATTTATCATTGGTGAATTGTTGTGGATGTCAAAACCCCATTTTACTGGCTGCCTGCGAATAAATATCTAAGGGGGTACTTTTCACAACTATCTCGGACCATTCATACTCACTTGAATTCAATAACATTCCATCCAACTTTATTGCCTTCCTAATTACATTTTTTTTCTCACTTATATGTATATTTTGCTAGGATTCATCTATAATAAATCGGAAATGTGTAAAAACACCCCTCTTTCTTGCAAATAAAAATATAAAAAGTAAAAGTGGCCATATATATAGCACGTGGTGTTCCTAAGTGGTCACTCTCCCAAGTACTGAGCACATCCGAATGTGCTTATCTTTGGTGATCGAATGAGAACGGGAGAATTGACCATAATATGGCCGTTGGCAAACGTTTGATCTTAAATACCTAAAAACAAAGTGAGGAATATTTGAAGGCAGTAGGGATTGCTTCGAAAATGGTTAGAAATATACTTGTACGTTAGAGGGAGCATAGAGAAAAGTTACACATATTTAAGTAAACTATTGAATACTTAAAAGTGTATCGAAACTTTACCTCTAAATACGAGTATATTCGTGCTCCCTGTTCGATTCCTGGTCTTGGAGGGCATAAACGTTGTTAATGAGAACAACAAATAAACAAATGCCTTTATTTGTTGTACTACAACAATTTATTTATAGTATAGTAATGTGGAGACAATGCTCTTAGAAAGAATGAAATTTAAACAGTCCATTCGACAACAGTTGAGTGAACAATAATGGAATACAATAAAAACCATTCAAATGGCAACCAACAATTGAAATCTTTTGAATTGCAAAAGACTGAAATCTATTGATCGGTATAATAACAATCGAACAAGAATGGGAGGATCCGATAACAATGGAATCTTTTCTTATTCTTCTCCCATAACAATACCTTTGAACTGATTTTACAAAAGAGGGATAGTTGTTTCCACAGAACAAAGTGTTCTAACAGTCATTTCAATTAATAATAACCCCAAGCATGTTAGCTGTGTTTATCGTTCTCTCTTCTCTTTGCATTCGACGGCTACGCCAACCGGGTACAACAAAACTGTACAAGGTAGTGTTTGACAATCAATTTCAAATAGATGTTCTGATATCGCACTTTACTTCCTTTAGGGGTTGGATACTTTCATTTATCATTGGTGAATTGTTGTTGAATGTCAAAACCCCATTTTACTGGCTGCCTGCGAATAAATATCAAAGGGGGTACTTTTCACAACCATCTCGGACCATTCATACTCACTTGAATTCAATAACATTCCATCCAACTTTATTGCCTTCCTAATTACATTTTTTTTCTCACTTATATGTATATTTTGCTAGGATTCATCTATGATAAATCGGAAATGTGTAAAAACACCCCTCTTTCTTGCAAATAAAAATATAAAAAGTAAAAGTGGCCATATATATAGCACGTGGTGTTCCTAAGTGGTCACTCTCCCAAGTACTGAGCACATCCGAATGTGCTTACCTTTGGTGATCGAATGAGAACGGGAGAATTGACCATAATATGGCCGTTGGCAGACGTTTGATCATAAATACCTAAAAACAAAGTGAGGAATATTTGAAGGCAGTAGGGATTGCTTCGAAAATGGTTAGAAATATACTTGTACGTTAGAGGAAGCATAGAGAAAAGTTACACATATTTAAGTAAACTATCGAATACTTCAAATTGTATCGAAACTTTACCTCTAAATACGAGTATATTCCTGCTCCCTGTTCGATTCCTGGTCTTGGAGGGCATAAACGTTGTTAATGAGAACAACAAATAAACAAATGCCTTTATTTGTTGTACTACAACAATTTATTTATAGTACAGTAGTGTGGAGACAATGCTCTTAGAAAGAATGAAATTTAAACAGTCCATTCGACAACAGTGGAGTGAACAATAATGGAATACAATAAAAACCATTCAAATGGCAACCAACAATTGAAATCTTTTGAATTGCAAAAGACTGAAATCTATTGATCGGTATAATAACAATCGAACAAGAAAGGGAGGATCCGATAACAATGGAATCTTTTCTTATTCTTCTCCCATAACAATACCTTTGAACTGATTTTACAAAAGAGGGATAGTTGTTTCCACAGAACAAAGTGTTCTAACAGTCATTTCAATTAATAATAACCCCAAGCATGTTAGCTGTGTTTATCGTTCTCTCTTCTCTTTGCATTCGACGGCTACGCCAACCGGGTACAACAAAACTGTACAAGGTAGTGTTTGACAATCAATTTCAAATAGATGTTCTGATATCGCACTTTACTTCCTTTAGGGGTTGGATACTTTCATTTATCATTGGTGAATTGTTGTTGAATGTCAAAACCCCATTTTACTGGCTGCCTGCGAATAAATATCAAAGGGGGTACTTTTCACAACCATCTCGGACCATTCATACTCACTTGAATTCAATAACATTCCATCCAACTTTATTGCCTTCCTAATTACATTTTTTTTCTCACTTATATGTATATTTTGCTAGGATTCATCTATGATAAATCGGAAATGTGTAAAAACACCCCTCTTTCTTGCAAATAAAAATATAAAAAGTAAAAGTGGCCATATATATAGCACGTGGTGTTCCTAAGTGGTCACTCTCCCAAGTACTGAGCACATCCGAATGTGCTTATCTTTGGTGATCGAATGAGAACGGGAGAATTGACCATAATATGGCCGTTGGCAGACGTTTGATCATAAATACCTAAAAACAAAGTGAGGAATATTTGAAGGCAGTAGGGATTGCTTCGAAAATGGTTAGAAATATACTTGTACGTTAGAGGAAGCATAGAGAAAAGTTACACATATTTAAGTAAACTATCGAATACTTCAAATTGTATCGAAACTTTACCTCTAAATACGAGTATATTCCTGCTCCCTGTTCGATTCCTGGTCTTGGAGGGCATAAACGTTGTTAATGAGAACAACAAATAAACAAATGCCTTTATTTGTTGTACTGCAACAATTTATTTATAGTATAGTAGTGTGGAGACAATGCTCTTAGAAAGAATGAAATTTAAACAGTCCATTCGACAACAGTTGAGTGAACAATAATGGAATACAATAAAAACCATTCAAATGGCAACCAACAATTGAAATCTTTTGAATTGCAAAAGACTGAAATCTATTGATCGGTATAATAACAATCGAACAAGAATGGGAGGATCCGATAACAATGGAATCTTTTCTTATTCTTCCCCAATAACAATACCTTTGAACTGATTTTACAAAAGAGGGATAGTTGTTTCCACAGAACAAAGTGTTCTAACAGTCATTTCAATTAATAATAACCCCAAGCATGTTAGCTGTGTTTATCGTTCTCTCTTCTCTTTGCATTCGACGGCTACGCCAACCGGGTACAACAAAACTGTACAAGGTAGTGTTTGACAATCAATTTCAAATAGATGTTCTGATATCGCACTTTACTTCCTTTAGGGGTTGGATACTTTCATTTATCATTGGTGAATTGTTGTTGAATGTCAAAACCCCATTTTACTGGCTGCCTGCGAATAAATATCAAAGGGGGTACTTTTCACAACTATCTCGGACCATTCATACTCACTTGAATTCAATAACATTCCATCCAACTTTATTGCCTTCCTAATTACATTTTTTTTCTCACTTATATGTATATTTTGCTAGGATTCATCTATGATAAATCGGAAATGTGTAAAAACACCCCTCTTTCTTGCAAATAAAAATATAAAAAGTAAAAGTGGCCATATATATAGCACGTGGTGTTCCTAAGTGGTCACTCTCCCAAGTACTGAGCACATCCGAATGTGCTTATCTTTGGTGATCGAATGAGAACGGGAGAATTGACCATAATATGGCCGTTGGCAGACGTTTGATCATAAATACCTAAAAACAAAGTGAGGAATATTTGAAGGCAGTAGGGATTGCTTCGAAAATGGTTAGAAATATACTTGTACGTTAGAGGGAACATAGAGAAAAGTTACACATATTTAAGTAAACTATTGAATACTTCAAATTGTATCGAAACTTTACCTCTAAATACGAGTATATTCGTGCTCCCTGTTCGATTCCTGGTCTTGGAGGGCATAAACGTTGTTAATGAGAACAACAAATAAACAAATGCCTTTATTTGTTGTACTACAACAATTTATTTATAGTATAGTAGTGTGGAGACAATGCTCTTAGAAAGAATGAAATTTAAACAGTCCATTCGACAACAGTTGAGTGAACAATAATGGAATTCAATAAAAACCATTCAAATGGCAACCAACAATTGAAATCTTTTGAATTGCAAAAGACTGAAATCTATTGATCGGTATAATAACAATCGAACAAGAATGGGAGGATCCGATAACAATGGAATCTTTTCTTATTCTTCTCCCATAACAATACCTTTGAACTGATTTTACAAAAGAGGGATAGTTGTTTCCACAGAACAAAGTGTTCTAACAGTCATTTCAATTAATAATAACCCCAAGCATGTTAGCTGTGTTTATCGTTCTCTCTTCTCTTTGCATTCGACGGCTACGCCAACCGGGTACAACAAAACTGTACAAGGTAGTGTTTGACAATCAATTTCAAATAGATGTTCTGATATCGCACTTTACTTCCTTTAGGGGTTGGATACTTTCATTTATCATTGGTGAATTGTTGTTGAATGTCAAAACCCCATTTTACTGGCTGCCTGCGAATAAATATCAAAGGGGGTACTTTTCACAACCATCTCGGACCATTCATACTCACTTGAATTCAATAACATTCCATCCAACTTTATTGCCTTCCTAATTACATTTTTTTTCTCACTTATATGTATATTTTGCTAGGATTCATCTATGATAAATCGGAAATGTGTAAAAACACCCCTCTTTCTTGCAAATAAAAATATAAAAAGTAAAAGTGGCCATATATATAGCACGTGGTGTTCCTAAGTGGTCACTCTCCCAAGTACTGAGCACATCCGAATGTGCTTATCTTTGGTGATCGAATGAGAACGGGAGAATTGACCATAATATGGCCGTTGGCAGACGTTTGATCATAAATACCTAAAAACAAAGTGAGGAATATTTGAAGGCAGTAGGGATTGCTTCGAAAATGGTTAGAAATATACTTGTACGTTAGAGGGAGCATAGAGAAAAGTTACACATATTTAAGTAAACTATCGAATACTTCAAATTGTATCGAAACTTTACCTCTAAATACGAGTATATTCCTCCTCTCTGTTCGATTCCTGGTCTTGGAGGGCATAAACGTTGTTAATCAGAACAACAAATAAAAAACATGCCTTTATTTGTAATACTACAACAATTTATTTATAGTATAGTGGTGTGGATACAATGCTCTTAGAGAGAATGAAATTTAAACAGTCCATTCGCCAACAGTTGAGTGAACAATAATGGAATACAATAAAAACCATTCAAATGGCAACCAACAATTGAAATCTTTTGAATTGCAAAAGACTGAAATCTATTGATCGGTATAATAACAATCGAACAAGAATGGGAGGATCCGATAACAATGGAATATTTTCTAATTCTTCCCCCATAACAATACCTTTGAACTGATTTTACAAAAGAGGGATAGTTGTTTCCACAGAACAAAGTGTTCTAACAGTCATCTCAATTCATAATAGCCCCAAGAATGTTAGCTGTGTCTATCGTTCTCTCTTCTCTTTGCATTCGACGGCTACGCCAACCGGGTACAACAAAACTGTACAAGGTAGTGTTTGACAATCAATTTCAAATAGATGTTCTGATATCGCACTTTACTTCCTTTAGGGGTTGGATACTTTCATTTATCATTGGTGAATTGTTGTTGAATGTCAAAACCCCATTTTACTGGCTGCCTGCGAATAAATATCAAAGGGGGTACTTTTCACAACCATCTCGGACCATTCATACTCACTTGAATTCAATAACATTCCATCCAACTTTATTGCCTTCCTAATTACATTTTTTTTCTCACTTATATGTATATTTTGCTAGGATTCATCTATGATAAATCGGAAATGTGTAAAAACACCCCTCTTTCTTGCAAATAAAAATATAAAAAGTAAAAGTGGCCATATATATAGCACGTGGTGTTCCTAAGTGGTCACTCTCCCAAGTACTGAGCACATCCGAATGTGCTTATCTTTGGTGATCGAATGAGAACGGGAGAATTGACCATAATATGGCCGTTGGCAGACGTTTGATCATAAATACCTAAAAACAAAGTGAGGAATATTTGAAGGCAGTAGGGATTGCTTCGAAAATGGTTAGAAATATACTTGTACGTTAGAGGGAGCATAGAGAAAAGTTACACATATTTAAGTAAACTATCGAATACTTCAAATTGTATCGAAACTTTACCTCTAAATACGAGTATATTCCTCCTCTCTGTTCGATTCCTGGTCTTGGAGGGCATAAACGTTGTTAATCAGAACAACAAATAAACAAATGCCTTTATTTGTTGTACTACAACAATTTATTTATAGTATAATAGTGTGGAGACAATGCTCTTAGAAAGAATGAAATTTAAACAGTCCATTCGCCAACAGTTGAGTGAACAATAATGGAATACAATAAAAACCATTCAAATGGAAACCAACAATTGAAATCTTTTGAATTGCAAAAGACTGAAATCTATTGATCGGTATAATAACAATCGAACAAGAATGGGAGGATCCGATAACAATGGAATATTTTCTAATTCTTCCCCCATAACAATACCTTTGAACTGATTTTACAAAAGAGGGATAGTTGTTTCCACAGAACAAAGTGTTCTAACAGTCATTTCAATTAATAATAACCCCAAGAATGTTAGCTGTGTTTATCGTTCTCTCTTCTCTTTGCATTCGACGGCTACGCCAACCGGGTACAACAAAACTGTACAAGGTAGTGTTTGACAATCAATTTCAAATAGATGTTCTGATATCGCACTTTACTTCCTTTAGGGGTTGGATACTTTCATTTATCATTGGTGAATTGTTGTTGAATGTCAAAACCCCATTTTACTGGCTGCCTGCGAATAAATATCATAGGGGGTACTTTTCACAACCATCTCGGACCATTCATACTCACTTGAATTCAATAACATTCCATCCAACTTTATTGCCTTCCTAATTACATTTTTTTTCTCACTTATATGTATATTTTGCTAGGATTCATCTATGATAATTCGGAAATGTGTAAAAACACCCCTCTTTCTTGCAAATAAAAATAAAAAAAGTAAAAGTGGCCATATATATAGCACGTGGTGTTCCTAAGTGGTCACTCTCCCAAGTACTGAGCACATCCGAATGTGCTTATCTTTGGTGATCGAATGAGAACGGGAGAATTGACCATAATATGGCCGTTGGCAGACGTTTGATCATAAATACCTAAAAACAAAGTGAGGAATATTTGAAGTCAGTAGGGATTGCTTCGAAAATGGTTAGAAATATACTTGTATGTTAGAGGAAGCATAGAGAAAAGTTACACATATTTAAGTAAACTATCGAATACTTCAAATTGTATCGAAACTTTACCTCTAAATACGAGTATATTCCTGCTCCCTGTTCGATTCCTGGTCTTGGAGGGCATAAACGTTGTTAATGAGAACAACAAATAAACAAATGCCTTTATTTGTTGTACTACAACAATTTATTTATAGTATAGTAGTGTGGAGACAATGCTCTTAGAAAGAATGAAATTTAAACAGTCCATTCGACAACAGTTGAGTGAACAATAATGGAATACAATAAAAACCATTCAAATGGCAACCAACAATTGAAATCTTTTGAATTGCAAAAGACTGAAATCTATTGATCGGTATAATAACAATCGAACAAGAATGGGAGGATCCGATAACAATGGAATCTTTTCTTATTCTTCCCCAATAACAATACCTTTGAACTGATTTTACAAAAGAGGGATAGTTGTTTCCACAGAACAAAGTGTTCTAACAGTCATTTCAATTAATAATAACCCCAAGCATGTTAGCTGTGTTTATCGTTCTCTCTTCTCTTTGCATTCGACGGCTACGCCAACCGGGTACAACAAAACTGTACAAGGTAGTGTTTGACAATCAATTTCAAATAGATGTTCTGATATCGCACTTTACTTCCTTTAGGGGTTGGATACTTTCATTTATCATTGGTGAATTGTTGTTGAATGTCAAAACCCCATTTTACTGGCTGCCTGCGAATAAATATCAAAGGGGGTACTTTTCACAACCATCTCGGACCATTCATACTCACTTGAATTCAATAACATTCCATCCAACTTTATTGCCTTCCTAATTACATTTTTTTTCTCACTTATATGTATATTTTGCTAGGATTCATCTATGATAAATCGGAAATGTGTAAAAACACCCCTCTTTCTTGCAAATAAAAATATAAAAAGTAAAAGTGGCCATATATATAGCACGTGGTGTTCCTAAGTGGTCACTCTCCCAAGTACTGAGCACATCCGAATGTGCTTATTTTTGGTGATCGAATGAGAACGGGAGAATTGACCATAATATGGCCGTTGGCAGACGTTTGATCATAAATACCTAAAAACAAAGTGAGGAATATTTGAAGGCAGTAGGGATTGCTTCGAAAATGGTTAGAAATATACTTGTACGTTAGAGGGAGCATAGAGAAAAGTTACACATATTTAAGTAAACTATCGAATACTTCAAATTGTATCGAAACTTTACCTCTAAATACGAGTATATTCGTGCTCCCTGTTCGATTCCTGGTCTTGGAGGGCATAAACGTTGTTAATGAGAACAACAAATAAACAAATGCCTTTATTTGTTGTACTACAACAATTTATTTATAGTATAGTAGTGTGGAGAGAATGCTCTTAGAAAGAATGAAATTTAAACAGTCCATTCGACAACAGTTGAGTGAACAATAATGGAATACAATAAAAACCATTCAAATGGCAACCAACAATTGAAATCTTTTGAATTGCAAAAGACTGAAATCTATTGATCGGTATAATAACAATCGAACAAGAATGGGAGGATCCGATAACAATGGAATCTTTTCTTATTCTTCCCCAATAACAATACCTTTGAACTGATTTTACAAAAGAGGGATAGTTGTTTCCACAGAACAAAGTGTTCTAACAGTCATTTCAATTAATAATAACCCCAAGCATGTTAGCTGTGTTTATCGTTCTCTCTTCTCTTTGCATTCGACGGCTACGCCAACCGGGTACAACAAAACTGTACAAGGTAGTGTTTGACAATCAATTTCAAATAGATGTTCTGATATCGCACTTTACTTCCTTTAGGGGTTGGATACTTTCATTTATCATTGGTGAATTGTTGTTGAATGTCAAAACCCCATTTTACTGGCTGCCTGCGAATAAATATCAAAGGGGGTACTTTTCACAACCATCTCGGACCATTCATACTCACTTGAATTCAATAACATTCCATCCAACTTTATTGCCTTCCTAATTACATTTTTTTTCTCACTTATATGTATATTTTGCTAGGATTCATCTATGATAAATCGGAAATGTGTAAAAACACCCCTCTTTCTTGCAAATAAAAATATAAAAAGTAAAAGTGGCCATATATATAGCACGTGGTGTTCCTAAGTGGTCACTCTCCCAAGTACTGAGCACATCCGAATGTGCTTATCTTTGGTGATCGAATGCGAACGGGAGAATTGACCATAATATGGCCGTTGGCAGACGTTTGATCATAAATACCTAAAAACAAAGTGAGGAATATTTGAAGGCAGTAGGGATTGCTTCGAAAATGGTTAGAAATATACTTGTACGTTAGAGGGAGCATAGAGAAAAGTTACACATATTTAAGTAAACTATTGAATACTTCAAATTGTATCGAAACTTTACCTCTAAATACGAGTATATTCGTGCTCCCTGTTCGATTCCTGGTCTTGGAGGGCATAAACGTTGTTAATGAGAACAACAAATAAACAAATGCCTTTATTTGTTGTACTACAACAATTTATTTATAGTATAGTAGTGTGGAGACAATGCTCTTAGAAAGAATGAAATTTAAACAGTCCATTCGACAACAGTTGAGTGAACAATAATGGAATACAATAAAAACCATTCAAATGGCAACCAACAATTGAAATCTTTTGAATTGCAAAAGACTGAAATCTATTGATCGGTATAATAACAATCGAACAAGAATGGGAGGATCCGATAACAATGGAATCTTTTCTTATTCTTCTCCCATAACAATACCTTTGAACTGATTTTACAAAAGAGGGATAGTTGTTTCCACAGAACAAAGTGTTCTAACAGTCATTTCAATGAATAATAACCCCAAGCATGTTAGCTGTGTTTATCGTTCTCTCTTCTCTTTGCATTCGACGGCTACGCCAACCGGGTACAACAAAACTGTACAAGGTAGTGTTTGACAATCAATTTCAAATAGATGTTCTGATATCGCACTTTACTTCCTTTAGGGGTTGGATACTTTCATTTATCATTGGTGAATTGTTGTTGAATGTCAAAACCCCATTTTACTGGCTGCCTGCGAATAAATATCAAAGGGGGTACTTTTCACAACCATCTCGGACCATTCATACTCACTTGAATTCAATAACATTCCATCCAACTTTATTGCCTTCCTAATTACATTTTTTTTCTCACTTATATGTATATTTTGCTAGGATTCATCTATGATAAATCGGAAATGTGTAAAAACACCCCTCTTTCTTGCAAATAAAAATATAAAAAGTAAAAGTGGCCATATATATAGCACGTGGTGTTCCTAAGTGGTCACTCTCCCAAGTACTGAGCACATCCGAATGTGCTTATCTTTGGTGATCGAATGCGAACGGGAGAATTGACCATAATATGGCCGTTGGCAGACGTTTGATCATAAATACCTAAAAACAAAGTGAGGAATATTTGAAGGCAGTAGGGATTGCTTCGAAAATGGTTAGAAATATACTTGTACGTTAGAGGGAGCATAGAGAAAAGTTACACATATTTAAGTAAACTATTGAATACTTCAAATTGTATCGAAACTTTACCTCTAAATACGAGTATATTCCTCCTCTCTGTTCGATTCCTGGTCTTGGAGGGCATAAACGTTGTTAATCAGAACAAATAAAAAACACGCCTTTATTTGTAATACTACAACAATTTATTTATAGTATAGTGGTGTGGAGACAATGCTCTTAGAGAGAATGAAATTTAAACAGTCCATTCGCCAACAGTTGAGTGAACAATAATGGAATACAATAAAAACCATTCAAATGGCAACCAACAATTGAAATCTTTTGAATTGCAAAAGACTGAAATCTATTATTCGGTATAATAACAATCGAACAAGAATGGGAGGATCCGATAACAATGGAATATTTTCTAATTCTTCCCCCATAACAATACCTTTGAACTGATTTTACAAAAGAGGGATAGTTGTTTCCACAGAACAAAGTGTTCTAACAGTCATTTCAATTAATAATAACCCCAAGAATGTTAGCTGTGTTTATCGTTCTCTCTTCTCTTTGCATTCGACGGCTACGCCAACCGGGTACAACAAAACTGTACAAGGTAGTGTTTGACAATCAATTTCAAATAGATGTTCTGATATCGCACTTTACTTCCTTTAGGGGTTGGATACTTTCATTTATCATTGGTGAATTGTTGTTGAATGTCAAAACCCCATTTAACTGGCTGCATGCGAATAAATATCAAAGGGGGTACTTTTCACAACTATCTCGGACCATTCATACTCACTTGAATTCAATAACATTCCATCCAACTTTATTGCCTTCCTAATTACATTTTTTTCTCACTTATATGTATATTTTGCTAGGATTCATCTATGATAAATCGGAAATGTGTAAAAACACCCCTCTTTCTTGCAAATAAAAATATACAAAGTAAAAGTGGCCATATATATATCACGTGGTTTTCCAAAGTGGTCACTCTCCCAAGTACTGAGCACATCCGAATGTGCTTATCTTTGGTGATCGAATGAGAACGGGAGAATTGACCATAATATGGCCGTTGGCAGACGTTTGATCATAAATACCTAAAAACAAAGTGAGGAATATTTGAAGGCAGTAGGGATTGCTTCGAAAATGGTTAGAAATATACTTGTACGTTAGAGGGAGCATAGAGAAAAGTTACACATATTTAAGTAAACTATCGAATACTTCAAATTGTATCGAAACTTTACCTCTAAATACGAGTATATTCCTCCTCTCTGTTCGATTCCTGGTCTTGGATAGCATAAACGTTGTTAATCAGAACAACAAATAAAAAACATGCCTTTATTTGTAATACTACAACAATTTATTTATAGTATAGTAGTGTGGAGACAATGCTCTTAGAAAGAATGAAATTTAAACAGTCCATTCGACAACAGTTGAGTGAACAATAATGGAATACAATAAAAACCATTCAAATGGCAACCAACAATTGAAATCTTTTGAATTGCAAAAGACTGAAATCTATTGATCGGTATAATAACAATCGAACAAGAATGGGAGGATCCGATAACAATGGAATCTTTTCTTATTCTTCCCCAATAACAATACCTTTGAACTGATTTTACAAAAGAGGGATAGTTGTTTCCACAGAACAAAGTGTTCTAACAGTCATTTCAATTAATAATAACCCCAAGCATGTTAGCTGTGTTTATCGTTCTCTCTTCTCTTTGCATTCGACGGCTACGCCAACCGGGTACAACAAAACTGTACAAGGTAGTGTTTGACAAAAAATTTCAAATAGATGTTCTGATATCGCACTTTACTTCCTTTAGGGGTTGGATACTTTCATTTATCATTGGTGAATTGTTGTTGAATGTCAAAACCCCATTTAACTGGCTGCCTGCGAATAAATATCAAAGGGGGTACTTTTCACAACCATCTCGGACCATTCATACTCACTTGAATTCAATAACATTCCATCCAACTTTATTGCCTTCCTAATTACATTTTTTTTCTCACTTATATGTATATTTTGCTAGGATTCATCTATGATAAATCGGAAATGTGTAAAAACACCCCTCTTTCTTGCAAATAAAAATATAAAAAGTAAAAGTGGCCATATATATAGCACGTGGTGTTCCTAAGTGGTCACTCTCCCAAGTACTGAGCACATCCGAATGTGCTTATCTTTGGTGATCGAATGCGAACGGGAGAATTGACCATAATATGGCCGTTGGCAGACGTTTGATCATAAATACCTAAAAACAAAGTGAGGAATATTTGAAGGCAGTAGGGATTGCTTCGAAAATGGTTAGAAATATACTTGTACGTTAGAGGGAGCATAGAGAAAAGTTACACATATTTAAGTAAACTATTGAATACTTCAAATTGTATCGAAACTTTACCTCTAAATACGAGTATATTCCTCCTCTCTGTTCGATTCCTGGTCTTGGAGGGCATAAACGTTGTTAATCAGAACAACAAATAAAAAACACGCCTTTATTTGTAATACTACAACAATTTATTTATAGTATAGTGGTGTGGAGACAATGCTCTTAGAGAGAATGAAATTTAAACAGTCCATTCGCCAACAGTTGAGTGAACAATAATGGAATACAATAAAAACCATTCAAATGGCAACCAACAATTGAAATCTTTTGAATTGCAAAAGACTGAAATCTATTATTCGGTATAATAACAATCGAACAAGAATGGGAGGATCCGATAACAATGGAATATTTTCTAATTCTTCCCCCATAACAATACCTTTGAACTGATTTTACAAAAGAGGGATAGTTGTTTCCACAGAACAAAGTGTTCTAACAGTCATTTCAATTAATAATAACCCCAAGAATGTTAGCTGTGTTTATCGTTCTCTCTTCTCTTTGCATTCGACGGCTACGCCAACCGGGTACAACAAAACTGTACAAGGTAGTGTTTGACAATCAATTTCAAATAGATGTTCTGATATCGCACTTTACTTCCTTTAGGGGTTGGATACTTTCATTTATCATTGGTGAATTGTTGTTGAATGTCAAAACCCCATTTAACTGGCTGCCTGCGAATAAATATCAAAAGGGGTACTTTACACAACTATCTCGGACCATTCATACTCACTTGAATTCAATAACATTCCAAACAACATTATTGCCTTCCTAATTACATTTTTTTCTCACTTATATGTATATTTTGCTAGGATTCATCTATGATAAATCGGAAATGTGTAAAAACACCCCTCTTTCTTGCAAATAAAAATATACAAAGTAAAAGTGGCCATATATATATCACGTGGTTTTCCAAAGTGGTCACTCTCCCAAGTACTGAGCACATCCGAATGTGCTTATCTTTGGTGATCGAATGAGAACGGGAGAATTGACCATAATATGGCCGTTGGCAGACGTTTGATCATAAATACCTAAAAACAAAGTGAGGAATATTTGAAGGCAGTAGGGATTGCTTCGAAAATGGTTAGAAATATACTTGTACGTTAGAGGGAGCATAGAGAAAAGTTACACATATTTAAGTAAACTATCGAATACTTTAAATTGTATCGAAACTTTACCTCTAAATACGAGTATATTCCTCCTCTCTGTTCGATTCCTGGTCTTGGAGGGCATAAACGTTGTTAATCAGAACAACAAATAAAAAACATGCCTTTATTTGTAATACTACAACAATGTATTTATAGTATAGTGGTGTGGAGACAATGCTCTTAGAGAGAATGAAATTTAAACAGTCCATTCGCCAACAGTTGAGTGAACAATAATGGAATACAATAAAAACCATTCAAATGGAAACCAACAATTGAAATCTTTTGAATTGCAAAAGACTGAAATCTATTGATCGGTATAATAACAATCGAACAAGAATGGGAGGATCCGATAACAATGGAATATTTTCTAATTCTTCCCCCATAACAATACCTTTGAACTGATTTTACAAAAGAGGGATAGTTGTTTCCACAGAACAAAGTGTTCTAACAGTCATTTCAATTAATAATAACCCCAAGAATGTTAGCTGTGTTTATCGTTCTCTCTTCTCTTTGCATTCGACGGCTACGCCAACCGGGTACAACAAAACTGTACAAGGTAGTGTTTGACAATCAATTTCAAATAGATGTTCTGATATCGCACTTTACTTCCTTTAGGGGTTGGATACTTTCATTTATCATTGGTGAATTGTTGTTGAATGTCAAAACCCCATTTAACTGGCTGCATGCGAATAAATATCAAAGGGGGTACTTTTCACAACTATCTCGGACCATTCATACTCACTTGAATTCAATAACATTCCATCCAACTTTATTGCCTTCCTAATTACATTTTTTTCTCACTTATATGTATATTTTGCTAGGATTCATCTATGATAAATCGGAAATGTGTAAAAACACCCCTCTTTCTTGCAAATAAAAATATACAAAGTAAAAGTGGCCATATATATATCACGTGGTTTTCCAAAGTGGTCACTCTCCCAAGTACTGAGCACATCCGAATGTGCTTATCTTTGGTGATCGAATGAGAACGGGAGAATTGACCATAATATGGCCGTTGGCAGACGTTTGATCATAAATACCTAAAAACAAAGTGAGGAATATTTGAAGGCAGTAGGGATTGCTTCGAAAATGGTTAGAAATATACTTGTACGTTAGAGGGAGCATAGAGAAAAGTTACACATATTTAAGTAAACTATCGAATACTTCAAATTGTATCGAAACTTTACCTCTAAATACGAGTATATTCCTCCTCTCTGTTCGATTCCTGGTCTTGGAGGGCATAAACGTTGTTAATCAGAACAACAAATAAAAAACATGCCTTTATTTGTAATACTACAACAATTTATTTATAGTATAGTAGTGTGGAGACAATGCTCTTAGAAAGAATGAAATTTAAACAGTCCATTCGACAACAGTTGAGTGAACAATAATGGAATACAATAAAAACCATTCAAATGGCAACCAACAATTGAAATCTTTTGAATTGCAAAAGACTGAAATCTATTGATCGGTATAATAACAATCGAACAAGAATGGGAGGATCCGATAACAATGGAATATTTTCTAATTCTTCCCCCATAACAATACCTTTGAACTGATTTTACAAAAGAGGGATAGTTGTTTCCACAGAACAAAGTGTTCTAACAGTCATTTCAATTAATAATAACCCCAAGAATGTTAGCTGTGTTTATCGTTCTCTCTTCTCTTTGCATTCGACGGCTACGCCAACCGGGTACAACAAAACTGTACAAGGTAGTGTTTGACAATCAATTTCAAATAGATGTTCTGATATCGCACTTTACTTCCTTTAGGGGTTGGATACTTTCATTTATCATTGGTGAATTGTTGTTGAATGTCAAAACCCCATTTAACTGGCTGCATGCGAATAAATATCAAAGGGGGTACTTTTCACAACTATCTCGGACCATTCATACTCACTTGAATTCAATAACATTCCATCCAACTTTATTGCCTTCCTAATTACATTTTTTTCTCACTTATATGTATATTTTGCTAGGATTCATCTATGATAAATCGGAAATGTGTAAAAACACCCCTCTTTCTTGCAAATAAAAATATACAAAGTAAAAGTGGCCATATATATATCACGTGGTTTTCCAAAGTGGTCACTCTCCCAAGTACTGAGCACATCCGAATGTGCTTATCTTTGGTGATCGAATGAGAACGGGAGAATTGACCATAATATGGCCGTTGGCAGACGTTTGATCATAAATACCTAAAAACAAAGTGAGGAATATTTGAAGGCAGTAGGGATTGCTTCGAAAATGGTTAGAAATATACTTGTACGTTAGAGGGAGCATAGAGAAAAGTTACACATATTTAAGTAAACTATCGAATACTTCAAATTGTATCGAAACTTTACCTCTAAATACGAGTATATTCCTCCTCTCTGTTCGATTCCTGGTCTTGGAGGGCATAAACGTTGTTAATCAGAACAACAAATAAAAAACATGCCTTTATTTGTAATACTACAACAATTTATTTATAGTATAGTAGTGTGGAGACAATGCTCTTAGAAAGAATGAAATTTAAACAGTCCATTCGACAACAGTTGAGTGAACAATAATGGAATACAATAAAAACCATTCAAATGGCAACCAACAATTGAAATCTTTTGAATTGCAAAAGACTGAAATCTATTATTCGGTATAATAACAATCGAACAAGAATGGGAGGATCCGATAACAATGGAATATTTTCTAATTCTTCCCCCATAACAATACCTTTGAACTGATTTTACAAAAGAGGGATAGTTGTTTCCACAGAACAAAGTGTTCTAACAGTCATTTCAATTAATAATAACCCCAAGAATGTTAGCTGTGTTTATCGTTCTCTCTTCTCTTTGCATTCGACGGCTACGCCAACCGGGTACAACAAAAGTGTACAAGGTAGTGTTTGACAATCAATTTCAAATAGATGTTCTGATATCGCACTTTACTTCCTTTAGGGGTTGGATACTTTCATTTATCATTGGTGAATTGTTGTTGAATGTCAAAACCCCATTTAACTGGCTGCCTGCGAATAAATATCAAAAGGGGTACTTTACACAACTATCTCGGACCATTCATACTCACTTGAATTCAATAACATTCCAAACAACATTATTGCCTTCCTAATTACATTTTTTTCTCACTTATATGTATATTTTGCTAGGATTCATCTATGATAAATCGGAAATGTGTAAAAACACCCCTCTTTCTTGCAAATAAAAATATACAAAGTAAAAGTGGCCATATATATATCACGTGGTTTTCCAAAGTGGTCACTCTCCCAAGTACTGAGCACATCCGAATGTGCTTATCTTTGGTGATCGAATGAGAACGGGAGAATTGACCATAATATGGCCGTTGGCAGACGTTTGATCATAAATACCTAAAAACAAAGTGAGGAATATTTGAAGGCAGTAGGGATTGCTTCGAAAATGGTTAGAAATATACTTGTACGTTAGAGGGAGCATAGAGAAAAGTTACACATATTTAAGTAAACTATCGAATACTTTAAATTGTATCGAAACTTTACCTCTAAATACGAGTATATTCCTCCTCTCTGTTCGATTCCTGGTCTTGGAGGGCATAAACGTTGTTAATCAGAACAACAAATAAAAAACATGCCTTTATTTGTAATACTACAACAATGTATTTATAGTATAGTGGTGTATAGACAATGCTCTTAGAGAGAATGAAATTTAAACAGTCCATTCGCCAACAGTTGAGTGAACAATAATGGAATACAATAAAAACCATTCAAATGGAAACCAACAATTGAAATCTTTTGAATTGCAAAAGACTGAAATCTATTGATCGGTATAATAACAATCGAACAAGAATGGGAGGATCCGATAACAATGGAATATTTTCTAATTCTTCCCCCATAACAATACCTTTGAACTGATTTTACAAAAGAGGGATAGTTGTTTCCACAGAACAAAGTGTTCTAACAGTCATTTCAATTAATAATAACCCCAAGAATGTTAGCTGTGTTTATCGTTCTCTCTTCTCTTTGCATTCGACGGCTACGCCAACCGGGTACAACAAAACTGTACAAGGTAGTGTTTGACAATCAATTTCAAATAGATGTTCTGATATCGCACTTTACTTCCTTTAGGGGTTGGATACTTTCATTTATCATTGGTGAATTGTTGTTGAATGTCAAAACCCCATTTAACTGGCTGCATGCGAATAAATATCAAAGGGGGTACTTTTCACAACTATCTCGGACCATTCATACTCACTTGAATTCAATAACATTCCATCCAACTTTATTGCCTTCCTAATTACATTTTTTTCTCACTTATATGTATATTTTGCTAGGATTCATCTATGATAAATCGGAAATGTGTAAAAACACCCCTCTTTCTTGCAAATAAAAATATACAAAGTAAAAGTGGCCATATATATATCACGTGGTTTTCCAAAGTGGTCACTCTCCCAAGTACTGAGCACATCCGAATGTGCTTATCTTTGGTGATCGAATGAGAACGGGAGAATTGACCATAATATGGCCGTTGGCAGACGTTTGATCATAAATACCTAAAAACAAAGTGAGGAATATTTGAAGGCAGTAGGGATTGCTTCGAAAATGGTTAGAAATATACTTGTACGTTAGAGGGAGCATAGAGAAAAGTTACACATATTTAAGTAAACTATCGAATACTTCAAATTGTATCGAAACTTTACCTCTAAATACGAGTATATTCCTCCTCTCTGTTCGATTCCTGGTCTTGGAGGGCATAAACGTTGTTAATCAGAACAACAAATAAAAAACATGCCTTTATTTGTAATACTACAACAATTTATTTATAGTATAGTAGTGTGGAGACAATGCTCTTAGAAAGAATGAAATTTAAACAGTCCATTCGACAACAGTTGAGTGAACAATAATGGAATACAATAAAAACCATTCAAATGGCAACCAACAATTGAAATCTTTTGAATTGCAAAAGACTGAAATCTATTATTCGGTATAATAACAATCGAACAAGAATGGGAGGATCCGATAACAATGGAATATTTTCTAATTCTTCCCCCATAACAATACCTTTGAACTGATTTTACAAAAGAGGGATAGTTGTTTCCACAGAACAAAGTGTTCTAACAGTCATTTCAATTAATAATAACCCCAAGAATGTTAGCTGTGTTTATCGTTCTCTCTTCTCTTTGCATTCGACGGCTACGCCAACCGGGTACAACAAAACTGTACAAGGTAGTGTTTGACAATCAATTTCAAATAGATGTTCTGATATCGCACTTTACTTCCTTTAGGGGTTGGATACTTTCATTTATCATTGGTGAATTGTTGTTGAATGTCAAAACCCCATTTTACTGGCTGCCTGCGAATAAATATCAAAGGGGGTACTTTTCACAACTATCTCGGACCATTCATACTCACTTGAATTCAATAACATTCCAAACAACATTATTGCCTTCCTAATTACATTTTTTTTCTCACTTATATGTATATTTTGCTAGGATTCATCTATGATAAATCGGAAATATGTAAAAACACCCCTCTTTCTTGCAAATAAAAATATAAAAAGTAAAAGTGGCCATATATATAGCACGTGGTGTTCCAAAGTGGTCACTCTCCCAAGTACTGAGCACATCCGAATGTGCTTATCTTTGGTGATCGAATGAGAACGGGAGAATTGACCATAATATGGCCGTTGGCAGACGTTTGATCATAAATACCTAAAAACAAAGTGAGGAATATTTGAAGGCAGTAGGGATTGCTTCGAAAATGGTTAGAAATATACTTGTACGTTAGAGGGAGCATAGAGAAAAGTTACACATATTTAAGTAAACTATCGAATACTTTAAATTGTATCGAAACTTTACCTCTAAATACGAGTATATTCCTCCTCTCTGTTCGATTCCTGGTCTTGGAGGGCATAAACGTTGTTAATCAGAACAACAAATAAAAAACATGCCTTTATTTGTAATACTACAACAATGTATTTATAGTATAGTGGTGTATAGACAATGCTCTTAGAGAGAATGAAATTTAAACAGTCCATTCGCCAACAGTTGAGTGAACAATAATGGAATACAATAAAAACCATTCAAATGGAAACCAACAATTGAAATCTTTTGAATTGCAAAAGACTGAAATCTATTGATCGGTATAATAACAATCGAACAAGAATGGGAGGATCCGATAACAATGGAATATTTTCTAATTCTTCCCCCATAACAATACCTTTGAACTGATTTTACAAAAGAGGGATAGTTGTTTCCACAGAACAAAGTGTTCTAACAGTCATTTCAATTAATAATAACCCCAAGAATGTTAGCTGTGTTTATCGTTCTCTCTTCTCTTTGCATTCGACGGCTACGCCAACCGGGTACAACAAAAGTGTACAAGGTAGTGTTTGACAATCAATTTCAAATAGATGTTCTGATATCGCACTTTACTTCCTTTAGGGGTTGGATACTTTCATTTATCATTGGTGAATTGTTGTTGAATGTCAAAACCCCATTTAACTGGCTGCCTGCGAATAAATATCAAAAGGGGTACTTTACACAACTATCTCGGACCATTCATACTCACTTGAATTCAATAACATTCCAAACAACATTATTGCCTTCCTAATTACATTTTTTTCTCACTTATATGTATATTTTGCTAGGATTCATCTATGATAAATCGGAAATGTGTAAAAACACCCCTCTTTCTTGCAAATAAAAATATACAAAGTAAAAGTGGCCATATATATATCACGTGGTTTTCCAAAGTGGTCACTCTCCCAAGTACTGAGCACATCCGAATGTGCTTATCTTTGGTGATCGAATGAGAACGGGAGAATTGACCATAATATGGCCGTTGGCAGACGTTTGATCATAAATACCTAAAAACAAAGTGAGGAATATTTGAAGGCAGTAGGGATTGCTTCGAAAATGGTTAGAAATATACTTGTACGTTAGAGGGAGCATAGAGAAAAGTTACACATATTTAAGTAAACTATCGAATACTTTAAATTGTATCGAAACTTTACCTCTAAATACGAGTATATTCCTCCTCTCTGTTCGATTCCTGGTCTTGGAGGGCATAAACGTTGTTAATCAGAACAACAAATAAAAAACATGCCTTTATTTGTAATACTACAACAATGTATTTATAGTATAGTGGTGTATAGACAATGCTCTTAGAGAGAATGAAATTTAAACAGTCCATTCGCCAACAGTTGAGTGAACAATAATGGAATACAATAAAAACCATTCAAATGGAAACCAACAATTGAAATCTTTTGAATTGCAAAAGACTGAAATCTATTGATCGGTATAATAACAATCGAACAAGAATGGGAGGATCCGATAACAATGGAATATTTTCTAATTCTTCCCCCATAACAATACCTTTGAACTGATTTTACAAAAGAGGGATAGTTGTTTCCACAGAACAAAGTGTTCTAACAGTCATTTCAATTAATAATAACCCCAAGAATGTTAGCTGTGTTTATCGTTCTCTCTTCTCTTTGCATTCGACGGCTACGCCAACCGGGTACAACAAAACTGTACAAGGTAGTGTTTGACAATCAATTTCAAATAGATGTTCTGATATCGCACTTTACTTCCTTTAGGGGTTGGATACTTTCATTTATCATTGGTGAATTGTTGTTGAATGTCAAAACCCCATTTAACTGGCTGCATGCGAATAAATATCAAAGGGGGTACTTTTCACAACTATCTCGGACCATTCATACTCACTTGAATTCAATAACATTCCATCCAACTTTATTGCCTTCCTAATTACATTTTTTTCTCACTTATATGTATATTTTGCTAGGATTCATCTATGATAAATCGGAAATGTGTAAAAACACCCCTCTTTCTTGCAAATAAAAATATACAAAGTAAAAGTGGCCATATATATATCACGTGGTTTTCCAAAGTGGTCACTCTCCCAAGTACTGAGCACATCCGAATGTGCTTATCTTTGGTGATCGAATGAGAACGGGAGAATTGACCATAATATGGCCGTTGGCAGACGTTTGATCATAAATACCTAAAAACAAAGTGAGGAATATTTGAAGGCAGTAGGGATTGCTTCGAAAATGGTTAGAAATATACTTGTACGTTAGAGGGAGCATAGAGAAAAGTTACACATATTTAAGTAAACTATCGAATACTTCAAATTGTATCGAAACTTTACCTCTAAATACGAGTATATTCCTCCTCTCTGTTCGATTCCTGGTCTTGGAGGGCATAAACGTTGTTAATCAGAACAACAAATAAAAAACATGCCTTTATTTGTAATACTACAACAATTTATTTATAGTATAGTAGTGTGGAGACAATGCTCTTAGAAAGAATGAAATTTAAACAGTCCATTCGACAACAGTTGAGTGAACAATAATGGAATACAATAAAAACCATTCAAATGGCAACCAACAATTGAAATCTTTTGAATTGCAAAAGACTGAAATCTATTATTCGGTATAATAACAATCGAACAAGAATGGGAGGATCCGATAACAATGGAATATTTTCTAATTCTTCCCCCATAACAATACCTTTGAACTGATTTTACAAAAGAGGGATAGTTGTTTCCACAGAACAAAGTGTTCTAACAGTCATTTCAATTAATAATAACCCCAAGAATGTTAGCTGTGTTTATCGTTCTCTCTTCTCTTTGCATTCGACGGCTACGCCAACCGGGTACAACAAAACTGTACAAGGTAGTGTTTGACAATCAATTTCAAATAGATGTTCTGATATCGCACTTTACTTCCTTTAGGGGTTGGATACTTTCATTTATCATTGGTGAATTGTTGTTGAATGTCAAAACCCCATTTTACTGGCTGCCTGCGAATAAATATCAAAGGGGGTACTTTTCACAACTATCTCGGACCATTCATACTCACTTGAATTCAATAACATTCCAAACAACATTATTGCCTTCCTAATTACATTTTTTTTCTCACTTATATGTATATTTTGCTAGGATTCATCTATGATAAATCGGAAATATGTAAAAACACCCCTCTTTCTTGCAAATAAAAATATAAAAAGTAAAAGTGGCCATATATATAGCACGTGGTGTTCCAAAGTGGTCACTCTCCCAAGTACTGAGCACATCCGAATGTGCTTATCTTTGGTGATCGAATGAGAACGGGAGAATTGACCATAATATGGCCGTTGGCAGACGTTTGATCATAAATACCTAAAAACAAAGTGAGGAATATTTGAAGGCAGTAGGGATTGCTTCGAAAATGGTTAGAAATATACTTGTACGTTAGAGGGAGCATAGAGAAAAGTTACACATATTTAAGTAAACTATCGAATACTTCAAATTGTATCGAAACTTTACCTCTAAATACGAGTATATTCCTCCTCTCTGTTCGATTCCTGGTCTTGGAGGGCATAAACGTTGTTAATCAGAACAACATATAAAAAACATGCCTTTATTTGTTGTACTACAACAATTTATTTATAGTATAGTGGTGTGGAGACAATGCTCTTAGAGAGAATGAAATTTAAACAGTCCATTCGCCAACAGTTGAGTGAACAATAATGGAATACAATAAAAACCATTCAAATGGCAACCAACAATTGAAATCTTTTGAATTGCAAAAGACTGAAATCTATTGATCGGTATAATAACAATCGAACAAGAATGGGAGGATCCGATAACAATGGAATGTTTTCTTATTCTTCCCCCATAACAATACCTTTGAACTGATTTTACAAAAGAGGGATAGTTGTTTCCACAGAACAAAGTGTTCTAACAGTCATTTCAATTAATAATAACCCCAAGCATGTTAGCTGTGTTTATCGTTCTCTCTTCTCTTTGCATTCGACGGCTACGCCAACCGGGTACAACAAAACTGTACAAGGTAGTGTTTGACAATCAATTTTAAATAGATGTTCTGATATGGCACTTTACTTCCTTTAGGGGTTGGATACTTTCATTTATCATTGGTGAATTGTTGTTGAATGTCAAAACCCCATTTTACTGGCTGCCTGCGAATAAATATCAAAGGGGGTACTTTTCACAACCATCTCGGACCATTCATACTCACTTGAATTCAATAACATTCCATCCAACTTTATTGCCTTCCTAATTACATTTTTTTTCTCACTTATATGTATATTTTGCTAGGATACATCTATGATAAATCGGAAATGTGTAAAAACACCCCTCTTTCTTGCAAATAAAAATATAAAAAGTAAAAGTGGCCATATATATAGCACGTGGTGTTCCTAAGTGGTCACTCTCCCAAGTACTGAGCACATCCGAATGTGCTTATCTTTGGTGATCGAATGAGAACGGGAGAATTGACCATAATATGGCCGTTGGCAGAAGTTTGATCATAAATACCTAAAAACAAAGTGAGGTATATTTGAAGGCAGTAGGGATTGCTTCGAAAATGGTTAGAAATATACTTGTACGTTAATGGGAGCATAGAGAAAAGTTACACATATTTAAGTAAACTATTGAATACTTCAAATTGTATCGAAACTTTACCTCTAAATACGAGTATATTCGTGCTCCCTGTTCGATTCCTGGTCTTGGAGGGCATAAACGCTGTTAATGAGAACAACAAATAAACAAATGCCTTTATTTGTTGTACTACAACAATTTATTTATAGTATAGTAGTGTGGAGACAATGCTCTTAGAAAGAATGAAATTTAAACAGTCCATTCGACAACAGTTGAGTGAACAATAATGGAATACAATAAAAACCATTCAAATGGCAACCAACAATTGAAATCTTTTGAATTGCAAAAGACTGAAATCTATTGATCGGTATAATAACAATCGAACAAGAATGGGAGGATCCGATAACAATGGAATCTTTTCTTATTCTTCTCCCATAACAATACCTTTGAACTGATTTTACAAAAGAGGGATAGTTGTTTCCACAGAACAAAGTGTTCTAACAGTCATTTCAATTAATAATAACCCCAAGAATGTTAGCTGTGTTTATCGTTCTCTCTTCTCTTTGCATTCGACGGCTACGCCAACCGGGTACAACAAAACTGTACAAGGTAGTGTTTGACAATCAATTTCAAATAGATGTTCTGATATCGCACTTTACTTCCTTTAGGGGTTGGATACTTTCATTTATTATTGGTGAATTGTTGTTGAATGTCAAAACCCCATTTTACTGGCTGCCTGCGAATAAATATCAAAGGGGGTACTTTTCACAACCCTCTCGGACCATTCATACTCACTTGAATTCAGTAACATGCCATCCAACTTTATTGCCTTCCTAATTACATTTTTTTTCTCACTTATATGTATATTTTGCTAGGATTCATCTATGATAAATCGGAAATGTGTAAAAACACCCCTCTTTCTTGCAAATAAAAATATAAAAAGTAAAAGTGACCATATATATAGCACGTGGTGTTCCTAAGTGGTCACTCTCCCAAGTACTGAGCACATCCGAATGTGCTTATCTTTGGTGATCGAATGAGAACGGGAGAATTGACCATAATATGGCCGTTGGCAGACGTTTGATCATAAATACCTAAAAACAAAGTGAGGAATATTTGAAGGCAGTAGGGATTGCTTCGAAAATGGTTAGAAATATACTTGTACGTTAGAGGGAGCATAGAGAAAAGTTACACATATTTAAGTAAACTATCGAATACTTCAAATTGTATCGAAACTTTACCTCTAAATACGAGTATATTCGTGCTCCCTGTTCGATTCCTGGTCTTGGAGGGCATAAACGTTGTTAATGAGAACAACAAATAAACAAATGCCTTTATTTGTTGTACTACAACAATTTATTTATAGTATAGTAGTGTGGAGACAATGCTCTTAGAAAGAATGAAATTTAAACAGTAAATTCGACAACAGTTGAGTGAACAATAATGGAATACAATAAAAACCATTCAAATGGCAACCAACAATTGAAATCTTTTGAATTGCAAAAGACTGAAATCTATTGATCGGTATAATAACAATCGAACAAGAATGGGAGGATCCGATAACAATGGAATCTTTTCTTATTCTTCTCCCATAACAATACCTTTGAACTGATTTTACAAAAGAGGGATAGTTGTTTCCACAGAACAAAGTGTTCTAACAGTCATTTCAATTAATAATAACCCCAAGCATGTTAGCTGTGTTTATCGTTCTCTCTTCTCTTTGCATTCGACGGCTACGCCAACCGGGTACAACAAAACTGTACAAGGTAGTGTTTGACAATCAATTTCAAATAGATGTTCTGATATGGCACTTTACTTCCTTTAGGGGTTGGATACTTTCATTTATCATTGGTGAATTGTTGTTGAATGTCAAAACCCCATTTTACTGGCTGCCTGCGAATAAATATCAAAGGGGGTACTTTTCACAACCCTCTCGGACCATTCATACTCACTTGAATTCAGTAACATGCCATCCAACTTTATTGCCTTCCTAATTACATTTTTTTTCTCACTTATATGTATATTTTGCTAGGATTCATCTATGATAAATCGGAAATGTGTAAAAACACCCCTCTTTCTTGCAAATAAAAATATACAAAGTAAAAGTGGCCATATATATATCACGTGGTTTTCCAAAGTGGTCACTCTCCCAAGTACTGAGCACATCCGAATGTGCTTATCTTTGGTGATCGAATGAGAACGGGAGAATTGACCATAATATGGCCGTTGGCAGACGTTTGATCATAAATACCTAAAAACAAAGTGAGGAATATTTGAAGGCAGTAGGGATTGCTTCGAAAATGGTTAGAAATATACTTGTACGTTAGAGGGAGCATAGAGAAAAGTTACACATATTTAAGTAAACTATCGAATACTTCAAATTGTATCGAAACTTTACCTCTAAATACGAGTATATTCCTCCTCTCTGTTCGATTCCTGGTCTTGGAGGGCATAAACGTTGTTAATCAGAACAACAAATAAAAAACATGCCTTTATTTGTAATACTACAACAATTTATTTATAGTATAGTGGTGTGGAGACAATGCTCTTAGAGAGAATGAAATTTAAACAGTCCATTCGCCAACAGTTGAGTGAACAATAATGGAATACAATAAAAACCATTCAAATGGCAACCAACAATTGAAATCTTTTGAATTGCAAAAGACTGAAATCTATTATTCGGTATAATAACAATCGAACAAGAATGGGAGGATCCGATAACAATGGAATATTTTCTAATTCTTCCCCCATAACAATACCTTTGAACTGATTTTACAAAAGAGGGATAGTTGTTTCCACAGAACAAAGTGTTCTCAATTAATAATAACCCCAAGAATGTTAGCTGTGTTTATCGTTCTCTCTTCTCTTTGCATTCGACGGCTACGCCAACCGGGTACAACAAAACTGTACAAGGTAGTGTTTGACAATCAATTTCAAATAGATGTTCTGATATCGCACTTTACTTCCTTTAGGGGTTGGATACTTTCATTTATCATTGGTGAATTGTTGTTGAATGTCAAAACCCCATTTTACTGGCTGCCTGCGAATAAATATCAAAGGGGGTACTTTTCACAACTATCTCGGACCATTCATACTCACTTGAATTCAATAACATTCCAAACAACATTATTGCCTTCCTAATTACATTTTTTTTCTCACTTATATGTATATTTTGCTAGGATTCATCTATGATAAATCGGAAATATGTAAAAACACCCCTCTTTCTTGCAAATAAAAATATAAAAAGTAAAAGTGGCCATATATATAGCACGTGGTGTTCCAAAGTGGTCACTCTCCCAAGTACTGAGCACATCCGAATGTGCTTATCTTTGGTGATCGAATGAGAACGGGAGAATTGACCATAATATGGCCGTTGGCAGACGTTTGATCATAAATACCTAAAAACAAAGTGAGGAATATTTGAAGGCAGTAGGGATTGCTTCGAAAATGGTTAGAAATATACTTGTACGTTAGAGGGAGCATAGAGAAAAGTTACACATATTTAAGTAAACTATCGAATACTTCAAATTGTATCGAAACTTTACCTCTAAATACGAGTATATTCCTCCTCTCTGTTCGATTCCTGGTCTTGGAGGGCATAAACGTTGTTAATCAGAACAACATATAAAAAACATGCCTTTATTTGTTGTACTACAACAATTTATTTATAGTATAGTGGTGTGGAGACAATGCTCTTAGAGAGAATGAAATTTAAACAGTCCATTCGCCAACAGTTGAGTGAACAATAATGGAATACAATAAAAACCATTCAAATGGCAACCAACAATTGAAATCTTTTGAATTGCAAAAGACTGAAATCTATTGATCGGTATAATAACAATCGAACAAGAATGGGAGGATCCGATAACAATGGAATGTTTTCTTATTCTTCCCCCATAACAATACCTTTGAACTGATTTTACAAAAGAGGGATAGTTGTTTCCACAGAACAAAGTGTTCTAACAGTCATTTTAATTAATAATAACCCCAAGCATGTTAGCTGTGTTTATCGTTCTCTCTTCTCTTTGCATTCGACGGCTACGCCAACCGGGTACAACAAAACTGTACAAGGTAGTGTTTGACAATCAATTTTAAATAGATGTTCTGATATGGCACTTTACTTCCTTTAGGGGTTGGATACTTTCATTTATCATTGGTGAATTGTTGTTGAATGTCAAAACCCCATTTTACTGGCTGCCTGCGAATAAATATCAAAGGGGGTACTTTTCACAACCATCTCGGACCATTCATACTCACTTGAATTCAATAACATTCCATCCAACTTTATTGCCTTCCTAATTACATTTTTTTTCTCACTTATATGTATATTTTGCTAGGATACATCTATGATAAATCGGAAATGTGTAAAAACACCCCTCTTTCTTGCAAATAAAAATATAAAAAGTAAAAGTGGCCATATATATAGCACGTGGTGTTCCTAAGTGGTCACTCTCCCAAGTACTGAGCACATCCGAATGTGCTTATCTTTGGTGATCGAATGAGAACGGGAGAATTGACCATAATATGGCCGTTGGCAGAAGTTTGATCATAAATACCTAAAAACAAAGTGAGGAATATTTGAAGGCAGTAGGGATTGCTTCGAAAATGGTTAGAAATATACTTGTACGTTAATGGGAGCATAGAGAAAAGTTACACATATTTAAGTAAACTATTGAATACTTCAAATTGTATCGAAACTTTACCTCTAAATACGAGTATATTCGTGCTCCCTGTTCCTGCTCCCTGTTCGATTCCTGGTCTTGGAGGGCATAAACGTTGTTAATCAGAACATCATATAAAAAACATGCCTTTATTTGTAATACTACAACAATTCATTTATAGTATAGTGGTGTGGAGACAATGCTCTTAGAGAGAATGAAATTTAAACAGTCCATTCGCCAACAGTTGAGTGAACAATAATGGAATACAATAAAAACCATTCAAATGGCAACCAACAATTGAAATCTTTTGAATTGCAAAAGACTGAAATCTATTGATCGGTATAATAACAATCGAACAAGAATGGGAGGATCCGATAACAATGGAATCTTTTCTTATTCTTCTCCCATAACAATACCTTTGAACTGATTTTACAAAAGAGGGATAGTTGTTTCCACAGAACAAAGTGTTCTAACAGTCATTTCAATTAATAATAACCCCAAGAATGTCAGCTATGTTTATCGTTCTCTCTTCTCTTTGCATTCGACGGCTACGCCAACCGGGTACAACAAAACTGTACAAGGTAGTGTTTGACAATCAATTGCAAATAGATGTTCTGATATCGCACTTTACTTCCTTTAGGGGTTGGATACTTTCATTTATCATTGGTGAATTGTTGTTGAATGTCAAAACCCCATTTAACTGGCTGCCTGCGAATAAATATCAAAGGGGGTACTTTTCACAACTATCTCGGACCATTCATACTCACTTGAATTCAATAACATTCCATCCAACATTATTGCCTTCCTAATTACATTTTTTTTCTCACTTATATGTATATTTTGCTAGGATTCATCTATGATAAATCGGAAATGTGTAAAAACACCCCTCTTTCTTGCAAATAAAAATATAAAAAGTAAAAGTGGCCATATATATAGCACGTGGTATTCCAAAGTGGTCACTCTCCCAAGTACTGAGCACATCCGAATGTTCTTATCTTTGGTGATCGAATGAGAACGGGAGAATTGACCATAATATGGCCGTTGGCAGACGTTTGATCATAAATACCTAAAAACAAAGTGAGGAATATTTGAAGGCAGTAGGGATTGCTTCGAAAATGGTTAGAAATATACTTGTACGTTAGAGGGAGCATAGAGAAAAGTTATACATATTTAAGTAAACTATCGAATACTTCAAATTGTATCGAAACTTTACCTCTAAATACGAGTATATTCCTCCTCTCTGTTCGATTCCTGGTCTTGGAGGGCATAAACGTTGTTAATCAGAACAACAAATAAAAAACATGCCTTTATTTGTAATACTACAACAATTTATTTATAGTATAGTGGTGTGGAGACAATGCTCTTAGAGAGAATGAAATTTAAACAGTCCATTCGCCAACAGTTGAGTGAACAATAATGGAATACAATAAAAACCATTCAAATGGCAACCAACAATTGAAATCTTTTGAATTGCAAAAGACTGAAATATATTGATCGGTATAATAACAATCGAACAAGAATGGGAGGATCCGATAACAATGGAATCTTTTCTTATTCTTTCCCCATAACAATACCTTTGAACTGATTTTACAAAAGAGGGATAGTTGTTTCCACAGAACAAAGTGTTCTAACAGTCTTTTCAATTAATAATAACCCCAAGCATGTTAGCTGTGTTTATCGTTCTCTCTTCTCTTTGCATTCGACGGCTACGCCAACCGGGTACAACAAAACTGTAAAAGGTAGTGTTTGACAATCAAGTTCAAATAGATGTTCTGATATCGCACTTTACTTCCTTTAGGGGTTGGATACTTTCATTTATCATTGGTGAATTGTTGTTGAATGTCAAAACCCCATTTTACTGGCTGCCTGCGAATAAATATCAAAGGGGGTACTTTTCACAACTATCTCGGACCATTCATACTCACTTGAATTCAATAACATTCCATCCAACTTTATTGCCTTCCTAATTACATTTTTTTTCTCACTTATATGTATATTTTGCTAGGATTCATCTATGATAAATCGGAAATGTGTAAAACACCCCTCTTTCTTGCAAATAAAAATATAAAAAGTAAAAGTGGCCATATATATAGCACGTGGTATTCCAAAGTGGTCACTCTCCCAAGTACTGAACACATCCGAATGTGCTTATGTTTGGTGATCGAATGAGAACGGGAGAATTGACCATAATATGGCCGTTGGCAGACGTTTGATCATAAATACCTAAAAACAAAGTGAGGAATATTTGAAGGCAGTAGGGATTGCTTCGAAAATGGTTAGAAATATACTTGTACGTTAGAGGGAGCATAGAGAAAAGTTATACATATTTAAGTAAACTATCGAATACTTCAAATTGTATCGAAACTTTACCTCTAAATACGAGTATATTCCTGCTCCCTGTTCGATTCCTGGTCTTGGAGGGCATAAACGTTGTTAATCAGAACATCATATAAAAAACATGCCTTTATTTGTAATACTACAACAATTCATTTATAGTATAGTGGTGTGGAGACAATGCTCTTAGAGAGAATGAAATTTAAACAGTCCATTCGCCAACAGTTGAGTGAACAATAATGGAATACAATAAAAACCATTCAAATGGCAACCAACAATTGAAATCTTTTGAATTGCAAAAGACTGAAATCTATTGATCGGTATAATAACAATCGAACAAGAATGGGAGGATCCGATAACAATGGAATCTTTTCTTATTCTTCCCCCATAACAATACCTTTGAACTGATTTTACAAAAGAGGGATAGTTGTTTCCACAGAACAAAGTGTTCTAAAAGTCATTTCAATTAATAATAACCCCAAGCATGTTAGCTGTGTTTATCGTTCTCTCTTCTCTTTGCATTCGACGGCTACGCCAACCGGGTACAACAAAACTGTAAAAGGTAGTGTTTGACAATCAAGTTCAAATAGATGTTCTGATATCGCACTTTACTTCCTTTAGGGGTTGGATACTTTCATTTATCATTGGTGAATTGTTGTTGAATGTCAAAACCCCATTTTACTGGCTGCCTGCGAATAAATATCAAAGGGGGTACTTTTCACAACTATCTCGGACCATTCATACTCACTTGAATTCAATAACATTCCATCCAACTTTATTGCCTTCCTAATTACATTTTTTTTCTCACTTATATGTATATTTTGCTAGGATTCATCTATGATAAATCGGAAATGTGTAAAAACACCCCTCTTTCTTGCAAATAAAAATATAAAAAGTAAAAGTGGCCATATATATAGCACGTGGTATTCCAAAGTGGTCACTCTCCCAAGTACTGAACACATCCGAATGTGCTTATGTTTGGTGATCGAATGAGAACGGGAGAATTGACCATAATATGGCCGTTGGCAGACGTTTGATCATAAATACCTAAAAACAAAGTGAGGAATATTTGAAGGCAGTAGGGATTGCTTCGAAAATGGTTAGAAATATACTTGTACGTTAGAGGGAGCATAGAGAAAAGTTATACATATTTAAGTAAACTATCGAATACTTCAAATTGTATTGAAACTTTACCTCTAAATACGAGTATATTCCTGCTCCCTGTTCGATTCCTGGTCTTGGAGGGCATAAACGTTGTTAATCAGAACATCATATAAAAAACATGCCTTTATTTGTAATACTACAACAATTCATTTATAGTATAGTGGTGTGGAGACAATGCTCTTAGAGAGAATGAAATTTAAACAGTCCATTCGCCAACAGTTGAGTGAACAATAATGGAATACAATAAAAACCATTCAAATGGCAACCAACAATTGAAATCTTTTGAATTGCAAAAGACTGAAATCTATTGATCGGTATAATAACAATCGAACAAGAATGGGAGGATCCGATAACAATGGAATCTTTTCTTATTCTTCCCCCATAACAATACCTTTGAACTGATTTTACAAAAGAGGGATAGTTGTTTCCACAGAACAAAGTGTTCTAAAAGTCATTTCAATTAATAATAACCCCAAGCATGTTAGCTGTGTTTATCGTTCTCTCTTCTCTTTGCATTCGACGGCTACGCCAACCGGGTACAACAAAACTGTAAAAGGTAGTGTTTGACAATCAAGTTCAAATAGATGTTCTGATATCGCACTTTACTTCCTTTAGGGGTTGGATACTTTCATTTATCATTGGTGAATTGTTGTTGAATGTCAAAACCCCATTTTACTGGCTGCCTGCGAATAAATATCAAAGGGGGTACTTTTCACAACTATCTCGGACCATTCATACTCACTTGAATTCAATAACATTCCATCCAACTTTATTGCCTTCCTAATTACATTTTTTTTCTCACTTATATGTATATTTTGCTAGGATTCATCTATGATAAATCGGAAATGTGTAAAAACACCCCTCTTTCTTGCAAATAAAAATATAAAAAGTAAAAGTGGCCATATATATAGCACGTGGTATTCCAAAGTGGTCACTCTCCCAAGTACTGAACACATCCGAATGTGCTTATGTTTGGTGTTCGAATGAGAACGGGAGAATTGACCATAATATGGCCGTTGGCAGACGTTTGATCATAAATACCTAAAAACAAAGTGAGGAATATTTGAAGGCAGTAGGGATTGCTTCGAAAATGGTTAGAAATATACTTGTACGTTAGAGGGAGCATAGAGAAAAGTTATACATATTTAAGTAAACTATCGAATACTTCAAATTGTATCGAAACTTTACCTCTAAATACAAGTATATTACTCCTCTCTGTTCGATTCCTGGTCTTGGAGGGCATAAACGTTGTTAATCAGAACATCATATAAAAAACATGCCTTTATTTGTAATACTACAACAATTTATTTATAGTATAGTGGTGTGGAGACAATGCTCTTAGAGAGAATGAAATTTAAACAGTCCATTCGCCAACAGTTGAGTGAAAAATAATGGAATACAATAAAAACCATTCAAATGGCAACCAACAATTGAAATCTTTTGAATTGCAAAAGACTGAAATCTATTGATCGGTATAATAACAATCGAACAAGAATGGGAGGATCCGATAACAATGGAATATTTTCTTATTCTTCCCCCATAACAATACCTTTGAACTGATTTTACAAAAGAGGGATAGTTGTTTGCACAGAACAAAGTGTTCTAACAGTCATTTCAATTAATAATAACCCCAAGCATGTTAGCTGTGTTTATCGTTCTCTCTTCTCTTTGCATTCGACGGCTACGCCAACCGGGTACAACAAAACTGTAAAAGGTAGTGTTTGACAATCAAGTTCAAATAGATGTTCTGATATCGCACTTTACTTCCTTTAGGGGTTGGATACTTTCATTTATCATTGGTGAATTGTTGTTGAATGTCAAAACCCCATTTTACTGGCTGCCTGCGAATAAATATCAAAGGGGGTACTTTTCACAACTATCTCGGACCATTCATACTCACTTGAATTCAATAACATTCCATCCAACTTTATTGCCTTCCTAATTACATTTTTTTTCTCACTTATATGTATATTTTGCTAGGATTCATCTATGATAAATCGGAAATGTGTAAAAACACCCCTCTTTCTTGCAAATAAAAATATAAAAAGTAAAAGTGGCCATATATATAGCACGTGGTATTCCAAAGTGGTCACTCTCCCAAGTACTGAACACATCCGAATGTGCTTATGTTTGGTGTTCGAATGAGAACGGGAGAATTGACCATAATATGGCCGTTGGCAGACGTTTGATCATAAATACCTAAAAACAAAGTGAGGAATATTTGAAGGCAGTAGGGATTGCTTCGAAAATGGTTAGAAATATACTTGTACTATAGAGGGAGCATAGAGAAAAGTTATACATATTTAAGTAAACTATCGAATACTTCAAATTGTATCGAAACTTTACCTCTAAATACAAGTATATTACTCCTCTCTGTTCGATTCCTGGTCTTGGAGGGCATAAACGTTGTTAATCAGAACATCATATAAAAAACATGCCTTTATTTGTAATACTACAACAATTTATTTATAGTATAGTGGTGTGGAGACAATGCTCTTAGAGAGAATGAAATTTAAACAGTCCATTCGCCAACAGTTGAGTGAACAATAATGGAATACAATAAAAACCATTCAAATGGCAACCAACAATTGAAATCTTTTGAATTGCAAAAGACTGAAATCTATTGATCGGTATAATAACAATCGAACAAGAATGGGAGGATCCGATAACAATGGAATATTTTCTTATTCTTCCCCCATAACAATACCTTTGAACTGATTTTACAAAAGAGGGATAGTTGTTTGCACAGAACAAAGTGTTCTAACAGTCATTTCAATTAATAATAACCCCAAGCATGTTAGCTGTGTTTATCGTTCTCTCTTCTCTTTGCATTCGACGGCTACGCCAACCGGGTACAACAAAACTGTAAAAGGTAGTGTTTGACAATCAAGTTCAAATAGATGTTCTGATATCGCACTTTACTTCCTTTAGGGGTTGGATACTTTCATTTATCATTGGTGAATTGTTGTTGAATGTCAAAACCCCATTTTACTGGCTGCCTGCGAATAAATATCAAAGGGGGTACTTTTCACAACTATCTCGGACCATTCATACTCACTTGAATTCAATAACATTCCATCCAACTTTATTGCCTTCCTAATTACATTTTTTTTCTCACTTATATGTATATTTTGCTAGGATTCATCTATGATAAATCGGAAATGTGTAAAAACACCCCTCTTTCTTGCAAATAAAAATATAAAAAGTAAAAGTGGCCATATATATAGCACGTGGTATTCCAAAGTGGTCACTCTCCCAAGTACTGAACACATCCGAATGTGCTTATGTTTGGTGATCGAATGAGAACGGGAGAATTGACCATAATATGGCCGTTGGCAGACGTTTGATCATAAATACCTAAAAACAAAGTGAGGAATATTTGAAGGCAGTAGGGATTGCTTCGAAAATGGTTAGAAATATACTTGTACGTTAGAGGGAGCATAGAGAAAAGTTATACATATTTAAGTAAACTATCGAATACTTCAAATTGTATCGAAACTTTACCTCTAAATACAAGTATATTCCTCCTCTCTGTTCGATTCCTGGTCTTGGAGGGCATAAACGTTGTTAATCAGAACATCATATAAAAAACATGCCTTTATTTGTAATACTACAACAATTTATTTATAGTATAGTGGTGTGGATACAATGCTCTTAGAGAGAATGAAATTTAAACAGTCCATTCGCCAACAGTTGAGTGAACAATAATGGAATACAATAAAAACCATTCAAATGGCAACCAACAATTGAAATCTTTTGAATTGCAAAAGACTGAAATCTATTGATCGGTATAATAACAATCGAACAAGAATGGGAGGATCCGATAACAATGGAATCTTTTCTTATTCTTCCCCCATAACAATACCTTTGAACTGATTTTACAAAAGAGGGATAGTTGTTTCCACAGAACAAAGTGTTCTAACAGTCATTTCAATTAATAATAACCCCAAGCATGTTAGCTGTGTTTATCGTTCTCTCTTCTCTTTGCATTCGACGGCTACGCCAACCGGGTACAACAAAACTGTACAAGGTAGTGTTTGACAATCAAGTTCAAATAGATGTTCTGATATCGCACTTTACTTCCTTTAGGGGTTGGATACTTTCATTTATCATTGGTGAATTGTTGTTGAATGTCAAAACCCCATTTTACTGGCTGCCTGCGAATAAATATCAAAGGGGGTACTTTTCACAACTATCTCGGACCATTCATACTCACTTGAATTCAATAACATTCCATCCAACTTTATTGCCTTCCTAATTACATTTTTTTTCTCACTTATATGTATATTTTGCTAGGATTCATCTATGATAAATCGGAAATGTGTAAAAACACCCCTCTTTCTTGCAAATAAAAATATAAAAAGTAAAAGTGGCCATATATATAGCACGTGGTATTCCAAAGTGGTCACTCTCCCAAGTACTGAACACATCCGAATGTGCTTATGTTTGGTGTTCGAATGAGAACGGGAGAATTGACCATAATATGGCCGTTGGCAGACGTTTGATCATAAATACCTAAAAACAAAGTGAGGAATATTTGAAGGCAGTAGGGATTGCTTCGAAAATGGTTAGAAATATACTTGTACGTTAGAGGGAGCATAGATAAAAGTTATACATATTTAAGTAAACTATCGAATACTTCAAATTGTATCGAAACTTTACCTCTAAATACAAGTATATTACTCCTCTCTGTTCGATTCCTGGTCTTGGAGGGCATAAACGTTGTTAATCAGAACATCATATAAAAAACATGCCTTTATTTGTAATACTACAACAATTTATTTCTAGTATAGTGGTGTGGAGACAATGCTCTTAGAGAGAATGAAATTTAAACAGTCCATTCGCCAACAGTTGAGTGAACAATAATGGAATACAATAAAAACCATTCAAATGGCAACCAACAATTGAAATCTTTTGAATTGCAAAAGACTGAAATCTATTGATCGGTATAATAACAATCGAACAAGAATGGGAGGATCCGATAACAATGGAATCTTTTTTTATTCTTCCCCCATAACAATACCTTTGAACTGATTTTACAAAAGAGGGATAGTTGTTTCCACAGAACAAAGTGTTCTAACAGTCATTTCAATTAATAATAACCCCAAGCATGTTAGCTGTGTTTATCGTTCTCTCTTCTCTTTGCATTCGACGGCTACGCCAACCGGGTACAACAAAACTGTAAAAGGTAGTGTTTGACAATCAAGTTCAAATAGATGTTCTGATATCGCACTTTACTTCCTTTAGGGGTTGGATACTTTCATTTATCATTGGTGAATTGTTGTTGAATGTCAAAACCCCATTTTACTGGCTGCCTGCGAATAAATATCAAAGGGGGTACTTTTCACAACTATCTCGGACCATTCATACTCACTTGAATTCAATAACATTCCATCCAACTTTATTGCCTTCCTAATTACATTTTTTTTCTCACTTATATGTATATTTTGCTAGGATTCATCTATGATAAATCGGAAATGTGTAAAAACACCCCTCTTTCTTGCAAATAAAAATATAAAAAGTAAAAGTGGCCATATATATAGCACGTGGTATTCCAAAGTGGTCACTCTCCCAAGTACTGAACACATCCGAATGTGCTTATGTTTGGTGATCGAATGAGAACGGGAGAATTGACCATAATATGGCCGTTGGCAGACGTTTGATCATAAATACCTAAAAACAAAGTGAGGAATATTTGAAGGCAGTAGGGATTGCTTCGAAAATGGTTAGAAATATACTTGTACGTTAGAGGGAGCATAGAGAATAGTTATACATATTTAAGTAAACTATCGAATACTTCAAATTGTATCGAAACTTTACCTCTAAATACAAGTATATTCCTCCTCTCTGTTCGATTCCTGGTCTTGGAGGGCATAAACGTTGTTAATCAGAACATCATATAAAAAACATGCCTTTATTTGTAATACTACAACAATTTATTTATAGTATAGTGGTGTGGAGACAATGCTCTTAGAGAGAATGAAATTTAAACAGTCCATTCGCCAACAGTTGAGTGAACAATAATGGAATACAATAAAAACCATTCAAATGGCAACCAACAATTGAAATCTTTTGAATTGCAAAAGACTGAAATCTATTGATCGGTATAATAACAATCGAACAAGAATGGGAGGATCCGATAACAATGGAATCTTTTCTTATTCTTCCCCCATAACAATACCTTTGAACTGATTTTACAAAAGAGGGATAGTTATTTCCACAGAACAAAGTGTTCTAACAGTCATTTCAATTAATAATAACCCCAAGCATGTTAGCTGTGTTTATCGTTCTCTCTTCTCTTTGCATTCGACGGCTACGCCAACCGGGTACAACAAAACTGTACAAGGTAGTGTTTGACAATCAAGTTCAAATAGATGTTCTGATATCGCACTTTACTTCCTTTAGGGGTTGGATACTTTCATTTATCATTGGTGAATTGTTGTTGAATGTCAAAACCCCATTTTACTGGCTGCCTGCGAATAAATATCAAAGGGGGTACTTTTCACAACTATCTCGGACCATTCATACTCACTTGAATTCAATAACATTCCATCCAACTTTATTGCCTTCCTAATTACATTTTTTTCTCACTTATATGTATATTTTGCTAGGATTCATCTATGATAAATCGGAAATGTGTAAAAACACCCCTCTTTCTTGCAAATAAAAATATAAAAAGTAAAAGTGGCCATATATATAGCACGTGGTATTCCAAAGTGGTCACTCTCCCAAGTACTGAACACATCCGAATGTGCTTATGTTTGGTGATCGAATGAGAACGGGAGAATTGACCATAATATGGCCGTTGGCAGACGTTTGATCATAAATACCTAAAAACAAAGTGAGGAATATTTGAAGGCAGTAGGGATTGCTTCGAAAATGGTTAGAAATATACTTGTACGTTAGAGGGAGCATAGAAAAAAGTTATACATATTTAAGTAAACTATCGAATACTTCAAATTGTATCGAAACTTTACCTCTAAATACAAGTATATTCCTCCTCTCTGTTCGATTCCTGGTCTTGGAGGGCATAAACGTTGTTAATCAGAACATCATATAAAAAACATGCCTTTATTTGTAATACTACAACAATTTATTTATAGTATAGTGGTGTGGAGACAATGCTCTTAGAGAGAATGAAATTTAAACAGTCCATTCGCCAACAGTTGAGTGAACAATAATGGAATACAATAAAAACCATTCAAATGGCAACCAGCAATTGAAATCTTTTGAATTGCAAAAGACTGAAATCTATTGATCGGTATAATAACAATCGAACAAGAATGGGAGGATCCGATAACAATGGAATCTTTTCTTATTCTTCCCCCATAACAATACCTTTGAACTGATTTTACAAAAGAGGGATAGTTGTTTGCACAGAACAAAGTGTTCTAACAGTCATTTCAATTAATAATAACCCCAAGCATGTTAGCTGTGTTTATCGTTCTCTCTTCTCTTTGCATTCGACGGCTACGCCAACCGGGTACAACAAAACTGTAAAAGGTAGTGTTTGACAATCAAGTTCAAATAGATGTTCTGATATCGCACTTTACTTCCTTTAGGGGTTGGATACTTTCATTTATCATTGGTGAATTGTTGTTGAATGTCAAAACCCCATTTTACTGGCTGCCTGCGAATAAATATCAAAGGGGGTACTTTTCACAACTATCTCGGACCACTCATACTCACTTGAATTCAATAACATTCCATCCAACTTTATTGCCTTCCTAATTACATTTTTTTTCTCACTTATATGTATATTTTGCTAGGATTCATCTATGATAAATCGGAAATGTGTAAAAACACCCCTCTTTCTTGCAAATAAAAATATAAAAAGTAAAAGTGGCCATATATATAGCACGTGGTATTCCAAAGTGGTCACTCTCCCAAGTACTGAACACATCCGAATGTGCTTATGTTTGGTGATCGAATGAGAACGGGAGAATTGACCATAATATGGCCGTTGGCAGACGTTTGATCATAAATACCTAAAAACAAAGTGAGGAATATTTGAAGGCAGTAGGGATTGCTTCGAAAATGGTTAGAAATATACTTGTACGTTAGAGGGAGCATAGAGAAAAGTTATACATATTTAAGTAAACTATCGAATACTTCAAATTGTATCGAAACTTTACCTCTAAATACGAGTATATTCCTGCTCCCTGTTCGATTCCTGGTCTTGGAGGGCATAAACGTTGTTAATCAGAACATCATATAAAAAACATGCCTTTATTTGTTGTACTACGACAATTTATTTATAGTATAGTGGTGTGGAGACAATGCTCTTAGAGAGAATGAAATTTAAACAGTCCATTCGACAACAGTTGAGTGAACAATAATGGAATACAATAAAAACCATTCAAATGGCAACCAACAATTGAAATCTTTTGAATTGCAAAAGACTGAAATCTATTGATCGGTATAATAACAATCGAACAAGAATGGGAGGATCCGATAACAATGGAATCTTTTCTTATTCTTCCCCCATAACAATACCTTTGAACTGATTTTACAAAAGAGGGATAGTTGTTTCCACAGAACAAAGTGTTCTAAAAGTCATTTCAATTAATAATAACCCCAAGCATGTTAGCTGTGTTTATCGTTCTCTCTTCTCTTTGCATTCGACGGCTACGCCAACCGGGTACAACAAAACTGTACAAGGTAGTGTTTGACAATCAAGTTCAAATAGATGTTCTGATATGGCACTTTACTTCCTTTAGGGGTTGGATACTTTCATTTATCATTGGTGAATTGTTGTTGAATGTCAAAAACCCATTTTACTGTCTGCCTGCGAATAAATATCAAAGGGGGTACTTTTCACATCTATCTCGGACCATTCATACTCACTTGAGTTCAATAACATTCCATCCAACTTTATTGCCTTCCTAATTACATTTTTTTTCTCACTTATATGTATATTTTGCTAGGATTCATCTATGATAAATCGGAAATGTGTAAAAACACCCCTCTTTCTTGCAAATAAAAATATAAAAAGTAAAAGTGGTCATATATATAACACGTGGTGTTCCTAAGTGGTCACTCTCCCAAGTACTGAGCACATCCGAATGTGCTTATCTTTGGTGATCGAATGAGAACGGGAGAATTGACCATAATATGGCCGTTGGCAGACGTTTGATCATAAATACCTAAAAACAAAGTGAGGAATATTTGAAGGCAGTAGGGATTGCTTCGAAAATGGTTAGAAATATACTTGTACGTTAGAGGGAGCATAGAAAAAAGTTACACATATTTAAGTAAACTATCGAATACTTCAAATTGTATCGAAACTTTACCTCTAAATACGAGTATATTCCTGCTCCCTGTTCGATTCCTGGTCTTGGAGGGCATAAACGTTGTTAATCAGAACAACAAATAAAAAACATGCCTTTATTTGTTGTACTACAACAATTTATTTATAGTATAGTGGTGTGGAGACAATGCTCTTAGAAAGAATGAAATTTAAACAGTCCATTCGACAACAGTTGAGTGAACAATATTGGAATACAATAAAAACCATTCAAATGGCAACCAACAATTGAAATCTTTTGAATTGCAAAAGACTGAAATCTATTGATCGGTATAATAACAATCGAACAAGAATGGGAGGATCCGATAACAATGGAATCTTTTCTTATTCTTCCCCCATAACAATACCTTTGAACTGATTTTACAAAAGAGGGATAGTTGTTTCCACAGAACAAAGTGTTCTAACAGTCATTTCAATTAATAATAACCCCAAGCATGTTAGCTGTGTTTATCGTTCTATCTTCTCTTTGCATTCGACGGCTACGCCAACCGGGTACAACAAAATTGTAAAAGGTAGTGTTTGACAATCAAGTTCAAATAGATGTTCTGATATCGCACTTTACTTCCTTTAGGGGTTGGATACTTTCATTTATCATTGGTGAATTGTTGTTGAATGTCAAAAACACATTTTACTGGCTGCCTGCGAATAAATATCAAAGGGGGTACTTTTCACATCTATCTCGGACCATTCATACTCACTTGAATTCAATAACATTCCATCCAACTTTATTGCCTTCCTAATTACATTTTTTTTCTCACTTATATGTATATTTTGCTAGGATTCATCTATGATAAATCGGAAATGTGTAAAAACACCCCTCTTTCTTGCAAATAAAAATATAAAAAGTAAAAGTGGTCATATATATAACACGTGGTGTTCCTAAGTGGTCACTCTCCCAAGTACTGAGCACATCCGAATGTGCTTATCTTTGGTGATCGAATGAGAACGGGAGAATTGACCATAATATGGCCGTTGGCAGACGTTTGATCATAAATACCTAAAAACAAAGTGAGGAATATTTGAAGGCAGTAGGGATTGCTTCGAAAATGGTTAGAAATATACTTGTACGTTAGAGGGAGCATAGAGAAAAGTTACACATATTTAAGTAAACTATCGAATACTTCAAATTGTATCGAAACTTTACCTCTAAATACGAGTATATTCCTCCTCTCTGTTCGATTCCTGGTCTTGGAGGGCATAAACGTTGTTAATCAGAACATCGTATAAAAAACATGCCTTTATTTGTAATACTACAACAATTTATTTATAGTATAGTGGTGTGGAGACAATTCTCTTAGAGAGAATGAAATTTAAACAGTCCATTCGCCAACAGTTGAGTGAACAATAATGGAATACAATAAAAACCATTCAAATGGCAACCAACAATTGAAATCTTTTGAATTGCAAAAGACTGAAATCTATTGATCGGTATAATAACAATCGAACAAGAATGGGAGGATCCGATAACAATGGAATCTTTTCTTATTCTTCCCCCATAACAATACCTTTGAACTGATTTTACAAAAGAGGGATAGTTGTTTCCACAGAACAAAGTGTTCTAACAGTCATTTCAATTAATAATAACCCCAAGCATGTTAGCTGTGTTTATCGTTCTCTCTTCTCTTTGCATTCGACGGCTACGCCAACCGGGTACAACAAAACTGTACAAGGTAGTGTTTGACAATCAATTTCAAATAGATGTTCTGATATCGCACCTTACTTCCTTTAGGGGTTGGATACTTTTATTTATCATTGGTGAATTGTTGTTGAATGTCAAAACCCCATTTTACTGGCTGCCTGCGTATAAATATCAAAGGGGGTACTTTTCACAACTATCTCAGACCATTCATACTCTTTTGAATTCAATAACATTCCATCCAACTTTATTGCCTTCCTAATTACATTTTTTGTCTCACTTGTATGTATATTTTGCTAGGATTCATCTATGATAAATCGGAAATGTGTAAAAACACCCCTCTTTCTTGCAAATAAAAATATAAAAAGTAAAAGTGGCCATATATATAGCACGTGGTATTCCAAAGTGGTCACTCTCCCAAGTACTGAACACATCCGAATGTGCTTATGTTTGGTGATCGAATGAGAACCGGATAATTGACCATAATATGGCCGTTGGCAGACGTTTGATCATAAATACCTAAAAACAAAGTGAGGAATATTTGAAGGCAGTAGGGATTGCTTCGAAAATGGTTAGAAATATACTTGTACGTTAGAGGGAGCATAGAAAAAAGTTACACATATTTAAGTAAACTATCGAATACTTCAAATTGTATCGAAACTTTACCTCTAAATACGAGTATATTCCTGCTCCCTGTTCGATTCCTGGTCTTGGAGGGCATAAACGTTGTTAATCAGAACAACAAATAAAAAACATGCCTTTATTTGTTGTACTACAACAATTTATTTATAGTATAGTGGTGTGGAGACAATTCTCTTAGAGAGAATGAAATTTAAACAGTCCATTCGCCAACAGTTGAGTGAACAATAATGGAATACAATAAAAACCATTCAAATGGCAACCAACAATTGAAATCTTTTGAATTGCAAAAGACTGAAATCTATTGATCGGTATAATAACAATCGAACAAGAATGGGAGGATCCGATAACAATGGAATCTTTTCTTATTCTTCCCCCATAACAATACCTTTGAACTGATTTTACAAAAGAGGGATAGTTGTTTCCACAGAACAAAGTGTTCTAACAGTCATTTCAATTAATAATAACCCCAAGCATGTTAGCTGTGTTTATCGTTCTCTCTTCTCTTTGCATTCGACGGCTACGCCAACCGGGTACAACAAAACTGTACAAGGTAATGTTTGACAATCAATTTCAAATAGATGTTCTGATATCGCACCTTACTTCCTTTAGGGGTTGGATACTTTTATTTATCATTTGTGAATTGTTGTTGAATGTCAAAACCCCATTTTACTGGCTGCCTGCGTATAAATATCAAAGGGGGTACTTTTCACAACTATCTCAGACCATTCATACTCACTTGAATTCAATAACATTCCATCCAACTTTATTGCCTTCCTAATTACATTTTTTGTCTCACTTATATGTATATTTTGCTAGGATTCATCTATGATAAATCGGAAATGTGTAAAAACACCCCTCTTTCTTGCAAATAAAAATATAAAAAGTAAAAGTGGCCATATATATAGCACGTGGTATTCCAAAGTGGTCACTCTCCCAAGTACTGAACACATCCGAATGTGCTTATGTTTGGTGATCGAATGAGAACCGGAGAATTGACCATAATATGGCCGTTGGCAGACGTTTGATCATAAATACCTAAAAACAAAGTGAGGAATATTTGAAGGCAGTAGGGATTGCTTCGAAAATGGTTAGAAATATACTTGTACGTTAGAGGGAGCATAGAGAAAAGTTACACATATTTAAGTAAACTATCGAATACTTCAAATTGTATCGAAACTTTACCTCTAAATACGAGTATATTCCTGCTCCCTGTTCGATTCCTGGTCTTGGAGGGCATAAACGTTGTTAATCAGAACATCATATAAAAAACATGCCTTTATTTGTTGTACTACAACAATTTATTTATAGTATAGTGGTGTGGAGACAATGCTCTTAGAGAGAATGAAATTTAAACAGTCCATTCGACAACAGTTGAGTGAACAATAATGGAATACAATAAAAACCATTCAAATGGCAACCAACAATTGAAATCTTTTGAATTGCAAAAGACTGAAATCTATTGATCGGTATAATAACAATCGAACAAGAATGGGAGGATCCGATAACAATGGAATCTTTTCTTATTCTTCCCCCATAACAATACCTTTGAACTGATTTTACAAAAGAGGGATAGTTGTTTCCACAGAACAAAGTGTTCTAAAAGTCATTTCAATTAATAATAACCCCAAGCATGTTAGCTGTGTTTATCGTTCTCTCTTCTCTTTGCATTCGACGGCTACGCCTACCGGGTACAACAAAACTGTACAAGGTAGTGTTTGACAATCAAGTTCAAATAGATGTTCTGATATGGCACTTTACTTCCTTTAGGGGTTGGATACTTTCATTTATCATTGGTGAATTGTTGTTGAATGTCAAAAACCCATTTTACTGGCTGCCTGCGAATAAATATCAAAGGGGGTACTTTTCACATCTATCTCGGACCATTCATACTCACTTGAATTCAATAACATTCCATCCAACTTTATTGCCTTCCTAATTACATTTTTTTTCTCACTTATATGTATATTTTGCTAGGATTCATCTATGATAAATCGGAAATGTGTAAAAACACCCCTCTTTCTTGCAAATAAAAATATAAAAAGTAAAGGTGGTCATATATATAACACGTGGTGTTCCTAAGTGGTCACTCTCCCAAGTACTGAGCACATCCGAATGTGCTTATCTTTGGTGATCGAATGAGAACGGGAGAATTGACCATAATATGGCCGTTGGCAGACGTTTGATCATAAATACTTAAAACAAAGTGAGGAATATTTGAAGGCAGTAGGGATTGCTTCGAAAATGGTTAGAAATATACTTGTACGTTAGAGGGAGCATAGAAAAAAGTTACACATATTTAAGTAAACTATCGAATACTTCAAATTGTATCGAAACTTTACCTCTAAATACGAGTATATTCCTGCTCCCTGTTCGATTCCTGGTCTTGGAGGGCATAAACGTTGTTAATCAGAACAACAAATAAAAAACATGCCTTTATTTGTTGTACTACAACAATTTATTTATAGTATAGTGGTGTGGAGACAATTCTCTTAGAGAGAATGAAATTTAAACAGTCCATTCGCCAACAGTTGAGTGAACAATAATGGAATACAATAAAAACCATTCAAATGGCAACCAACAATTGAAATCTTTTGAATTGCAAAAGACTGAAATCTATTGATCGGTATAATAACAATCGAACAAGAATGGGAGGATCCGATAACAATGGAATCTTTTCTTATTCTTCCCCCATAACAATACCTTTGAACTGATTTTACAAAAGAGGGATAGTTGTTTCCACAGAACAAAGTGTTCTAACAGTCATTTCAATTAATAATAACCCCAAGCATGTTAGCTGTGTTTATCGTTCTCTCTTCTCTTTGCATTCGACGGCTACGCCAACCGGGTACAACAAAACTGTACAAGGTAGTGTTTGACAATCAATTTCAAATAGATGTTCTGATATCGCACCTTACTTCCTTTAGGGGTTGGATACTTTTATTTATCATTGGTGAATTGTTGTTGAATGTCAAAACCCCATTTTACTGGCTGCCTGCGTATAAATATCAAAGGGGGTACTTTTCACATCTATCTCGGACCATTCATACTCACTTGAATTCAATAACATTCCATCCAACTTTATTGCCTTCCTAATTACATTTTTTTTCTCACTTATATGTATATTTTGCTAGGATTCATCTATGATAAATCGGAAATGTGTAAAAACACCCCTCTTTCTTGCAAATAAAAATATAAAAAGTAAAGGTGGTCATATATATAACACGTGGTGTTCCTAAGTGGTCACTCTCCCAAGTACTGAGCACATCCGAATGTGCTTATCTTTGGTGATCGAATGAGAACGGGAGAATTGACCATAATATGGCCGTTGGCAGACGTTTGATCATAAATACCTAAAAACAAAGTGAGGAATATTTGAAGGCAGTAGGGATTGCTTCGAAAATGGTTAGAAATATACTTGTACGTTAGAGGGAGCATAGAAAAAAGTTACACATATTTAAGTAAACTATCGAATACTTCAAATTGTATCGAAACTTTACCTCTAAATACGAGTATATTCCTGCTCCCTGTTCGATTCCTGGTCTTGGAGGGCATAAACGTTGTTAATCAGAACAACAAATAAAAAACATGCCTTTATTTGTTGTACTACAACAATTTATTTATAGTATAGTGGTGTGGAGACAATTCTCTTAGAGAGAATGAAATTTAAACAGTCCATTCGCCAACAGTTGAGTGAACAATAATGGAATACAATAAAAACCATTCAAATGGCAACCAACAATTGAAATCTTTTGAATTGCAAAAGACTGAAATCTATTGATCGGTATAATAACAATCGAACAAGAATGGGAGGATCCGATAACAATGGAATCTTTTCTTATTCTTCCCCCATAAAAATACCTTTGAACTGATTTTACAAAAGAGGGATAGTTGTTTCCACAGAAAAAAGTGTTCTAACAGTCATTTCAATTAATAATAACCCCAAGCATGTTAGCTGTGTTTATCGTTCTCTCTTCTCTTTGCATTCGACGGCTACGCCAACCGGGTACAACAAAACTGTACAAGGTAGTGTTTGACAATCAATTTCAAATAGATGTTCTGATATCGCACCTTACTTCCTTTAGGGGTTGGATACTTTTATTTATCATTGGTGAATTGTTGTTGAATGTCAAAACCCCATTTTACTGGCTGCCTGCGTATAAATATCAAAGGGGGTACTTTTCACAACTATCTCAGACCATTCATACTCACTTGAATTCAATAACATTCCATCCAACTTTATTGCCTTCCTAATTACATTTTTTGTCTCACTTATATGTATATTTTGCTAGGATTCATCTATGATAAATCGGAAATGTGTAAAAACACCCCTCTTTCTTGCAAATAAAAATATAAAAAGTAAAAGTGGCCATATATATAGCACGTGGTATTCCAAAGTGGTCACTCTCCCAAGTACTGAACACATCCGAATGTGCTTATGTTTGGTGATCGAATGAGAACCGGAGAATTGACCATAATATGGCCGTTGGCAGACGTTTGATCATAAATACCTAAAAACAAAGTGAGGAATATTTGAAGGCAGTAGGGATTGCTTCGAAAATGGTTAGAAATATACTTGTACGTTAGAGGGAGCATAGAGAAAAGTTACACATATTTAAGTAAACTATCGAATACTTCAAATTGTATCGAAACTTTACCTCTAAATACGAGTATATTCCTGCTCCCTGTTCGATTCCTGGTCTTGGAGGGCATAAACGTTGTTAATCAGAACATCATATAAAAAACATGCCTTTATTTGTTGTACTACAACAATTTATTTATAGTATAGTGGTGTGGAGACAATGCTCTTAGAGAGAATGAAATTTAAACAGTCCATTCGACAACAGTTGAGTGAACAATAATGGAATACAATAAAAACCATTCAAATGGCAACCAACAATTGAAATCTTTTGAATTGCAAAAGACTGAAATCTATTGATCGGTATAATAACAATCGAACAAGAATGGGAGGATCCGATAACAATGGAATCTTTTCTTATTCTTCCCCCATAACAATACCTTTGAACTGATTTTACAAAAGAGGGATAGTTGTTTCCACAGAACAAAGTGTTCTAAAAGTCATTTCAATTAATAATAACCCCAAGCATGTTAGCTGTGTTTATCGTTCTCTCTTCTCTTTGCATTCGACGGCTATGCCAACCGGGTACAACAAAACTGTACAAGGTAGTGTTTGACAATCAAGTTCAAATAGATGTTCTGATATGGCACTTTACTTCCTTTAGGGGTTGGATACTTTCATTTATCATTGGTGAATTGTTGTTGAATGTCAAAAACCCATTTTACTGGCTGCCTGCGAATAAATATCAAAGGGGGTACTTTTCACATCTATCTCGGACCATTCATACTCACTTGAATTCAATAACATTCCATCCAACTTTATTGCCTTCCTAATTACATTTTTTTTCTCACTTATATGTATATTTTGCTAGGATTCATCTATGATAAATCGGAAATGTGTAAAAACACCCCTCTTTCTTGCAAATAAAAATATAAAAAGTAAAGGTGGTCATATATATAACACGTGGTGTTCCTAAGTGGTCACTCTCCCAAGTACTGAGCACATCCGAATGTGCTTATCTTTGGTGATCGAATGAGAACGGGAGAATTGACCATAATATGGCCGTTGGCAGACGTTTGATCATAAATACCTAAAAACAAAGTGAGGAATATTTGAAGGCAGTAGGGATTGCTTCGAAAATGGTTAGAAATATACTTGTACGTTAGAGGGAGCATAGAAAAAAGTTACACATATTTAAGTAAACTATCGAATACTTCAAATTGTATCGAAACTTTACCTCTAAATACGAGTATATTCCTGCTCCCTGTTCGATTCCTGGTCTTGGAGGGCATAAACGTTGTTAATCAGAACAACAAATAAAAAACATGCCTTTATTTGTTGTACTACAACAATTTATTTATAGTATAGTGGTGTGGAGACAATTCTCTTAGAGAGAATGAAATTTAAACAGTCCATTCGCCAACAGTTGAGTGAACAATAATGGAATACAATAAAAACCATTCAAATGGCAACCAACAATTGAAATCTTTTGAATTGCAAAAGACTGAAATCTATTGATCGGTATAATAACAATCGAACAAGAATGGGAGGATCCGATAACAATAGAATCTTTTCTTATTCTTCCCCCATAAAAATACCTTTGAACTGATTTTACAAAAGAGGGATAGTTGTTTCCACAGAAAAAAGTGTTCTAACAGTCATTTCAATTAATAATAACCCCAAGCATGTTAGCTGTGTTTATCGTTCTCTCTTCTCTTTGCATTCGACGGCTACGCCAACCGGGTACAACAAAACTGTACAAGGTAGTGTTTGACAATCAATTTCAAATAGATGTTCTGATATCGCACCTTACTTCCTTTAGGGGTTGGATACTTTTATTTATCATTGGTGAATTGTTGTTGAATGTCAAAACCCCATTTTACTGGCTGCCTGCGTATAAATATCAAAGGGGGTACTTTTCACAACTATCTCAGACCATTCATACTCACTTGAACTCAATAACATTCCATCCAACTTTATTGCCTTCCTAATTACATTTTTTGTCTCACTTATATGTATATTTTGCTAGGATTCATCTATGATAAATCGGAAATGTGTAAAAACACCCCTCTTTCTTGCAAATAAAAATATAAAAAGTAAAAGTGGCCATATATATAGCACGTGGTATTCCAAAGTGGTCACTCTCCCAAGTACTGAACACATCCGAATGTGCTTATGTTTGGTGATCGAATGAGAACCGGAGAATTGACCATAATATGGCCGTTGGCAGACGTTTGATCATAAATACCTAAAAACAAAGTGAGGAATATTTGAAGGCAGTAGGGATTGCTTCGAAAATGGTTAGAAATATACTTGTACGTTAGAGGGAGCATAGAGAAAAGTTACACATATTTAAGTAAACTATCGAATACTTCAAATTGTATCGAAACTTTACCTCTAAATACGAGTATATTCCTGCTCCCTGTTCGATTCCTGGTCTTGGAGGGCATAAACGTTGTTAATCAGAACATCATATAAAAAACATGCCTTTATTTGTTGTACTACAACAATTTATTTATAGTATAGTGGTGTGGAGACAATGCTCTTAGAGAGAATGAAATTTAAACAGTCCATTCGACAACAGTTGAGTGAACAATAATGGAATACAATAAAAACCATTCAAATGGCAACCAACAATTGAAATCTTTTGAATTGCAAAAGACTGAAATCTATTGATCGGTATAATAACAATCGAACAAGAATGGGAGGATCCGATAACAATGGAATCTTTTCTTATTCTTCCCCCATAACAATACCTTTGAACTGATTTTACAAAAGAGGGATAGTTGTTTCCACAGAACAAAGTGTTCTAAAAGTCATTTCAATTAATAATAACCCCAAGCATGTTAGCTGTGTTTATCGTTCTCTCTTCTCTTTGCATTCGACGGCTATGCCAACCGGGTACAACAAAACTGTACAAGGTAGTGTTTGACAATCAAGTTCAAATAGATGTTCTGATATGGCACTTTACTTCCTTTAGGGGTTGGATACTTTCATTTATCATTGGTGAATTGTTGTTGAATGTCAAAAACCCATTTTACTGGCTGCCTGCGAATAAATATCAAAGGGGGTACTTTTCACATCTATCTCGGACCATTCATACTCACTTGAATTCAATAACATTCCATCCAACTTTATTGCCTTCCTAATTACATTTTTTTTCTCACTTATATGTATATTTTGCTAGGATTCATCTATGATAAATCGGAAATGTGTAAAAACACCCCTCTTTCTTGCAAATAAAAATATAAAAAGTAAAAGTGGTCATATATATAACACGTGGTGTTCCTAAGTGGTCACTCTCCCAAGTACTGAGCACATCCGAATGTGCTTATCTTTGGTGATCGAATGAGAACGGGAGAATTGACCATAATATGGCCGTTGGCAGACGTTTGATCATAAATACCTAAAAACAAAGTGAGGAATATTTGAAGGCAGTAGGGATTGCTTCGAAAATGGTTAGAAATATACTTGTACGTTAGAGGGAGCATAGAGAAAAGTTACACATATTTAAGTAAACTATCGAATACTTCAAATTGTATCGAAACTTTACCTCTAAATACGAGTATATTCCTGCTCCCTGTTCGATTCCTGGTCTTGGAGGGCATAAACGTTGTTAATCAGAACAACAAATAAAAAACATGCCTTTATTTGTTGTACTACAACAATTTATTTATAGTATAGTGGTGTGGAGACAATGCTCTTAGAAAGAATGAAATTTAAACAGTCCATTCGACAACAGTTGAGTGAACAATATTGGAATACAATAAAAACCATTCAAATGGCAACCAACAATTGAAATCTTTTGAATTGCAAAAGACTGAAATCTATTGATCGGTATAATAACAATCGAACAAGAATGGGAGGATCCGATAACAATGGAATCTTTTCTTATTCTTCCCCCATAACAATACCTTTGAACTGATTTTACAAAAGAGGGATAGTTGTTTCCACAGAACAAAGTGTTCTAACAGTCATTTCAATTAATAATAACCCCAAGCATGTTAGCTGTGTTTATCGTTCTCTCTTCTCTTTGCATTCGACGGCTACGCCAACCGGGTACAACAAAAGTGTAAAAGGTAGTGTTTGACAATCAAGTTCAAATAGATGTTCTGATATCGCACTTTACTTCCTTTAGGGGTTGGATACTTTCATTTATCATTGGTGAATTGTTGTTGAATGTCAAAAACCCATTTTACTGGCTGCCTGCGAATAAATATCAAAGGGGGTACTTTTCACATCTATCTCGGACCATTCATACTCACTTGAATTCAATAACATTCCATCCAACTTTATTGCCTTCCTAATAACATTTTTTTTCTCACTTATATGTATATATTGCTAGGATTCATCTATGATAAATCGGAAATGTGTAAAAACACCCCTCTTTCTTGCAAATAAAAATATAAAAAGTAAAAGTGGTCATATATATAACACGTGGTGTTCCTAAGTGGTCACTCTCCCAAGTACTGAGCACATCCGAATGTGCTTATCTTTGGTGATCGAATGAGAACGGGAGAATTGACCATAATATGGCCGTTGGCAGACGTTTGATCATAAACACCTAAAAACAAAGTGAGGAATATTTGAAGGCAGTAGGGATTGCTTCGAAAATGGTTAGAAATATACTTGTACGTTAGAGGGAGCATAGAGAAAAGTTACACATATTTAAGTAAACTATCGAATACTTCAAATTGTATCGAAACTTTACCTCTAAATACGAGTATATTCCTGCTCCCTGTTCGATTCCTGGTCTTGGAGGGCATAAACGTTGTTAATCAGAACAACAAATAAAAAACATGCCTTTATTTGTTGTACTACAACAATTTATTTATAGTATAGTGGTGTGGAGACAATTCTCTTAGAGAGAATGAAATTTAAACAGTCCATTCGCCAACAGTTGAGTGAACAATAATGGAATACAATAAAAACCATTCAAATGGCAACCAACAATTGAAATCTTTTGAATTGCAAAAGACTGAAATCTATTGATCGGTATAATAACAATCGAACAAGAATGGGAGGATCCGATAACAATGGAATCTTTTCTTATTCTTCCCCCATAAAAATACCTTTGAACTGATTTTACAAAAGAGGGATAGTTGTTTCCACAGAAAAAAGTGTTCTAACAGTCATTTCAATTAATAATAACCCCAAGCATGTTAGCTGTGTTTATCGTTCTCTCTTCTCTTTGCATTCGACGGCTACGCCAACCGGGTACAACAAAACTGTACAAGGTAGTGTTTGACAATCAATTTCAAATAGATGTTCTGATATCGCACCTTACTTCCTTTAGGGGTTGGATACTTTTATTTATCATTGGTGAATTGTTGTTGAATGTCAAAACCCCATTTTACTGGCTGCCTGCGTATAAATATCAAAGGGGGTACTTTTCACAACTATCTCAGACCATTCATACTCACTTGAATTCAATAACATTCCATCCAACTTTATTGCCTTCCTAATTACATTTTTTGTCTCACTTATATGTATATTTTGCTAGGATTCATCTATGATAAATCGGAAATGTGTAAAAACACCCCTCTTTCTTGCAAATAAAAATATAAAAAGTAAAAGTGGCCATATATATAGCACGTGGTATTCCAAAGTGGTCACTCTCCCAAGTACTGAACACATCCGAATGTGCTTATGTTTGGTGATCGAATGAGAACCGGAGAATTGACCATAATATGGCCGTTGGCAGACGTTTGATCATAAATACCTAAAAACAAAGTGAGGAATATTTGAAGGCAGTAGGGATTGCTTCGAAAATGGTTAGAAATATACTTGTACGTTAGAGGGAGCATAGAGAAAAGTTACACATATTTAAGTAAACTATCGAATACTTCAAATTGTATCGAAACTTTACCTCTAAATACGAGTATATTCCTGCTCCCTGTTCGATTCCTGGTCTTGGAGGGCATAAACGTTGTTAATCAGAACATCATATAAAAAACATGCCTTTATTTGTTGTACTACAACAATTTATTTATAGTATAGTGGTGTGGAGACAATGCTCTTAGAGAGAATGAAATTTAAACAGTCCATTCGACAACAGTTGAGTGAACAATAATGGAATACAATAAAAACCATTCAAATGGCAACCAACAATTGAAATCTTTTGAATTGCAAAAGACTGAAATCTATTGATCGGTATAATAACAATCGAACAAGAATGGGAGGATCCGATAACAATGGAATCTTTTCTTATTCTTCCCCCATAACAATACCTTTGAACTGATTTTACAAAAGAGGGATAGTTGTTTCCACAGAACAAAGTGTTCTAACAGTCATTTCATTTAATAATAACCCCAAGCATGTTAGCTGTGTTTATCGTTCTCTCTTCTCTTTGCATTCGACGGCTACGCCAACCGGGTACAACAAAACTGTAAAAGGTAGTGTTTGACAATCAAGTTCAAATAGATGTTCTGATATCGCACTTTACTTCCTTTAGGGGTTGGATACTTTCATTTATCATTGGTGAATTGTTGTTGAATGTCAAAACCCCATTTTACTGGCTGCCTGCGAATAAATATCAAAGGGGGTACTTTTCACAACTATCTCGGACCATTCATACTCACTTGAATTCAATAACATTCCATCCAACTTTATTGCCTTCCTAATTACATTTATTTTCTCACTTATATGTATATTTTGCTAGGATTCATCTATGATAAATCGGAAATGTGTAAAAACACCCCTCTTTCTTGCAAATAAAAATATAAAAAGTAAAAGTGGCCATATATATAGCACGTGGTGTTCCTAAGTGGTCACTCTCCCAAGTACTGAGCACATCCGAATGTGCTTATCTTTGGTGATCGAATGAGAACGGGAGAATTGACCATAATATGGCCGTTGGCAGACGTTTGATCATAAATACCTAAAAACAAAGTGAGGAATATTTGAAGGCAGTAGGGATTGCTTCGAAAATGGTTAGAAATATACTTGTACGTTAGAGGGAGCATAGAGAAAAGTTACACATATTTAAGTAAACTATCGAATACTTCAAATTGTATCGAAACTTTACCTCTAAATACGAGTATATTCCTGCTCCCTGTTCGATTCCTGGTCTTGGAGGGCATAAACGTTGTTAATCAGAACAACAAATAAAAAACATGCCTTTATTTGTGGTACTACAACAATTTATTTATAGTATCGTGGTGTGGAGACAATGCTCTTAGAAAGAATGAAATTTAAACAGTCCATTCGACAACAGTTGAGTGAGCAATAATGGAATACAATAAAAACCATTCAAATGGCAACCAACAATTGAAATCTTTTGAATTGCAAAAGACTGAAATCTATTGATCGGTATAATAACAATCGAACAAGAATGGGAGGATCCGATAACAATGGAATCTTTTCTTATTCTTCCCCCATAACAATACCTTTGAACTGATTTTACAAAAGAGGGATAGTTGTTTCCACAGAACAAAGTGTTCTAACAGTCATTTCATTTAATAATAACCCCAAGCATGTTAGCTGTGTTTATCGTTCTCTCTTCTCTTTGCATTCGACGGCTACGCCAACCGGGTACAACAAAACTGTAAAAGGTAGTGTTTGACAATCAAGTTCAAATAGATGTTCTGATATCGCATTTTACTTCCTTTAGGGGTTGGATACTTTCATTTATCATTGGTGAATTGTTGTTGAATGTCAAAACCCCATTTTACTGGCTGCCTGCGAATAAATATCAAAGGGGGTACTTTTCACAACTATCTCGGACCATTCATACTCACTTGAATTCAATAACATTCCATCCAACTTTATTGCCTTCCTAATTACATTTATTTTCTCACTTATATGTATATTTTGCTAGGATTCATCTATGATAAATCGGAAATGTGTAAAAACACCCCTCTTTCTTGCAAATAAAAATATAAAAAGTAAAAGTGGCCATATATATAGCACGTGGTATTCCAAAGTGGTCACTCTCCCAAGTACTGAACACATCCGAATGTGCTTATGTTTGGTGATCGAATGAGAACGGGAGAATTGACCATAATATGGCCGTTGGCAGACGTTTGATCATAAATACCTAAAAACAAAGTGAGGAATATTTGAAGGCAGTAGGGATTGCTTCGAAAATGGTTAGAAATATACTTGTACGTTAGAGGGAGCATAGAGAAAAGTTATACATATTTAAGTAAACTATCGAATACTTCAAATTGTATCGAAACTTTACCTCTAAATACAAGTATATTCCTCCTCTCTGTTCGATTCCTGGTCTTGGAGGGCATAAACGTTGTTAATCAGAACATCATATAAAAAACATGCCTTTATTTGTAATACTACAACAATTTATTTATAGTATAGTGGTGTGGAGACAATTCTCTTAGAGAGAATGAAATTTAAACAGTCCATTCGCCAACAGTTGAGTGAACAATAATGGAATACAATAAAAACCATTCAAATGGCAACCAACAATTGAAATCTTTTGAATTGCAAAAGACTGAAATCTATTGATCGGTATAATAACAATCGAACAAGAATGGGAGAATCCGATAACAATGGAATCTTTTCTTATTCTTCCCCCATAACAATACCTTTGAACTGATTTTACAAAAGAGGGATAGTTGTTTCCACAGAACAAAGTGTTCTAACAGTCATTTCAATTAATAATAACCCCAAGCATGTTAGCTGTGTTTATCGTTCTCTCTTCTCTTTGCATTCGACGGCTACGCCAACCGGGTACAACAAAACTGTACAAGGTAGTGTTTGACAATCAATTTCAAATAGATGTTCTGATATCGCACCTTACTTCCTTTAGGGGTTGGATACTTTTATTTATCATTGGTGAATTGTTGTTGAATGTCAAAACCCCATTTTACTGGCTGCCTGCGTATAAATATCAAAGGGGGTACTTTTCACTACTATCTCAGACCATTCATACTCACTTGAATTCAATAACATTCCATCCAACATTATTGCCTTCCTAATTACATTTTTTGTCTCACTTATATGTATATTTTGCTAGGATTCATCTATGATAAATAGGAAATGTGTAAAAACACCCCTCTTTCTTGCAAATAAAAATATAAAAAGTAAAAGTGGCCATATATATAGCACGTGGTATTCCAAAGTGGTCACTCTCCCAAGTACTGAACACATCCGAATGTGCTTATGTTTGGTGATCGAATGAGAACGGGAGAATTGACCATAATATGGCCGTTGGCAGACGTTTGATCATAAATACCTAAAAACAAAGTGAGGAATATTTGAAGGCAGTAGGGATTGCTTCGAAAATGGTTAGAAATATACTTGTACGTTAGAGGGAGCATAGAGAAAAGTTATACATATTTAAGTAAACTATCGAATACTTCAAATTGTATCGAAACTTTACCTCTAAATACGAGTATATTCCTCCTCTCTGTTCGATTCCTGGTCTTGGAGGGCATAAACGTTGTTAATCAGAACAACAAATAAAAAACATGCCTTTATTTGTAATACTACAACAATTTATTTATAGTATAGTGGTGTGGAGACAATGCTCTTAGAGAGAATGAAATTTAAACAGTCCATTCGCCAACAGTTGAGTGAACAATAATGGAATACAATAAAAACCATTCAAATGGCAACCAACAATTGAAATCTTTTGAATTGCAAAAGACTGAAATCTATTGATCGGTATAATAACAATCGAACAAGAATGGGAGGATCCGATAACAATGGAATCTTTTCTTATTCTTCTCCCATAACAATACCTTTGAACTGATTTTACAAAAGAGGGATAGTTGTTTCCACAGAACAAAGTGTTCTAACAGTCATTTCAATTAATAATAACCCCAAGAATGTCAGCTGTGTTTATCGTTCTCTCTTCTCTTTGCATTCGACGGCTACGCCAACCGGGTACAACAAAACTGTACAAGGTAGTGTTTGACAATCAATTTCAAATAGATGTTCTGATATCGCACTTTACTTCCTTTAGGGGTTGGATACTTTCATTTATCATTGGTGAATTGTTGTTGAATGTCAAAACCCCATTTAACTGGCTGCCTGCGAATAAATATCAAAGGGGGTACTTTTCACAACTATCACGGACCATTCATACTCACTTGAATTCAATAACATTCCATCCAACATTATTGCCTTCCTAATTACATTTTTTTTCTCACTTATATGTATATTTTGCTAGGATTCATCTATGATAAATCGGAAATGTGTAAAAACACCCCTCTTTCTTGCAAATAAAAATATAAAAAGTAAAAGTGGCCATATATATAGCACGTGGTATTCCAAAGTGGTCACTCTCCCAAGTACTGAGCACATCCGAATGTGCTTATCTTTGGTGATCGAATGAGAACGGGAGAATTGACCATAATATGGCCATTGGCAGACGTTTGATCATAAATACCTAAAAACAAAGTGAGGAATATTTGAAGGCAGTAGGGATTGCTTCGAAAATGGTTAGAAATATACTTGTACGTTAGAGGGAGCATAGAGAAGAGTTATACATATTTAAGTAAACTATCGAATACTTCAAATTGTATCGAAACTTTACCTCTAAATACGAGTATATTCCTCCTCTCTGTTCGATTCCTGGTCTTGGAGGGCATAAACGTTGTTAATCAGAACATCATATAAAAACATGCCTTTATTTGTAATACTACAACAATTTATTTATAGTATAGTGGTGTGGAGACAATGCTCTTAGAGAGAATGAAATTTAAACAGTCCATTCGCCAACAGTTGAGTGAACAATAATGGAATACAATAAAAACCATTCAAATGGCAACCAACAATTGAAATCTTTTGAATTGCAAAAAACTGAAATCTATTGATCGGTATAATAACAATCGAACAAGAATGGGAGGATCCGATAACAATGGAATCTTTTCTTATTCTTCCCCCATAACAATACATTTGAACTGATTTTACAAAAGGGGGATAGTTGTTTCCACAGAACAAAGTGTTCTAAAAGTCATTTCAATTAATAATAACCCCAAGCATGTTAGCTGTGTTTATCGTTCTCTCTTCTCTTTGCATTCGACGGCTACGCCAACCGGGTACAACAAAACTGTAAAAGGTAGTGTTTGACAATCAAGTTCAAATAGATGTTCTGATATGGCACTTTACTTCCTTTAGGGGTTGGATACTTTCATTTATCATTGGTGAATTGTTGTTGAATGTCAAAAACCCATTTTACTGGCTGCCTGCGAATAAATATCAAAGGGGGTTTTTTTCACATCTATCTCGGACCATTCATACTCACTTGAATTCAATAACATTCCGTCCAACTTTATTGCCTTCCTAATTACATTTTTTTTCTCACTTATATGTATATTTTGCTAGGATTCATCTATGATAAATCGGAAATGTGTAAAAACACCCCTCTTTCTTGCAAATAAAAATATAAAAAGTAAAAGTGGTCATATATATAACACGTGGTGTTCCTAAGTGGTCACTCTCCCAAGTACTGAGCACATCCGAATGTGCTTATCTTTGGTGATCGAATGAGAACGGGAGAATTGACCATAATATGGCCGTTGGCAGACGTTTGATCATAAATACCTAAAAACAAAGTGAGGAATATTTGAAGGCAGTAGGGATTGCTTCGAAAATGGTTAGAAATATACTTGTACGTTAGAGGGAGCATAGAGAAAAGTTAAACATATTTAAGTAAACTATCGAATACTTCAAATTGTATCGAAACTTTACCTCTAAATACGAGTATATTCCTGCTCCCTGTTCGATTCCTGGTCTTGGAGGGCATAAACGTTGTTAATCAGAACAACAAATAAAAAACATGCCTTTATTTGTTGTACTACAACAATTTATTTATAGTATAGTGGTGTGGAGACAATGCTCTTAGAAAGAATGAAATTTAAACAGTCCATTCGACAACAGTTGAGTGAACAATAATGGAATACAATAAAAACCATTCAAATGGCAACCAACAATTGAAATCTTTTGAATTGCAAAAGACTGAAATCTATTGATCGGTATAATAACAATCGAACAAGAATGGGAGGATCCGATAACAATGGAATCTTTTCTTATTCTTCCCCCATAACAATACCTTTGAACTGATTTTACAAAAGAGGGATAGTTGTTTCCACAGAACAAAGTGTTCTAACAGTCATTTCAATTAATAATAACCCCAAGCATGTTAGCTGTGTTTATCGTTCTCTCTTCTCTTTGCATTCGAGGGCTACGCCAACCGGGTACAACAAAACTGTACAAGGTAGTGTTTGACAATCAAGTTCAAATAGATGTTCTGATATCGCACTTTACTTCCTTTAGGGGTTGGATACTTTCATTTATCATTGGTGAATTGTTGTTGAATGTCAAAAACCCATTTTACTGGCTGCCTGCGAATAAATATCAAAGGGGGTACTTTTCACATCTATCTCGGACCATTCATACTCACTTGAATTCAATAACATTCCATCCAACTTTATTGCCTTCCTAATTACATTTTTTTTCTCACTTATATGTATATTTTGCTAGGATTCATCTATGATAAATCGGAAATGTGTAAAAACACCCCTCTTTCTTGCAAATAAAAATATAAAAAGTAAAAGTGGTCATATATATAACACGTGGTGGTCCTAAGTGGTCACTCTCCCAAGTACTGAGCACATCCGAATGTGCTTATCTTTGGTGATCGAATGAGAACGGGAGAATTGACCATAATATGGCCATTGGCAGACGTTTGATCATAAATACCTAAAAACAAAGTGAGGAATATTTGAAGGCAGTAGGGATTGCTTCGAAAATGGTTAGAAATATACTTGTACGTTAGAGGGAGCATAGAGAAGAGTTATACATATTTAAGTAAACTATCGAATACTTCAAATTGTATCGAAACTTTACCTCTAAATACGAGTATATTCCTCCTCTCTGTTCGATTCCTGGTCTTGGAGGGCATAAACGTTGTTAATCAGAACATCATATAAAAAACATGCCTTTATTTGTTGTACTACAACAATTTATTTATAGTATAGTGGTGTGGAGACAATGCTCTTAGAGAGAATGAAATTTAAACAGTCCATTCGACAACAGTTGAGTGAACAATAATGGAATACAATAAAAACCATTCAAATGGCAACCAACAATTGAAATCTTTTGAATTGCAAAAGACTGAAATCTATTGATCGGTATAATAACAATCGAACAAGAATGGGAGGATCCGATAACAATGGAATCTTTTCTTATTCTTCCCCCATAACAATACCTTTGAACTGATTTTACAAAAGAGGGATAGTTGTTTCCACAGAACAAAGTGTTCTAACAGTCATTTCAATTAATAATAACCCCAAGCATGTTAGCTGTGTTTATCGTTCTCTCTTCTCTTTGCATTCGACGGCTACGCCAACCGGGTACAACAAAACTGTAAAAGGTAGTGTTTGACAATCCAGTTCAAATAGATGTTCTGATATCGCACCTTACTTCCTTTAGGGGTTGTATACTTTTATTTATCATTAGTGAATTGTTGTTGAATGTCAAAACCCCATTTTACTGGCTGCCTGCGTATAAATATCAAAGGGGGTACTTTTCACAACTATCTCAGACCATTCATACTCACTTGAATTCAATAACATTCCATCCAACTTTATTGCCTTCCTAATTACATTTTTTTTTCTCACTTATATGTATATTTTGCGAGGATTCATCTATGATAAATAGGAAATGTGTAAAAACACCCCTCTTTCTTGCAAATAAAAATATAAAAAGTAAAAGTGGCTATATATATAGCACGTGGTATTCCAAAGTGGTCACTCTCCCAAGAACTGAACACATCCGAATGTGCTTATGTTTGGTGATCGAATGAGAACGGGAGAATTGACCATAATATGGCCGTTGGCAGACGTTTGATCATAAATACCTAAACACAAAGTGAGGAATATTTGAAGGCAGTAGGGATTGCTTCGAAAATGGTTAGAAATATACTTGTACGTTAGAGGGAGCATAGAGAAGAGTTATACATATTTAAGTAAACTATCGAATACTTCAAATTGTATCGAAACTTTACCTCTAAATACGAGTATATTCCTCCTCTCTGTTCGATTCCTGGTCTTGGAGGGCATAAACGTTGTTAATCAGAACATCATATAAAAAACATGCCTTTATTTGTAATACTACAACAATTTATTTATAGTATAGTGGTGTGGAGGCAATGCTCTTAGAGAGAATGAAATTTAAACAGTCCATTCGCCAACAGTTGAGTGAACAATAATGGAATACAATAAAAACCATTCAAATGGCAACCAACAATTGAAATCTTTTGAATTGCAAAAGACTGAAATCTATTGATCGGTATAATAACAATCGAACAAGAATGGGAGGATCCGATAACAATGGAATCTTTTCTTATTCTTCCCCCATAACAATACCTTTGAACTGATTTTACAAAAGAGGGATAGTTGTTTCCACAGAACAAAGTGTTCTAACAGTCATTTCAATTAATAATAACCCCAAGCATGTTAGCTGTGTTTATCGTTCTCTCTTCTCTTTGCATTCGACGGCTACGCCAACCGGGTACAACAAAACTGTAAAAGGTAGTGTTTGACAATCCAGTTCAAATAGATGTTCTGATATCGCACCTTACTTCCTTTAGGGGTTGTATACTTTTATTTATCATTAGTGAATTGTTGTTGAATGTCAAAACCCCATTTTACTGGCTGCCTGCGTATAAATATCAAAGGGGGTACTTTTCACAACTATCTCAGACCATTCATACTCACTTGAATTCAATAACATTCCATCCAACTTTATTGCCTTCCTAATTACATTTTTTTTTCTCACTTATATGTATATTTTGCGAGGATTCATCTATGATAAATAGGAAATGTGTAAAAACACCCCTCTTTCTTGCAAATAAAAATATAAAAAGTAAAAGTGGCTATATATATAGCACGTGGTATTCCAAAGTGGTCACTCTCCCAAGAACTGAACACATCCGAATGTGCTTATGTTTGGTGATCGAATGAGAACGGGAGAATTGACCATAATATGGCCGTTGGCAGACGTTTGATCATAAATACCTAAACACAAAGTGAGGAATATTTGAAGGCAGTAGGGATTGCTTCGAAAATGGTTAGAAATATACTTGTACGTTAGAGGGAGCATAGAGAAGAGTTATACATATTTAAGTAAACTATCGAATACTTCAAATTGTATCGAAACTTTACCTCTAAATACGAGTATATTCCTCCTCTCTGTTCGATTCCTGGTCTTGGAGGGCATAAACGTTGTTAATCAGAACATCATATAAAAAACATGCCTTTATTTGTAATACTACAACAATTTATTTATAGTATAGTGGTGTGGAGGCAATGCTCTTAGAGAGAATGAAATTTAAACAGTCCATTCGCCAACAGTTGAGTGAACAATAATGGAATACAATAAAAACCATTCAAATGGCAACCAACAATTGAAATCTTTTGAATTGCAAAAGACTGAAATCTATTGATCGGTATAATAACAATCGAACAAGAATGGGAGGATCCGATAACAATGGAATCTTTTCTTATTCTTCCCCCATAACAATACATTTGAACTGATTTTACAAAAGGGGGATAGTTGTTTCCACAAAACAAAGTGTTCTAAAAGTCATTTCAATTAATAATAACCCCAAGCATGTTAGCTGTGTTTATCGTTCTCTCTTCTCTTTGCATTCGACGGCTACGCCAACCGGGTACAACAAAACTGTAAAAGGTAGTGTTTGACAATCAAGTTCAAATAGATGTTCTGATATGGCACTTTACTTCCTTTAGGGGTTGGATACTTTCATTTATCATTGGTGAATTGTTGTTGAATGTCAAAAACCCATTTTACTGGCTGCCTGCGAATAAATATCAAAGGGGGTTTTTTTCACATCTATCTCGGACCATTCATACTCACTTGAATTCAATAACATTCCGTCCAACTTTATTGCCTTCCTAATTACATTTTTTTTCTCACTTATATGTATATTTTGCTAGGATTCATCTATGATAAATCGGAAATGTGTAAAAACACCCCTCTTTCTTGCAAATAAAAATATAAAAAGTAAAAGTGGTCATATATATAACACGTGGTGTTCCTAAGTGGTCACTCTCCCAAGTACTGAGCACATCCGAATGTGCTTATCTTTGGTGATCGAATGAGAACGGGAGAATTGACCATAATATGGCCGTTGGCAGACGTTTGATCATAAATACCTAAAAACAGTGAGGAGTATTTGAAGGCAGTAGGGATTGCTTCGAAAATGGTTAGAAATATACTTGTACGTTAGAGGGAGCATAGAGAAAAGTTAAACATATTTAAGTAAACTATCGAATACTTCAAATTGTATCGAAACTTTACCTCTAAATACGAGTATATTCCTGCTCCCTGTTCGATTCCTGGTCTTGGAGGGCATAAACGTTGTTAATCAGAACAACAAATAAAAAACATGCCTTTATTTGTTGTACTACAACAATTTATTTATAGTATAGTGGTGTGGAGACAATGCTCTTAGAAAGAATGAAATTTAAACAGTCCATTCGACAACAGTTGAGTGAACAATAATGGAATACAATAAAAACCATTCAAATGGCAACCAACAATTGAAATCTTTTGAATTGCAAAAGACTGAAATCTATTGATCGGTATAATAACAATCGAACAAGAATGGGAGGATCCGATAACAATGGAATCTTTTCTTATTCTTCCCCCATAACAATACCTTTGAACTGATTTTACAAAAGAGGGATAGTTGTTTCCACAGAACAAAGTGTTCTAACAGTCATTTCAATTAATAATAACCCCAAGCATGTTAGCTGTGTTTATCGTTCTCTCTTCTCTTTGCATTCGAGGGCTACGCCAACCGGGTACAACAAAACTGTACAAGGTAGTGTTTGACAATCAAGTTCAAATAGATGTTCTGATATCGCACTTTACTTCCTTTAGGGGTTGGATACTTTCATTTATCATTGGTGAATTGTTGTTGAATGTAAAAACCCCATTTTACTGGCTGCCTGCGTATAAATATCAAAGGGGGTACTTTTCACAACTATCTCAGACCATTCATACTCACTTGAATTCAATAACATTCCATCCAACTTTATTGCCTTCCTAATTACATTTTTTTTCTCACTTATATGTATATTTTGCGAGGATTCATCTATGATAAATAGGAAATGTGTAAAAACACCCCTCTTTCTTGCAAATAAAAATATAAAAAGTAAAAGTGGCCATATATATAGCACGTGGTATTCCAAAGTGGTCACTCTCCCAAGAACTGAACACATCCGAATGTGCTTATGTTTGGTGATCGAATGAGAACGGGAGAATTGACCATAATATGGCCGTTGGCAGACGTTTGATCATAAATACCTAAACACAAAGTGAGGAATATTTGAAGGCAGTAGGGATTGCTTCGAAAATGGTTAGAAATATACTTGTACGTTAGAGGGAGCATAGAGAAGAGTTATACATATTTAAGTAAACTATCGAATACTTCAAATTGTATCGAAACTTTACCTCTAAATACGAGTATATTCCTCCTCTCTGTTCGATTCCTGGTCTTGGAGGGCATAAACGTTGTTACTCAGAACATCATATAAAAAACATGCCTTTATTTGTAATACGACAACAATTTATTTATAGTATAGTGGTGTGGAGGCAATGCTCTTAGAGAGAATGAAATTTAAACAGTCCATTCGCCAACAGTTGAGTGAACAATAATGGAATACAATAAAAACCATTCAAATGGCAACCAACAATTGAAATCTTTTGAATTGCAAAAGACTGAAATCTATTGATCGGTATAATAACAATCGAACAAGAATGGGAGGATCCGATAACAATGGAATCTTTTCTTATTCTTCCCCCATAACAATACCTTTGAACTGATTTTACAAAAGAGGGATAGTTGTTTCCACAGAACAAAGTGTTCTAACAGTCACTTCAATTAATAATAACCCCAAGCATGTTAGCTGTGTTTATCGTTCTCTCTTCTCTTTGCATTCGACGGCTACGCCAACCGGGTACAACAAAACTGTACAAGGTAGTGTTTGACAATCAATTTCAAATAGATGTTCTGATATCGCACCTTACTTCCTTTAGGGGTTGGATACTTTTAATTATCATTGGTGAATTGTTGTTGAATGTCAAAACCCCATTTTACTGGCTGCCTGCGTATAAATATCAAAGGGGTTACTTTTCACAACTATCTCAGACCATTCATACTCACTTGAATTCAATATCATTCCATCCAACTTTATTGCCTTCGTAATTACATTTTTTGTCTCACTTATATGTATATTTTGCGATGATTCATCTATGATAAATAGGAAATGTGTATAAACACCCCTCTTTCTTGCAAATAAAAATATAAAAAGTAAAAGTGGCCATATATATAGCACGTGGTATTCCAAAGTGGTCACTCTCCCAAGAACTGAACACATCCGAATGTGCTTATGTTTGGTGATCGAATGAGAACGGGAGAATTGACCATAATATGGCCGTTGGCAGACGTTTGATCATAAATACCTAAACACAAAGTGACGTATATTTGAAGGCAGTAGGGATTGCTTCGAAAATGGTTAGAAATATACTTGTACGTTAGAGGGAGCATAGAGAAGAGTTATACATATTTAAGTAAACTATCGAATCCTTCAAATTGTATCGAAACTTTACCTCTAAATACGAGTATATTCCTCCTCTCTGTTCGATTCCTGGTCTTGGAGGGCATAAACGTTGTTAATCAGAACATCATATAAAAAACATGCCTTTATTTGTAATACTACAACAATTTATTTATAGTATAGTGGTGTGGAGGCAATGCTCTTAGAGAGAATGAAATTTAAACAGTCCATTCGCCAACAGTTGAGTGAACAATAATGGAATACAATAAAAACCATTCAAATGGCAACCAACAATTGAAATCTTTTGAATTGCAAAAGACTGAAATCTATTGATCGGTATAATAACAATCGAACAAGAATGGGAGGATCCGATAACAATGGAATCTTTTCTTATTCTTCCCCCATAACAATACCTTTGAACTGATTTTACAAAAGAGGGATAGTTGTTTCCACAGAACAAAGTGTTCTAACAGTCATTTCAATTAATAATAACCCCAAGCATGTTAGCTGTGTTTATCGTTCTCTCTTCTCTTTGCATTCGAGGGCTACGCCAACCGGGTACAACAAAACTGTACAAGGTAGTGTTTGACAATCAAGTTCAAATAGATGTTCTGATATCGCACTTTACTTCCTTTAGGGGTTGGATACTTTCATTTATCATTGGTGAATTGTTGTTGAATGTCAAAAACCCATTTTACTGGCTGCCTGCGAATAAATATCAAAGGGGGTACTTTTCACATCTATCTCGGACCATTCATACTCACTTGAATTCAATAACATTCCATCCAACTTTATTGCCTTCCTAATTACATTTTTTTTCTCACTTATATGTATATTTTGCTAGGATTCATCTATGATAAATCGGAAATGTGTAAAAACACCCCTCTTTCTTGCAAATAAAAATATAAAAAGTAAAAGTGGTCATATATATAACACGTGGTGGTCCTAAGTGGTCACTCTCCCAAGTACTGAGCACATCCGAATGTGCTTATCTTTGGTGATCGAATGAGAACGGGAGAATTGACCATAATATGGCCATTGGCAGACGTTTGATCATAAATACCTAAAAACAAAGTGAGGAATATTTGAAGGCAGTAGGGATTGCTTCGAAAATGGTTAGAAATATACTTGTACGTTAGAGGGAGCATAGAGAAGAGTTATACATATTTAAGTAAACTATCGAATACTTCAAATTGTATCGAAACTTTACCTCTAAATACGAGTATATTCCTCCTCTCTGTTCGATTCCTGGTCTTGGAGGGCATAAACGTTGTTAATCAGAACATCATATAAAAAACATGCCTTTATTTGTTGTACTACAACAATTTATTTATAGTATAGTGGTGTGGAGACAATGCTCTTAGAGAGAATGAAATTTAAACAGTCCATTCGACAACAGTTGAGTGAACAATAATGGAATACAATAAAAACCATTCAAATGGCAACCAACAATTGAAATCTTTTGAATTGCAAAAGACTGAAATCTATTGATCGGTATAATAACAATCGAACAAGAATGGGAGGATCCGATAACAATGGAATCTTTTCTTATTCTTCCCCCATAACAATACCTTTGAACTGATTTTACAAAAGAGGGATAGTTGTTTCCACAGAACAAAGTGTTCTAACAGTCATTTCAATTAATAATAACCCCAAGCATGTTAGCTGTGTTTATCGTTCTCTCTTCTCTTTGCATTCGACGGCTACGCCAACCGGGTACAACAAAACTGTAAAAGGTAGTGTTTGACAATCCAGTTCAAATAGATGTTCTGATATCGCACCTTACTTCCTTTAGGGGTTGTATACTTTTATTTATCATTGGTGAATTGTTGTTGAATGTCAAAACCCCATTTTACTGGCTGCCTGCGTATAAATATCAAAGGGGGTACTTTTCACAACTATCTCAGACCATTCATACTCACTTGAATTCAATAACATTCCATCCAACTTTATTGCCTTCCTAATTACATTTTTTTTCTCACTTATATGTATATTTTGCGAGGATTCATCTATGATAAATAGGAAATGTGTAAAAACACCCCTCTTTCTTGCAAATAAAAATATAAAAAGTAAAAGTGGCCATATATATAGCACGTGGTATTCCAAAGTGGTCACTCTCCCAAGAACTGAACACATCCGAATGTGCTTATGTTTGGTGATCGAATGAGAACGGGAGAATTGACCATAATATGGCCGTTGGCAGACGTTTGATCATAAATACCTAAACACAAAGTGAGGAATATTTGAAGGCAGTAGGGATTGCTTCGAAAATGGTTAGAAATATACTTGTACGTTAGAGGGAGCATAGAGAAGAGTTATACATATTTAAGTAAACTATCGAATACTTCAAATTGTATCGAAACTTTACCTCTAAATACGAGTATATTCCTCCTCTCTGTTCGATTCCTGGTCTTGGAGGGCATAAACGTTGTTAATCAGAACATCATATAAAAAACATGCCTTTATTTGTAATACTACAACAATTTATTTATAGTATAGTGGTGTGGAGGCAATGCTCTTAGAGAGAATGAAATTTAAACAGTCCATTCGCCAACAGTTGAGTGAACAATAATGGAATACAATAAAAACCATTCAAATGGCAACCAACAATTGAAATCTTTTGAATTGCAAAAGACTGAAATCTATTGATCGGTATAATAACAATCGAACAAGAATGGGAGGATCCGATAACAATGGAATCTTTTCTTATTCTTCCCCCATAACAATACCTTTGAACTGATTTTACAAAAGAGGGATAGTTGTTTCCACAGAACAAAGTGTTCTAACAGTCACTTCAATTAATAATAACCCCAAGCATGTTAGCTGTGTTTATCGTTCTCTCTTCTCTTTGCATTCGACGGCTACGCCAACCGGGTACAACAAAACTGTACAAGGTAGTGTTTGACAATCAATTTCAAATAGATGTTCTGATATCGCACCTTACTTCCTTTAGGGGTTGGATACTTTTAATTATCATTGGTGAATTGTTGTTGAATGTCAAAACCCCATTTTACTGGCTGCCTGCGTATAAATATCAAAGGGGTTACTATTCACAACTATCTCAGACCATTCATACTCACTTGAATTCAATATCATTCCATCCAACTTTATTGCCTTCGTAATTACATTTTTTGTCTCACTTATATGTATATTTTGCGATGATTCATCTATGATAAATAGGAAATGTGTAAAAACACCCCTCTTTCTTGCAAATAAAAATATAAAAAGTAAAAGTGGCCATATATATAGCACGTGGTATTCCAAAGTGGTCACTCTCCCAAGAACTGAACACATCCGAATGTGCTTATGTTTGGTGATCGAATGAGAACGGGAGAATTGACCATAATATGGCCGTTGGCAGACGTTTGATCATAAATACCTAAACACAAAGTGAGGAATATTTGAAGGCAGTAGGGATTGCTTCGAAAATGGTTAGAAATATACTTGTACGTTAGAGGGAGCATAGAGAAGAGTTATACATATTTAAGTAAACTATCGAATCCTTCAAATTGTATCGAAACTTTACCTCTAAATACGAGTATATTCCTCCTCTCTGTTCGATTCCTGGTCTTGGAGGGCATAAACGTTGTTAATCAGAACATCATATAAAAAACATGCCTTTATTTGTAATACTACAACAATTTATTTATAGTATAGTGGTGTGGAGGCAATGCTCTTAGAGAGAATGAAATTTAAACAGTCCATTCGCCAACAGTTGAGTGAACAATAATGGAATACAATAAAAACCATTCAAATGGCAACCAACAATTGAAATCTTTTGAATTGCAAAAGACTGAAATCTATTGATCGGTATAATAACAATCGAACAAGAATGGGAGGATCCGATAACAATGGAATCTTTTCTTATTCTTCCCCCATAACAATACCTTTGAACTGATTTTACAAAAGAGGGATAGTTGTTTCCACAGAACAAAGTGTTCTAACAGTCACTTCAATTAATAATAACCCCAAGCATGTTAGCTGTGTTTATCGTTCTCTCTTCTCTTTGCATTCGACGGCTACGCCAACCGGGTACAACAAAACTGTACAAGGTAGTGTTTGACAATCAATTTCAAATAGATGTTCTGATATCGCACCTTACTTCCTTTAGGGGTTGGATACTTTTATTTATCATTGGTGAATTGTTGTTGAATGTCAAAACCCCATTTTACTGGCTGCCTGCGTATAAATATCAAAGGGGTTACTTTTCACAACTATCTCAGACCATTCATACTCACTTGAATTCAATAACATTCCATCCAACTTTATTGCCTTCCTAATTACATTTTTTTTCTCACTTATATGTATATTTTGCGAGGATTCATCTATGATAAATAGGAAATGTGTAAAAACACCCCTCTTTCTTGCAAATAAAAATATAAAAAGTAAAAGTGGCCATATATATAGCACGTGGTATTCCAAAGTGGTCACTCTCCCAAGAACTGAACACATCCGAATGTGCTTATGTTTGGTGATCGAATGAGAACGGGAGAATTGACCATAATATGGCCGTTGGCAGACGTTTGATCATAAATACCTAAACACAAAGTGAGGAATATTTGAAGGCAGTAGGGATTGCTTCGAAAATGGTTAGAAATATACTTGTACGTTAGAGGGAGCATAGAGAAGAGATACATATTTAAGTAAACTATCGAATACTTCAAATTGTATCGAAACTTTACCTCTAAATACGAGTATATTCCTCCTCTCTGTTCGATTCCTGGTCTTGGAGGGCATAAACGTTGTTAATCAGAACATCATATAAAAAACATGCCTTTATTTGTAATACTACAACAATTTATTTATAGTATAGTGGTGTGGAGGCAATGCTCTTAGAGAGAATGAAATTTAAACAGTCCATTCGCCAACAGTTGAGTGAACAATAATGGAATACAATAAAAACCATTCAAATGGCAACCAACAATTGAAATCTTTTGAATTGCAAAAGACTGAAATCTATTGATCGGTATAATAACAATCGAACAAGAATGGGAGGATCCGATAACAATGGAATCTTTTCTTATTCTTCCCCCATAACAATACCTTTGAACTGATTTTACAAAAGAGGGATAGTTGTTTCCACAGAACAAAGTGTTCTAACAGTCACTTCAATTAATAATAACCCCAAGCATGTTAGCTGTGTTTATCGTTCTCTCTTCTCTTTGCATTCGACGGCTACGCCAACCGGGTACAACAAAACTGTACAAGGTAGTGTTTGACAATCAATTTCAAATAGATGTTCTGATATCGCACCTTACTTCCTTTAGGGGTTGGATACTTTTAATTATCATTGGTGAATTGTTGTTGAATGTCAAAACCCCATTTTACTGGCTGCCTGCGTATAAATATCAAAGGGGTTACTTTTCACAACTATCTCAGACCATTCATACTCACTTGAATTCAATATCATTCCATCCAACTTTATTGCCTTCGTAATTACATTTTTTGTCTCACTTATATGTATATTTTGCGATGATTCATCTATGATAAATAGGAAATGTGTAAAAACACCCCTCTTTCTTGCAAATAAAAATATAAAAAGTAAAAGTGGCCATATATATAGCACGTGGTATTCCAAAGTGGTCACTCTCCCAAGAACTGAACACATCCGAATGTGCTTATGTTTGGTGATCGAATGAGAACGGGAGAATTGACCATAATATGGCCGTTGGCAGACGTTTGATCATAAATACCTAAAAACAAAGTGAGGAATATTTGAAGGCAGTAGGGATTGCTTCGAAAATGGTTAGAAATATACTTGTACGTTAGAGGGAGCATAGAGAAAAGTTACACATATTTAAGTAAACTATCGAATACTTCAAATTGTATCGAAACTTAACCTCTAAATACGAGTATATTCCTGCTCCCTGTTCGATTCCTGGTCTTGGAGGGCATAAACGTTGTTAATCAGAACAACAAATAAAAAACATGCCTTTATTTGTTGTACTACAACAATTTATTTATAGTATAGTGGTGTGGAGACAATGCTCTTAGAAAGAATGAAATTTAAACAGTCCATTCGACAACAGTTGAGTGAACAATAATGGAATACAATAAAAACCATTCAAATGGCAACCAACAATTGAAATCTTTTGAATTGCAAAAGACTGAAATCTATTGATCGGTATAATAACAATCGAACAAGAATGGGAGGATCCGATAACAATGGAATCTTTTCTTATTCTTCCCCCATAACAATACCTTTGAACTGATTTTACAAAAGAGGGATAGTTGTTTCCACAGAACAAAGTGTTCTAACAGTCATTTCAATTAATAATAACCCCAAGCATGTTAGCTGTGTTTATCGTTCTCTCTTCTCTTTGCATTCGACGGCTACGCCAACCGGGTACAACAAAACTGTAAAAGGTAGTGTTTGACAATCCAGTTCAAATAGATGTTCTGATATCGCACCTTACTTCCTTTAGGGGTTGTATACTTCTATTTATCATTGGTGAATTGTTGTTGAATGTCAAAACCCCATTTTACTGGCTGCCTGCGTATAAATATCAAAGGGGGTACTTTTCACAACTATCTCAGACCATTCATACTCACTTGAATTCAATAACATTCCATCCAACTTTATTGCCTTCCTAATTACATTTTTTTTCTCACTTATATGTATATTTTGCGATGATTCATCTATGATAAATAGGAAATGTGTAAAAACACCCCTCTTTCTTGCAAATAAAAATATAAAAAGTAAAAGTGGCCATATATATAGCACGTGGTATTCCAAAGTGGTCACTCTCCCAAGAACTGAACACATCCGAATGTGCTTATGTTTGGTGATCGAATGAGAACGGGAGAATTGACCATAATATGGCCGTTGGCAGACGTTTGATCATAAATACCTAAAAACAAAGTGAGGAATATTTGAAGGCAGTAGGGATTGCTTCGAAAATGGTTAGAAATATACTTGTACGTTAGAGGGAGCATAGAGAAGAGTTATACGTATTTAAGTAAACTATCGAATACTTCAAATTGTATCGAAACTTTACCTCTAAATACGAGTATATTCCTCCTCTCTGTTCGATTCCTGGTCTTGGAGGGCATAAACGTTGTTAATCAGAATATAATATAAAAAACATGCCTTTATTTGTAATACTACAACAATTTATTTATAGTATAGTGGTGTGGAGACAATGCTCTTAGAGAGAATGAAATTTAAACAGTCCATTTGCCAACAGTTGAGTGAATAATAATGGAATACAATAAAAACCATTCAAATGGCAACCAACAATTGAAATCTTTTGAATTGCAAAAGACTGAAATCTATTGATCGGTATAATAACAATCGAACAAGAATGGGAGGATCCGATAACAATGGAATCTTTTCTTATTCTTCCCCCATAACAATACCTTTGAACTGATTTTACAAAAGAGGGATAGTTGTTTCCACAGAACAAAGTGTTCTAACAGTCATTTCAATTAATAATAACCCCAAGCATGTTAGCTGTGTTTATCGTTCTCTCTTCTATTTGCATTCGACGGCTACGCCAACCGGGTACAACAAAACTGTACAAGGTAGTGTTTGACAATCGAGTTCAAATAGATTTTCTGATATGGCACTTTACTTCCTTTAGGGGTTGGATACTTTCATTTATCATTGGTGAATTGTTGTTGAATGTCAAAAACCCATTTTACTGGCTGTCTGCGAATAAATATCAAAGGGGGTACTTTTCACATCTATCTCGGACCATTCATACACACTTGAATTCAATAACATTCCATCCAACTTTATTGCCTTCCTAATTACATTTTTTTTCTCACTTATATGTATATTTTGCTAGGATTCATCTATGATATATCGGAAATGTGTAAAAACACCCCTCTTTCTTGCAAATAAAAATATAAAAAGTAAAAGTGGTCATATATATAACACGTGGTGTTCCTAAGTGGTCACTCTCCCAAGTACTGAGCACATCCGAATGTGCTTATCTTTGGTGATCGAATGAGAACGGGAGAATTGACCATAATATGGCCGTTGGCAGACGTTTGATCATAAATACCTAAAAACAAAGTGAGGAATATTTGAAGGCAGTAGGGATTGCTTCGAAAATGGTTAGAAATATACTTGTACGTTAGAGGGAGCATAGAGAAAAGTTACACATATTTAAGTAAACTATCGAATACTTCAAATTGTATCGAAACTTAACCTCTAAATACGAGTATATTCCTGCTCCCTGTTCGATTCCTGGTCTTGGAGGGCATAAACGTTGTTAATCAGAACAACAAATAAAAAACATGCCTTTATTTGTTGTACTACAACAATTTATTTATAGTATAGTGGTGTGGAGACAATGCTCTTAGAAAGAATGAAATTTAAACAGTCCATTCGACAACAGTTGAGTGAACAATAATGGAATACAATAAAAACCATTCAAATGGCAACCAACAATTGAAATCTTTTGAATTGCAAAAGACTGAAATCTATTGATCGGTATAATAAAAATCGAACAAGAATGGGAGGATCCGATAACAATGGAATCTTTTCTTATTCTTCCCCCATAACAATACCTTTGAACTGATTTTACAAAAGAGGGATAGTTGTTTCCACAGAACAAAGTGTTCTAACAGTCATTTCAATTAATAATAACCCCAAGCATGTTAGCTGTGTTTATCGTTCTCTCTTCTCTTTGCATTCGACGGCTACGCCAACCGGGTACAACAAAACTGTACAAGGTAGTGTTTGACAATCAAGTTCAAATAGATGTTCTGATATCGCACTTTACTTCCTTTAGGGGTTGGATACTTTCATTTATCATTGGTGAATTGTTGTTGAATGTCAAAAACCCATTTTACTGGCTGCCTGCGAATAAATATCAAAGGGGGTACTTTTCACATCTATCTCGGACCATTCATACTCACTTGAATTCAATAACATTCCATCCAACTTAATTGCCTTCCTAATTACATTTTTTTTCTCACTTATATGTATATTTTGCTAGGATTCATCTATGATAAATCGGAAATGTGTAAAAACACCCCTCTTTCTTGCAAATAAAAATATAAAAAGTAAAAGTGGTCATATATATAACACGTGGTGTTCATAAGTGGTCACTCTCCCAAGTACTGAGCACATCCGAATGTGCTTATCTTTGGTGATCGAATGAGAACGGGAGAATTGACCATAATATGGCCGTTGGCAGACGTTTGATCATAAATACCTAAAAACAAAGTGAGGAATATTTGAAGGCAGTAGGGATTGCTTCGAAAATGGTTAGAAATATACTTGTACGTTAGAGGGAGCATAGAGAAGAGTTATACGTATTTAAGTAAACTATCGAATACTTCAAATTGTATCGAAACTTTACCTCTAAATACGAGTATATTCCTCCTCTCTGTTCGATTCCTGGTCTTGGAGGGCATAAACGTTGTTAATCAGAATATAATATAAAAAACATGCCTTTATTTGTAATACTACAACAATTTATTTATAGTATAGTGGTGTGGAGACAATGCTCTTAGAGAGAATGAAATTTAAACAGTCCATTCGCCAACAGTTGAGTGAACAATAATGGAATACAATAAAAACCATTCAAATGGCAACCAACAATTGAAATCTTTTGAATTGCAAAAGACTGAAATCTATTGATCGGTATAATAACAATCGAACAAGAATGGGAGGATCCGATAACAATGGAATCTTTTCTTATTCTTCCCCCATAACAATACCTTTGAACTGATTTTACAAAAGAGGGATAGTTGTTTCCACAGAACAAAGTGTTCTAACAGTCATTTCAATTAATAATAACCCCAAGCATGTTAGCTGTGTTTATCGTTCTCTCTTCTATTTGCATTCGACGGCTACGCCAACCGGGTACAACAAAACTGTACAAGGTAGTGTTTGACAATCAATTTCAAATAGATGTTCTGATATCGCACCTTACTTCCTTTAGGGGTTGGATACTTTTATTCATCATTGGTGAATTGTTGTTGAATGTCAAAACCCCATTTTACTGGCTGCCTGCGTATAAATATCAAAGGGGGTACTTTTCACAACTATCTCAGACCATTCATACTCACTTGAATTCAATAACATTCCATCCAACTTTATTGCCTTCCTAATTACATTTTTTGTCTCACTTATATGTATATTTTGCTAGGATTCATCTATGATAAATCGGAAATGTGTAAAAACACCCCTCTTTCTTGCAAATAAAAATATAAAAAGTAAAAGTGGTCATATATATAACACGTGGTGTTCCTAAGTGGTCACTCTCCCAAGTACTGAGCACATCCGAATGTGCTTATCTTTGGTGATCGAATGAGAACGGGAGAATTGACCATAATATGGCCGTTGGCAGACGTTTGATCATAAATACCTAAAAACAAAGTGAGGAATATTTGAAGGCAGTAGGGATTGCTTCGAAAATGGTTAGAAATATACTTGTACGTTAGAGGGAGCATAGAGAAAAGTTACACATATTTAAGTAAACTATCGAATACTTCAAATTGTATCGAAACTTTACCTCTAAATACGAGTATATTCCTGCTCCCTGTTCGATTCCTGGTCTTGGAGGGCATAAACGTTGTTAATCAGAACAACAAATAAAAAACATGCCTTTATTTGTTGTACTACAACAATTTATTTATAGTATAGTGGTGTGGAGACAATGCTCTTAGAAAGAATGAAATTTAAACAGTCCATTCGACAACAGTTGAGTGAACAATAATGGAATACAATAAAAACCATTCAAATGGCAACCAACAATTGAAATCTTTTGAATTGCAAAAGACTGAAATCTATTGATCGGTATAAGAACAATCGAACAAGAATGGGAGGATCCGATAACAATGGAATCTTTTCTTATTCTTCCCCCATAACAATACCTTTGAACTGATTTTACAAAAGAGGGATAGTTGTTTCCACAGAACAAAGTGTTCTAACAGTCATTTCAATTAATAATAACCCCAAGCATGTTAGCTGTGTTTATCGTTCTCTCTTCTCTTTGCATTCGACGGCTACGCCAACCGGGTACAACAAAACTGTAAAAGGTAGTGTTTGACAATCCAGTTCAAATAGATGTTCTGATATCGCACCTTACTTCCTTTAGGGGTTGTATACTTCTATTTATCATTGGTGAATTGTTGTTGAATGTCAAAACCCCATTTTACTGGCTGCCTGCGTATAAATATCAAAGGGGGTACTTTTCACAACTATCTCAGACCATTCATACTCACTTGAATTCAATAACATTCCATCCAACTTTATTGCCTTCCTAATTACATTTTTTTTCTCACTTATATGTATATTTTGCGATGATTCATCTATGATAAATAGGAAATGTGTAAAAAAACCCCTCTTTCTTGCAAATAAAAATATAAAAAGTAAAAGTGGCCATATATATAGCACGTGGTATTCCAAAGTGGTCACTCTCCCAAGAACTGAACACATCCGAATGTGCTTATGTTTGGTGATCGAATGAGAACGGGAGAATTGACCATAATATGGCCGTTGGCAGACGTTTGATCATAAATACCTAAAAACAAAGTGAGGAATATTTGAAGGCAGTAGGGATTGCTTCGAAAATGGTTAGAAATATACTTGTACGTTAGAGGGAGCATAGAGAAGAGTTATACGTATTTAAGTAAACTATCGAATACTTCAAATTGTATCGAAACTTTACCTCTAAATACGAGTATATTCCTCCTCTCTGTTCGATTCCTGGTCTTGGAGGGCATAAACGTTGTTAATCAGAATATAATATAAAAAACATGCCTTTATTTGTAATACTACAACAATTTATTTATAGTATAGTGGTGTGGAGACAATGCTCTTAGAGAGAATGAAATTTAAACAGTCCATTCGCCAACAGTTGAGTGAACAATAATGGAATACAATAAAAACCATTCAAATGGCAACCAACAATTGAAATCTTTTGAATTGCAAAAGACTGAAATCTATTGATCGGTATAATAACAATCGAACAAGAATGGGAGGATCCGATAACAATGGAATCTTTTCTTATTCTTCCCCCATAACAATACCTTTGAACTGATTTTACAAAAGAGGGATAGTTGTTTCCACAGAACAAAGTGTTCTAACAGTCATTTCAATTAATAATAACCCCAAGCATGTTAGCTGTGTTTATCGTTCTCTCTTCTATTTGCATTCGACGGCTACGCCAACCGGGTACAACAAAACTGTACAAGGTAGTGTTTGACAATCAATTTCAAATAGATGTTCTGATATCGCACCTTACTTCCTTTAGGGGTTGGATACTTTTATTCATCATTGGTGAATTGTTGTTGAATGTCAAAACCCCATTTTACTGGCTGCCTGCGTATAAATATCAAAGGGGGTACTTTTCACAACTATCTCAGACCATTCATACTCACTTGAATTCAATAACATTCCATCCAACTTTATTGCCTTCCTAATTACATTTTTTGTCTCACTTATATGTATATTTTGCTAGGATTCATCTATGATAAATAGGAAATGTGTAAAAACACCCCTCTTTCTTGCAAATAAAAATATAAAAAGTAAAAGTGGCCATATATATAGCACGTGGTATTCCAAAGTGGTCACTCTCCCAAGTACTGAACACATCCGAATGTGCTTATGTTTGGTGATCGAATGAGAACGGGAGAATTGACCATAATATGGCCGTTGGCAGACGTTTGATCATAAATACCTAAAAACAAAGTGAGGAATATTTGAAGGCAGTAGGGATTGCTTCGAAAATGGTTAGAAATATACTTGTACGTTAGAGGGAGCATAGAGAAAAGTTACACATATTTAAGTAAACTATCGAATACTTCAAATTGTATCGAAACTTTACCTCTAAATACGAGTATATTCCTGCTCCCTGTTCGATTCCTGGTCTTGGAGGGCATAAACGTTGTTAATCAGAACATCATATAAAAAACATGCCTTTATTTGTTGTACTACAACAATTTATTTATAGTATAGTGGTGTGGAGACAATGCTCTTAGAGAGAATTAAATTTAAACAGTCCATTCGACAACAGTTGAGTGAACAATAATGGAATACAATAAAAACCATTCAAATTTCAACCAACAATTGAAATCTTTTGAATTGCAAAAGACTGAAATCTATTGATCGGTATAATAACAATCGAACAAGAATGGGAGGATCCGATAACAATGGAATCTTTTCTTATTCTTCCCCCATAACAATACCTTTGAACTGATTTTACAAAAGAGGGATAGTTGTTTCCTCAGAACAAAGTGTTCTAAAAGTCATTTCAATTAATAATAACCCCAAGCATGTTAGCTGTGTTTATCGTTCTCTCTTCTCTTTGCATTCGACGGCTACGCCAACCGGGTACAACAAAACTGTACAAGGTAGTGTTTGACAATCAATTTCAAATAGATGTTCTGATATCGCACCTTACTTCCTTTAGGGGTTGTATACTTTTATTTATCATTGGTGAATTGTTGTTGAATGTCAAAACTCCATTTTACTGGCTGCCTGCGTATAAATATCAAAGGAAGTATTTTTAAAAAATTTTTAAACCATTCATACTCACTTGAATTCAATAACATTCCATCCAACTTTATTGCCTTCCTAATTACATTTTTTTTCTCACTTATATGTATATTTTGCTAGGATTCATCTATGATAAATAGGAAATGTGTAAAAACACCCCTCTTTCTTGCAAATAAAAATATAAAAAGTAAAAGTGGCCATATATATAGCACGTGGTATTCCAAAGTGGTCACTCTCCCAAGTACTGAACACATCCGAATGTGCTTATGTTTGGTGATCGAATGAGAACGGGAGAATTGACCATAATATGGCCGTTGGCAGACGTTTGATCATAAATACCTAAAAACAAAGTGAGGAATATTTGAAGGCAGTAGGGATTGCTTCGAAAATGGTTAGAAATATACTTGTACGTTAGAGGGAGCATAGAGAAAAGTTACACATATTTAAGTAAACTATCGAATACTTCAAATTGTATCGAAACTTTACCTCTAAATACGAGTATATTCCTGCTCCCTGTTCGATTCCTGGTCTTGGAGGGCATAAACGTTGTTAATCAGAACATCATATAAAAAACATGCCTTTATTTGTTGTACTACAACAATTTATTTATAGTATAGTGGTGTGGAGGCAATGCTCTTAGAGAGAATGAAATTTAAACAGTCCATTCGCCAACAGTTGAGTGAACAATAATGGAATACAATAAAAACCATTCAAATGGCAACCAACAATTGAAATCTTTTGAATTGCAAAAGACTGAAATCTATTGATCGGTATAATAACAATCGAACAAGAATGGGAGGATCCGATAACAATGGAATCTTTTCTTATTCTTCCCCCATAACAATACCTTTGAACTGATTTTACAAAAGAGGGATAGTTGTTTCCACAGAACAAAGTGTTCTAAAAGTCATTTCAATTAATAATAACCCCAAGCATGTTAGCTGTGTTTATCGTTCTCCCTTCTCTTTGCATTCGACGGCTACGCCAACCGGGTACAACAAAACTGTACAAGGTAGTGTTTGACAATCAATTTCAAATAGATGTTCTGATATCGCACCTTACTTCCTTTAGGGGTTGTATACTTTTATTTATCATTGGTGAATTGTTGTTGAATGTCAAAACCCCATTTTACTGGCTGCCTGCGTATAAATATCAAAGGGGGTACTTTTCACAACTATCTCAGACCATTCATACTCACTTGAATTCAATAACATTCCATCCAACTTTATTGCCTTCCTAATTACATTTTTTTTCTCACTTATATGTATATTTTGCTAGGATTCATCTATGATAAATCGGAAATGTGTAAAAACACCCCTCTTTCTTGCAAATAAAAATATAAAAAGTAAAAGTGGTCATATACAGGGTGGTCCCGAATTCATGGTACAAACTTTAATGGTAGGTACAGGACATTGTAACAATGATTTATTGTATAGGAATGTATAGTCGCAAGTGACGCGGTGAGGCGAAAACAGGGGAAATAACGGCCGAAAGGAAAAACAAAGATTTTATTGAAAGCGTTGTTGACAAGTGTCATGTTTACAGTAATTGTTCAAAATTGCGTCCACCAGTATCGATACATGCTTGACAGCGTCGGTGGAGCGATTGGCGTACACGTTCAAAGATGCCTGGTATTTCACGCACACCTGCAGCAGCTACAGATAAGCGAGCGACGAGATCCTCATCTGAGTCAACTGGAGTCTCATAAACAAGATGCTTTAGATGTCCCCATAAAAAGTAATCGAGGCTCGATAAATCGGGAGATCGGGGTGGCCAAGGGACTGGTCCACCACGCCCAATCCATCGAGTACCAAACGTGGCATTCAGGTAATTCCGTACATCAATGCTGAAGTGTGCTGGCGCCCCATCGTGCTGAAACCACAACCGATGCATCATGTTCAACAGCGGCTAGACATCTACTGCCCTCTACCGGCAATGATACCAACCGATCACTCCATTTCTCTTTCCTTTTATTTCCCCTGTTTACGCCTCACCGCGTCACTTGCGACTATACATTCCTATACAATAAATCATTGTTACAATGTCCTGTACCTACCATTAAAGTTTGTACCATGAATTCGGGACCACCCTGTATATAACACGTGGTGTTCATAAGTGGTCACTCTCCCAAGTACTGAGCTCATCCGAATGTGCTTATCTTTGGTGATCGAATGAGAACGGGAGAATTGACCATAATATGGCCGTTGGCAGACGTTTGATCATAAATACCTAAAAACAAAGTGAGGAATATTTGAAGGCAGTAGGGATTGCTTCGAAAATGGTTAGAAATATACTTGTACGTTAGAGGGAGCATAGAGAAGAGTTATACGTATTTAAGTAAACTATCGAATACTTCAAATTGTATCGAAACTTTACCTCTAAATACGAGTATATTCCTGCTCCCTGTTCGATTCCTGGTCTTGGAGGGCATAAACGTTGTTAATCAGAACAACAAATAAAAAACATGCCTTTATTTGTGGTACTACAACAATTTATTTATAGTATCGTGGTGTGGAGACAATGCTCTTAGAAAGAATGAAATTTAAACAGTCCATTCGACAACAGTTGAGTGAGGAATAATGGAATACAATAAAAACCATTCAAATGGCAACCAACAATTGAAATCTTTTGAATTGCAAAAGACTGAAATCTATTGATCGGTATAATAACAATCGAACAAGAATGGGAGGATCCGATAACAATGGAATCTTTTCTTATTCTTCCCCCATAACAATACCTTTGAACTGATTTTACAAAAGAGGGATAGTTGTTTCCTCAGAACAAAGTGTTCTAAAAGTCATTTCAATTAATAATAACCCCAAGCATGTTAGCTGTGTTTATCGTTCTCTCTTCTCTTTGCATTCGACGGCTACGCCAACCGGGTACAACAAAACTGTACAAGGTAGTGTTTGACAATCAATTTCAAATAGATGTTCTGATATCGCACCTTACTTCCTTTAGGGGTTGTATACTTTTATTTATCATTGGTGAATTGTTGTTGAATGTCAAAACTCCATTTTACTGGCTGCCTGCGTATAAATATCAAAGGGGGTATTTTTAAAAATTTTTTTAACCATTCATACTCACTTGAATTCAATAACATTCCATCCAACTTTATTGCCTTCCTAATTACATTTTTTGTCTCACTTATATGTATATTTTGCTAGGATTCATCTATGATAAATAGGAAATGTGTAAAAACACCCCTCTTTCTTGCAAATAAAAATATAAAAAGTAAAAGTGGCCATATATATAGCACGTGGTATTCCAAAGTGGTCACTCTCCCAAGTACTGAACACATCCGAATGTGCTTATGTTTGGTGATCGAATGAGAACGGGAGAATTGACCATAATATGGCCGTTGGCAGACGTTTGATCATAAATACCTAAAAACAAAGTGAGGAATATTTGAAGGCAGTAGGGATTGCTTCGAAAATGGTTAGAAATATACTTGTACGTTAGAGGGAGCATAGAGAAAAGTTACACATATTTAAGTAAACTATCGAATACTTCAAATTGTATCGAAACTTTACCTCTAAATACGAGTATATTCCTGCTCCCTGTTCGATTCCTGGTCTTGGAGGGCATAAACGTTGTTAATCAGAACATCATATAAAAAACATGCCTTTATTTGTTGTACTACAACAATTTATTTATAGTATAGTGGTGTGGAGACAATGCTCTTAGAGAGAATTAAATTTAAACAGTCCATTCGACAACAGTTGAGTGAACAATAATGGAATACAATAAAAACCATTCAAATTTCAACCAACAATTGAAATCTTTTGAATTGCAAAAGACTGAAATCTATTGATCGGTATAATAACAATCGAACAAGAATGGGAGGATCCGATAACAATGGAATCTTTTCTTATTCTTCCCCCATAACAATACCTTTGAACTGATTTTACAAAAGAGGGATAGTTGTTTCCTCAGAACAAAGTGTTCTAAAAGTCATTTCAATTAATAATAACCCCAAGCATGTTAGCTGTGTTTATCGTTCTCTCTTCTCTTTGCATTCGACGGCTACGCCAACCGGGTACAACAAAACTGTACAAGGTAGTGTTTGACAATCAATTTCAAATAGATGTTCTGATATCGCACCTTACTTCCTTTAGGGGTTGTATACTTTTATTTATCATTGGTGAATTGTTGTTGAATGTCAAAACTCCATTTTACTGGTTGCCTGCGTATAAATATCAAAGGGGGTATTTTTAAAAATTTTTTAAACCATTCATACTCACTTGAATTCAATAACATTCCATCCAACTTTATTGCCTTCCTAATTACATTTTTTTTCTCACTTATATGTATATTTTGCTAGGATTCATCTATGATAAATAGGAAATGTGTAAAAACACCCCTCTTTCTTGCAAATAAAAATATAAAAAGTAAAAGTGGCCATATATATAGCACGTGGTATTCCAAAGTGGTCACTCTCCCAAGTACTGAACACATCCGAATGTGCTTATGTTTGGTGATCGAATGAGAACGGGAGAATTGACCATAATATGGCCGTTGGCAGACGTTTGATCATAAATACCTAAAAACAAAGTGAGGAATATTTGAAGGCAGTAGGGATTGCTTCGAAAATGGTTAGAAATATACTTGTACGTTAGAGGGAGCATAGAGAAAAGTTACACATATTTAAGTAAACTATCGAATACTTCAAATTGTATCGAAACTTTACCTCTAAATACGAGTATATTCCTGCTCCCTGTTCGATTCCTGGTCTTGGAGGGCATAAACGTTGTTAATCAGAACATCATATAAAAAACATGCCTTTATTTGTTGTACTACAACAATTTATTTATAGTATAGTGGTGTGGAGGCAATGCTCTTAGAGAGAATGAAATTTAAACAGTCCATTCGCCAACAGTTGAGTGAACAATAATGGAATACAATAAAAACCATTCAAATGGCAACCAACAATTGAAATCTTTTGAATTGCAAAAGACTGAAATCTATTGATCGGTATAATAACAATCGAACAAGAATGGGAGGATCCGATAACAATGGAATCTTTTCTTATTCTTCCCCCATAACAATACCTTTGAACTGATTTTACAAAAGAGGGATAGTTGTTTCCACAGAACAAAGTGTTCTAAAAGTCATTTCAATTAATAATAACCCCAAGCATGTTAGCTGTGTTTATCGTTCTCCCTTCTCTTTGCATTCGACGGCTACGCCAACCGGGTACAACAAAACTGTACAAGGTAGTGTTTGACAATCAATTTCAAATAGATGTTCTGATATCGCACCTTACTTCCTTTAGGGGTTGTATACTTTTATTTATCATTGGTGAATTGTTGTTGAATGTCAAAACCCCATTTTACTGGCTGCCTGCGTATAAATATCAAAGGGGGTACTTTTCACAACTATCTCAGACCATTCATACTCACTTGAATTCAATAACATTCCATCCAACTTTATTGCCTTCCTAATTACATTTTTTTTCTCACTTATATGTATATTTTGCTAGGATTCATCTATGATAAATCGGAAATGTGTAAAAACACCCCTCTTTCTTGCAAATAAAAATATAAAAAGTAAAAGTGGTCATATATATAACACGTGGTGTTCATAAGTGGTCACTCTCCCAAGTACTGAGCTCATCCGAATGTGCTTATCTTTGGTGATCGAATGAGAACGGGAGAATTGACCATAATATGGCCGTTGGCAGACGTTTGATCATAAATACCTAAAAACAAAGTGAGGAATATTTGAAGGCAGTAGGGATTGCTTCGAAAATGGTTAGAAATATACTTGTACGTTAGAGGGAGCATAGAGAAGAGTTATACGTATTTAAGTAAACTATCGAATACTTCAAATTGTATCGAAACTTTACCTCTAAATACGAGTATATTCCTCCTCTCTGTTCGATTCCTGGTCTTGGAGGGCATAAACGTTGTTAATCAGAATATAATATAAAAAACATGCCTTTATTTGTAATACTACAACAATTTATTTATAGTATAGTGGTGTGGAGACAATGCTCTTAGAGAGAATGAAATTTAAACAGTCCATTCGCCAACAGTTGAGTGAACAATAATGGAATACAATAAAAACCATTCAAATGGCAACCAACAATTGAAATCTTTTGAATTGCAAAAGACTGAAATCTATTGATCGGTATAATAACAATCGAACAAGAATGGGAGGATCCGATAACAATGGAATCTTTTCTTATTCTTCCCCCATAACAATACCTTTGAACTGATTTTACAAAAGAGGGATAGTTGTTTCCACAGAACAAAGTGTTCTAACAGTCATTTCAATTAATAATAACCCCAAGCATGTTAGCTGTGTTTATCGTTCTCTCTTCTATTTGCATTCGACGGCTACGCCAACCGGGTACAACAAAACTGTACAAGGTAGTGTTTGACAATCAATTTCAAATAGATGTTCTGATATCGCACCTTACTTCCTTTAGGGGTTGGATACTTTTATTCATCATTGGTGAATTGTTGTTGAATGTCAAAACCCCATTTTACTGGCTGCCTGCGTATAAATATCAAAGGGGGTACTTTTCACAACTATCTCAGACCATTCATACTCACTTGACTTCAATAACATTCCATCCAACTTTATTGCCTTCCTAATTACATTTTTTGTCTCACTTATATGTATATTTTGCTAGGATTCATCTATGATAAATAGGAAATGTGTAAAAACACCCCTCTTTCTTGCAAATAAAAATATAAAAAGTAAAAGTGGCCATATATATAGCACGTGGTATTCCAAAGTGGTCACTCTCCCAAGTACTGAACACATCCGAATGTGCTTATGTTTGGTGATCGAATGAGAACGGGAGAATTGACCATAATATGGCCGTTGGCAGACGTTTGATCATAAATACCTAAAAACAAAGTGAGGAATATTTGAAGGCAGTAGGGATTGCTTCGAAAATGGTTAGAAATATACTTGTACGTTAGAGGGAGCATAGAGAAAAGTTACACATATTTAAGTAAACTATCGAATACTTCAAATTGTATCGAAACTTTACCTCTAAATACGAGTATATTCCTGCTCCCTGTTCGATTCCTGGTCTTGGAGGGCATAAACGTTGTTAATCAGAACATCATATAAAAAACATGCCTTTATTTGTTGTACTACAACAATTTATTTATAGTATAGTGGTGTGGAGACAATGCTCTTAGAGAGAATTAAATTTAAACAGTCAATTCGACAACAGTTGAGTGAACAATAATGGAATACAATAAAAACCATTCAAATTTCAACCAACAATTGAAATCTTTTGAATTGCAAAAGACTGAAATCTATTGATCGGTATAATAACAATCGAACAAGAATGGGAGGATCCGATAACAATGGAATCTTTTCTTATTCTTCCCCCATAACAATACCTTTGAACTGATTTTACAAAAGAGGGATAGTTGTTTCCTCAGAACAAAGTGTTCTAAAAGTCATTTCAATTAATAATAACCCCAAGCATGTTAGCTGTGTTTATCGTTCTCTCTTCTCTTTGCATTCGACGGCTACGCCAACCGGGTACAACAAAACTGTACAAGGTAGTGTTTGACAATCAATTTCAAATAGATGTTCTGATATCGCACCTTACTTCCTTTAGGGGTTGTATACTTTTATTTATCATTGGTGAATTGTTGTTGAATGTCAAAACTCCATTTTACTGGCTGCCTGCGTATAAATATCAAAGGGGGTATTTTTAAAAATTTTTTAAACCATTCATACTCACTTGAATTCAATAACATTCCATCCAACTTTATTGCCTTCCTAATTACATTTTTTTTCTCACTTATATGTATATTTTGCTAGGATTCATCTATGATAAATAGGAAATGTGTAAAAACACCCCTCTTTCTTGCAAATAAAAATATAAAAAGTAAAAGTGGCCATATATATAGCACGTGGTATTCCAAAGTGGTCACTCTCCCAAGTACTGAACACATCCGAATGTGCTTATGTTTGGTGATCGAATGAGAACGGGAGAATTGACCATAATATGGCCGTTGGCAGACGTTTGATCATAAATACCTAAAAACAAAGTGAGGAATATTTGAAGGCAGTAGGGATTGCTTCGAAAATGGTTAGAAATATACTTGTACGTTAGAGGGAGCATAGAGAAAAGTTACACATATTTAAGTAAACTATCGAATACTTCAAATTGTATCGAAACTTTACCTCTAAATACGAGTATATTCCTGCTCCCTGTTCGATTCCTGGTCTTGGAGGGCATAAACGTTGTTAATCAGAACATCATATAAAAAACATGCCTTTATTTGTTGTACTACAACAATTTATTTATAGTATAGTGGTGTGGAGGCAATGCTCTTAGAGAGAATGAAATTTAAACAGTCCATTCGCCAACAGTTGAGTGAACAATAATGGAATACAATAAAAACCATTCAAATGGCAACCAACAATTGAAATCTTTTGAATTGCAAAAGACTGAAATCTATTGATCGGTATAATAACAATCGAACAAGAATGGGAGGATCCGATAACAATGGAATCTTTTCTTATTCTTCCCCCATAACAATACCTTTGAACTGATTGTACAAAAGAGGGATAGTTGTTTCCACAGAACAAAGTGTTCTAAAAGTCATTTCAATTAATAATAACCCCAAGCATGTTAGCTGTGTTTATCGTTCTCCCTTCTCTTTGCATTCGACGGCTACGCCAACCGGGTACAACAAAACTGTACAAGGTAGTGTTTGACAATCAATTTCAAATAGATGTTCTGATATCGCACCTTACTTCCTTTAGGGGTTGTATACTTTTATTTATCATTGGTGAATTGTTGTTGAATGTCAAAACCCCATTTTACTGGCTGCCTGCGTATAAATATCAAAGGGGGTACTTTTCACAACTATCTCAGACCATTCATACTCACTTGAATTCAATAACATTCCATCCAACTTTATTGCCTTCCTAATTACATTTTTTTTCTCACTTATATGTATATTTTGCTAGGATTCATCTATGATAAATAGGAAATGTGTAAAAACACCCCTCTTTCTTGCAAATAAAAATATAAAAAGTAAAAGTGGCCATATATATAGCACGTGGTATTCCAAAGTGGTCACTCTCCCAAGAACTGAACACATCCGAATGTGCTTATGTTTGGTGATCGAATGAGAACGGGAGAATTGACCATAATATGGCCGTTGGCAGACGTTTGATCATAAATACCTAAAAACAAAGTGAGGAATATTTGAAGGCAGTAGGGATTGCTTCGAAAATGGTTAGAAATATACTTGTACGTTAGAGGGAGCATAGAGAAAAGTTACACATATTTAAGTAAACTATCGAATACTTCAAATTGTATCGAAACTTTACCTCTAAATACGAGTATATTCCTGCTCCCTGTTCGATTCCTGGTCTTGGAGGGCATAAACGTTGTTAATCAGAACATCATATAAAAAACATGCCTTTATTTGTTGTACTACAACAATTTATTTATAGTATAGTGGTGTGGAGACAATGCTCTTAGAGAGAATGAAATTTAAACAGTCCATTCGACAACAGTTGAGTGAACAATAATGGAATACAATAAAAACCATTCAAATGGCAACCAACAATTGAAATCTTTTGAATTGCAAAAGACTGAAATCTATTGATCGGTATAATAACAATCGAACAAGAATGGGAGGATCCGATAACAATGGAATCTTTTCTTATTCTTCCCCCATAACAATACCTTTGAACTGATTTTACAAAAGAGGGATAGTTGTTTCCACAGAACAAAGTGTTCTAAAAGTCATTTCAATTAATAATAACCCCAAGCATGTTAGCTGTGTTTATCGTTCTCCCTTCTCTTTGCATTCGACGGCTACGCCAACCGGGTACAACAAAACTGTACAAGGTAGTGTTTGACAATCAATTTCAAATAGATGTTCCGATATCGCACCTTACTTCCTTTAGGGGTTGTATACTTTTATTTATCATTGGTGAATTGTTGTTGAATGTCAAAACCCCATTTTACTGGCTGCCTGCGTATAAATATCAAAGGGGGTACTTTTCACAACTATCTCAGACCATTCATACTCACTTGAATTCAATAACATTCCATCCAACTTTATTGCCTTCCTAATTACATTTTTTTTCTCACTTATATGTATATTTTGCTAGGATTCATCTATGATAAATAGGAAATGTGTAAAAACACCCCTCTTTCTTGCAAATAAAAATATAAAAAGTAAAAGTGGCCATATATATAGCACGTGGTATTCCAAAGTGGTCACTCTCCCAAGAACTGAACACATCCGAATGTGCTTATGTTTGGTGATCGAATGAGAACGGGAGAATTGACCATAATATGGCCGTTGGCAGATGTTTGATCATAAATACCTAAAAACAAAGTGAGGAATATTTGAAGGCAGTAGGGATTGCTTCGAAAATGGTTAGAAATATACTTGTACGTTAGAGGGAGCATAGAGAAAAGTTACACATATTTAAGTAAACTATCGAATACTTCAAATTGTATCGAAACTTTACCTCTAAATACGAGTATATTCCTGCTCCCTGTTCGATTCCTGGTCTTGGAGGGCATAAACGTTGTTAATCAGAACATCATATAAAAAACATGCCTTTATTTGTTGTACTACAACAATTTATTTATAGTATAGTGGTGTGGAGACAATGCTCTTAGAGAGAATGAAATTTAAACAGTCCATTCGCCAACAGTTGAGTGAACAATAATGGAATACAATAAAAACCATTCAAATGGCAACCAACAATTGAAATCTTTTGAATTGCAAAAGACTGAAATCTATTGATCGGTATAATAACAATCGAACAAGAATGGGAGGATCCGATAACAATGGAATCTTTTCTTATTCTTCCCCCATAACAATACCTTTGAACTGATTTTACAAAAGAGGGATAGTTGTTTCCACAGAACAAAGTGTTCTAAAAGTCATTTCAATTAATAATAACCCCAAGCATGTTAGCTGTGTTTATCGTTCTCCCTTCTCTTTGCATTCGACGGCTACGCCAACCGGGTACAACAAAACTGTACAAGGTAGTGTTTGACAATCAATTTCAAATAGATGTTCTGATATCGCACCTTACTTCCTTTAGGGGTTGTATACTTTTATTTATCATTGGTGAATTGTTGTTGAATGTCAAAACCCCATTTTACTGGCTGCCTGCGTATAAATATCAAAGGGGGTACTTTTCACAACTATCTCAGACCATTCATACTCACTTGAATTCAATAACATTCCATCCAACTTTATTGCCTTCCTAATTACATTTTTTTTCTCACTTATATGTATATTTTGCTAGGATTCATCTATGATAAATAGGAAATGTGTAAAAACACCCCTCTTTCTTGCAAATAAAAATATAAAAAGTAAAAGTGGCCATATATATAGCACGTGGTATTCCAAAGTGGTCACTCTCCCAAGAACTGAACACATCCGAATGTGCTTATGTTTGGTGATCGAATGAGAACGGGAGAATTGACCATAATATGGCCGTTGGCAGACGTTTGATCATAAATACCTAAAAACAAAGTGAGGAATATTTGAAGGCAGTAGGGATTGCTTCGAAAATGGTTAGAAATATACTTGTACGTTAGAGGGAGCATAGAGAAAAGTTACACATATTTAAGTAAACTATCGAATACTTCAAATTGTATCGAAACTTTACCTCTAAATACGAGTATATTCCTGCTCCCTGTTCGATTCCTGGTCTTGGAGGGCATAAACGTTGTTAATCAGAACATCATATAAAAAACATGCCTTTATTTGTTGTACTACAACAATTTATTTATAGTATAGTGGTGTGGAGACAATGCTCTTAGAGAGAATGAAATTTAAACAGTCCATTCGCCAACAGTTGAGTGAACAATAATGGAATACAATAAAAACCATTCAAATGGCAACCAACAATTGAAATCTTTTGAATTGCAAAAGACTGAAATCTATTGATCGGTATAATAACAATCGAACAAGAATGGGAGGATCCGATAACAATGGAATCTTTTCTTATTCTTCCCCCATAACAATACCTTTGAACTGATTTTACAAAAGAGGGATAGTTGTTTCCACAGAACAAAGTGTTCTAAAAGTCATTTCAATTAATAATAACCCCAAGCATGTTAGCTGTGTTTATCGTTCTCCCTTCTCTTTGCATTCGACGGCTACGCCAACCGGGTACAACAAAACTGTACAAGGTAGTGTTTGACAATCAATTTCAAATAGATGTTCTGATATCGCACCTTACTTCCTTTAGGGGTTGTATACTTTTATTTATCATTGGTGAATTGTTGTTGAATGTCAAAACCCCATTTTACTGGCTGCCTGCGTATAAATATCAAAGGGGGTACTTTTCACAACTATCTCAGACCATTCATACTCACTTGAATTCAATAACATTCCATCCAACTTTATTGCCTTCCTAATTACATTTTTTTTCTCACTTATATGTATATTTTGCTAGGATTCATCTATGATAAATAGGAAATGTGTAAAAACACCCCTCTTTCTTGCAAATAAAAATATAAAAAGTAAAAGTGGCCATATATATAGCACGTGGTATTCCAAAGTGGTCACTCTCCCAAGAACTGAACACATCCGAATGTGCTTATGTTTGGTGATCGAATGAGAACGGGAGAATTGACCATAATATGGCCGTTGGCAGACGTTTGATCATAAATACCTAAAAACAAAGTGAGGAATATTTGAAGGCAGTAGGGATTGCTTCGAAAATGGTTAGAAATATACTTGTACGTTAGAGGGAGCATAGAGAAAAGTTACACATATTTAAGTAAACTATCGAATACTTCAAATTGTATCGAAACTTTACCTCTAAATACGAGTATATTCCTGCTCCCTGTTCGATTCCTGGTCTTCGAGGGCATAAACGTTGTTAATCAGAACATCATATAAAAAACATGCCTTTATTTGTTGTACTACAACAATTTATTTATAGTATAGTGGTGTGGAGACAATGCTCTTAGAGAGAATGAAATTTAAACAGTCCATTCGACAACAGTTGAGTGAACAATAATGGAATACAATAAAAACCATTCAAATGGCAACCAACAATTGAAATCTTTTGAATTGCAAAAGACTGAAATCTATTGATCGGTATAATAACAATCGAACAAGAATGGGAGGATCCGATAACAATGGAATCTTTTCTTATTCTTCCCCCATAACAATACCTTTGAACTGATTTTACAAAAGAGGGATAGTTGTTTCCACAGAACAAAGTGTTCTAACAGTCATTTCAATTAATAATAACCCCAAGCATGTTAGCTGTGTTTATCGTTCTCTCTTCTCTTTGCATTCGACGGCTACGCCAACCGGGTACAACAAAACTGTACAAGGTAGTGTTTAACAATCAAGTTCAAATAGATGTTCTGATATGGCACTTTACTTCCTTTAGGGGTTGGATACTTTCATTTATCATTGGTGAATTGTTGTTGAATGTCAAAACCCCATTTTACTGGCTGCCTGCGTATAAATATCAAAGGGGGTACTTTTCACAACTATCTCAGACCATTCATACTCACTTGAATTCAATAACATTCCATCCAACTTTATTGCCTTCCTAATTACATTTTTTTTCTCACTTATATGTATATTTTGCTAGGATTCATCTATGATAAATAGGAAATGTGTAAAAACACCCCTCTTTCTTGCAAATAAAAATATAAAAAGTAAAAGTGGCCATATATATAGCACGTGGTATTCCAAAGTGGTCACTCTCCCAAGAACTGAACACATCCGAATGTGCTTATGTTTGGTGATCGAATGAGAACGGGAGAATTGACCATAATATGGCCGTTGGCAGACGTTTGATCATAAATACCTAAAAACAAAGTGAGGAATATTTGAAGGCAGTAGGGATTGCTTCGAAAATGGTTAGAAATATACTTGTACGTTAGAGGGAGCATAGAGAAAAGTTACACATATTTAAGTAAACTATCGAATACTTCAAATTGTATCGAAACTTTACCTCTAAATACGAGTATATTCCTGCTCCCTGTTCGATTCCTGGTCTTGGAGGGCATAAACGTTGTTAATCAGAACATCATATAAAAAACATGCCTTTATTTGTTGTACTACAACAATTTATTTATAGTATAGTGGTGTGGAGACAATGCTCTTAGAGAGAATGAAATTTAAACAGTCCATTCGACAACAGTTGAGTGAACAATAATGGAATACAATAAAAACCATTCAAATGGCAACCAACAATTGAAATCTTTTGAATTGCAAAAGACTGAAATCTATTGATCGGTATAATAACAATCGAACAAGAATGGGAGGATCCGATAACAATGGAATCTTTTCTTATTCTTCCCCCATAACAATACCTTTGAACTGATTTTACAAAAGAGGGATAGTTGTTTCCACAGAACAAAGTGTTCTAAAAGTCATTTCAATTAATAATAACCCCAAGCATGTTAGCTGTGTTTATCGTTCTCCCTTCTCTTTGCATTCGACGGCTACGCCAACCGGGTACAACAAAACTGTACAAGGTAGTGTTTGACAATCAATTTCAAATAGATGTTCTGATATCGCACCTTACTTCCTTTAGGGGTTGTATACTTTTATTTATCATTGGTGAATTGTTGTTGAATGTCAAAACCCCATTTTACTGGCTGCCTGCGTATAAATATCAAAGGGGGTACTTTTCACAACTATCTCAGACCATTCATACTCACTTGAATTCAATAACATTCCATCCAACTTTATTGCCTTCCTAATTACATTTTTTTTCTCACTTATATGTATATTTTGCTAGGATTCATCTATGATAAATAGGAAATGTGTAAAAACACCCCTCTTTCTTGCAAATAAAAATATAAAAAGTAAAAGTGGCCATATATATAGCACGTGGTATTCCAAAGTGGTCACTCTCCCAAGAACTGAACACATCCGAATGTGCTTATGTTTGGTGATCGAATGAGAACGGGAGAATTGACCATAATATGGCCGTTGGCAGACGTTTGATCATAAATACCTAAAAACAAAGTGAGGAATATTTGAAGGCAGTAGGGATTGCTTCGAAAATGGTTAGAAATATACTTGTACGTTAGAGGGAGCATAGAGAAAAGTTACACATATTTAAGTAAACTATCGAATACTTCAAATTGTATCGAAACTTTACCTCTAAATACGAGTATATTCCTGCTCCCTGTTCGATTCCTGGTCTTCGAGGGCATAAACGTTGTTAATCAGAACATCATATAAAAAACATGCTTTTATTTATTGTACTACAACAATTTATTTATAGTATAGTGGTGTGGAGACAATGCTCTTAGAGAGAATGAAATTTAAACAGTCCATTCGACAACAGTTGAGTGAACAATAATGGAATACAATAAAAACCATTCAAATGGCAACCAACAATTGAAATCTTTTGAATTGCAAAAGACTGAAATCTATTGATCGGTATAATAACAATCGAACAAGAATGGGAGGATCCGATAACAATGGAATCTTTTCTTATTCTTCCCCCATAACAATACCTTTGAACTGATTTTACAAAAGAGGGATAGTTGTTTCCACAGAACAAAGTGTTCTAACAGTCATTTCAATTAATAATAACCCCAAGCATGTTAGCTGTGTTTATCGTTCTCTCTTCTCTTTGCATTCGACGGCTACGCCAACCGGGTACAACAAAACTGTACAAGGTAGTGTTTAACAATCAAGTTCAAATAGATGTTCTGATATGGCACTTTACTTCCTTTAGGGGTTGGATACTTTCATTTATCATTGGTGAATTGTTGTTGAATGTCAAAAACCCATTTTACTGGCTGCCTGCGAATAAATATCAAAGGGGGTACTTTTCACATCTATCTCGGACCATTCATACTCACTTGAATTCAATAACATTCCATCCAACTTTATTTCCTTCCTAATTACATTTTTTTTCTCACTTATATGTATATTTTGCTAGGATTCATCTATGATAAATAGGAAATGTGTAAAAACACCCCTCTTTCTTGCAAATAAAAATATAAAAAGTAAAAGTGGCCATATATATAGCACGTGGTATTCCAAAGTGGTCACTCCCAAGAACTGAACACATCCGAATGTGCTTATGTTTGGTGATCGAATGAGAACGGGAGAATTGACCATAATATGGCCGTTGGCAGACGTTTGATCATAAATACCTAAAAACAAAGTGAGGAATATTTGAAGGCAGTAGGGATTGCTTCGAAAATGGTTAGAAATATACTTGTACGTTAGAGGGAGCATAGAGAAAAGTTACACATATTTAAGTAAACTATCGAATACTTCAAATTGTATCGAAACTTTACCTCTAAATACGAGTATATTCCTGCTCCCTGTTCGATTCCTGGTCTTGGAGGGCATAAACGTTGTTAATCAGAACATCATATAAAAAAAATGCCTTTATTTATTGTACTACAACAATTTATTTATAGTATAGTGGTGTGGAGACAATGCTCTTAGAGAGAATGAAATTTAAACAGTCCATTCGACAACAGTTGAGTGAACAATAATGGAATACAATAAAAACCATTCAAATGGCAACCAACAATTGAAATCTTTTGAATTGCAAAAGACTGAAATCTATTGATCGGTATAATAACAATCGAACAAGAATGGGAGGATCCGATAACAATGGAATCTTTTCTTATTCTTCCCCCATAACAATACCTTTGAACTGATTTTACAAAAGAGGGATAGTTGTTTCCACAGAACAAAGTGTTCTAAAAGTCATTTCAATTAATAATAACCCCAAGCATGTTAGCTGTGTTTATCGTTCTCCCTTCTCTTTGCATTCGACGGCTACGCCAACCGGGTACAACAAAACTGTACAAGGTAGTGTTTGACAATCAATTTCAAATAGATGTTCTGATATCGCACCTTACTTCCTTTAGGGGTTGTATACTTTTATTTATCATTGGTGAATTGTTGTTGAATGTCAAAACCCCATTTTACTGGCTGCCTGCGTATAAATATCAAAGGGGGTACTTTTCACAACTATCTCAGACCATTCATACTCACTTGAATTCAATAACATTCCATCCAACTTTATTGCCTTCCTAATTACATTTTTTTTCTCTTTTATATGTATATTTTGCTAGGATTCATCTATGATAAATAGGAAATGTGTAAAAACACCCCTCTTTCTTGCAAATAAAAATATAAAAAGTAAAAGTGGCCATATATATAGCACGTGGTATTCCAAAGTGGTCACTCTCCCAAGAACTGAACACATCCGAATGTGCTTATGTTTGGTGATCGAATGAGAACGGGAGAATTGACCATAATATGGCCGTTGGCAGACGTTTGATCATAAATACCTAAAAACAAAGTGAGGAATATTTGAAGGCAGTAGGGATTGCTTCGAAAATGGTTAGAAATATACTTGTACGTTAGAGGGAGCATAGAGAAAAGTTACACATATTTAAGTAAACTATGGAATACTTCAAATTGTATCGAAACTTTACCTCTAAATACGAGTATATTCCTGCTCCCTGTTCGATTCCTGGTCTTGGAGGGCATAAACGTTGTTAATCAGAACATCATATAAAAAACATGCCTTTATTTATTGTACTACAACAATTTATTTATAGTATAGTGGTGTGGAGACAATGCTCTTAGAGAGAATGAAATTTAAACAGTCCATTCGACAACAGTTGAGTGAACAATAATGGAATAGAATAAAAACCATTCAAATGGCAACCAACAATTGAAATCTTTTGAATTGCAAAAGACTGAAATCTATTGATCGGTATAATAACAATCGAACAAGAATGGGAGGATCCAATAACAATGGAATCTTATCTTATTCTTCCCCCATAACAATACCTTTGAACTGATTTTACAAAAGAGGGATAGTTGTTTCCACAGAACAAAGTGTTCTAACAGTCATTTCAATTAATAATAACCCCAAGCATGTTAGCTGTGTTTATCGTTCTCTCTTCTCTTTGCATTCGACGGCTACGCCAACCGGGTACAACAAAACTGTACAAGGTAGTGTTTGACAATCAAGTTCAAATAGATGTTCTGATATGGCACTTTACTTCCTTTAGGTGTTGGATACTTTCATTTATCATTGGTGAATTGTTGTTGAATGTCAAAAACCCATTTTACTGGCTGCCTGCGAATAAATATCAAAGGGGGTACTTTTCACATCTATCTCGGACCATTCATACTCACTTGAATTCAATAACATTCCATCCAACTTTATTGCCTTCCTAATTACATTTTTTTTCTCACTTATATGTATATTTTGCTATGATTCATCTATGATAAATCGGAAATGTGTAAAAACACCCCTCTTTCTTGCAAATAAAAATATAAAAAGTAAAAGTGGTCATATATATAACACGTGGTGTTCCTAAGTGGTCACTCTCCCAAGTACTGAGCACATCCGAATGTGCTTATCTTTGGGGATCGAATGAGAACGGGAGAATTGACCATAATATGGCCGTTGGCAGACGTTTGATCATAAATACCTAAAAACAAAGTGAGGAATATTTGAAGGCAGTAGGGATTGCTTCGAAAATGGTTAGAAATATACTTGTACGTTAGAGGGAGCATAGAGAAGAGTTATACATATTTAAGTAAACTATCGAATACTTCAAATTGTATCGAAACTTTACCTCTAAATACGAGTATATTCCTCCTCTCTTTTCGATTCCTGGTCTTGGAGGGCATAAACGTTGTTAATCAGAACATCATATAAAAAACATGCCTTTATTTGTAATACTACAACAATTTATTTATAGTATAGTGGTGTAGACACAATGCTCTTAGAGAGAATGAAATTTAAACAGTCCATTCGACAACAGTTGAGTGAACAATAATGGAATACAATAAAAACCATTCAAATGGCAACCAACAATTGAAATCTTTTGAATTGCAAAAGACTGAAATCTATTGATCGGTATAATAACAATCGAACAAGAATGGGAGGATCCGATAACAATGGAATCTTTTCTTATTCTTCCCCCATAACAATACCTTTGAACTGATTTTACAAAAGAGGGATAGTTGTTTCCACAGAACAAAGTGTTCTAAAAGTCATTTCAATTAATAATAACCCCAAGCATGTTAGCTGTGTTTATCGTTCTCTCTTCTCTTTGCATTCGACGGCTACGCCAACCGGGTACAACAAAACTGTACAAGGTAGTGTTTGACAATCAATTTCAAATAGATGTTCTGATATCGCACCTTACTTCCTTTAGGGGTTGTATACATTTATTTATCATTGGTGAATTGTTGTTGAAAGTCAAAACCCCATTTTACTGGCTGCCTGCGTATAAATATCAAAGGGGGTACTTTTCACAACTATCTCAGACCATTCATACTCACTTGAATTCAATAACATTCCATCCAACTTTATTGCCTTCCTAATTACATTTTTTTTCTCACTTATATGTATATTTTGCTAGGATTCATCTATGATAAATAGGAAATGTGTAAAAACACCCCTCTTTCTTGCAAATAAAAATATAAAAAGTAAAAGTGGTCATATATATAACACGTGGTGTTCCTAAGTGGTCACTCTCCCAAGTACTGAGCACATCCGAATGTGCTTATCTTTGGGGATCGAATGAGAACGGGAGAATTGACCATAATATGGCCGTTGGCAGACGTTTGATCATAAATACCTAAAAACAAAGTGAGGAATATTTGAAGGCAGTAGGGATTGCTTCGAAAATGATTAGAAATATACTTGTACGTTAGAGGGAGCATAGAGAAGAGTTATACATATTTAAGTAAACTATCGAATACTTCAAATTGTATCGAAACTTTACCTCTAAATACGAGTATATTCCTGCTCCCTGTTCGATTCCTGGTCTTGGAGGGCATAAACGTTGTTAATCAGAACATCATATAAAAAACATGCCTTTATTTGTTGTACTACAACAATTTATTTATAGTATAGTGGTGTGGAGACAATGCTCTTAGAGAGAATGAAATTTAAACAGTCCATTCGACAACAGTTGAGTGAACAATAATGGAATACAATAAAAACCATTCAAATGGAAACCAACAATTGAAATCTTTTGAATTGCAAAAGACTGAAATCTATTGATCGGTATAATAACAATCGAACAAGAATGGGAGGATCCGATAACAATGGAATCTTTTCTTATTCTTCCCCCATAACAATACCTTTGAACTGATTTTACAAAAGAGGGATAGTTGTTTCCACAGAACAAAGTGTTCTAAAAGTCATTTCAATTAATAATAACCCCAAGCATGTTAGCTGTGTTTATCGTTCTCTCTTCTCTTTGCATTCGACGGCTACGCCAACCGGGTACAACAAAACTGTACAAGGTAGTGTTTGACAATCAAGTTCAAATAGATTTTCTGATATGGCACTTTACTTCCTTTAGGGGTTGGATACTTTCATTTATCATTGGTGAATTGTTGTTGAATGTCAAAAACCCATTTTACTGGCTGCCTGCGAATAAATATCAAAGGGGGTACTTTTCACATCTATCTCGGACCATTCATACTCACTTGAATTCGATAACATTCCATCCAACTTTATTGCCTTCCTAATTACATTTTTTTTCTCACTTATATGTATATTTTGCTAGGATTCATCTATGATAAATCGGAAATGTGTAAAAACACCCCTCTTTCTTGCAAATAAAAATATAAAAAGTAAAAGTGGTCATATATATAACACGTGGTGTTCCTAAGTGGTCACTCTCCCAAGTACTGAGCACATCCGAATGTGCTTATCTTTGGTGATCGAATGAGAACGGGAGAATTGACAATAATATGGCCGTTGGCAGACGTTTGATCATAAATACCTAAAAACAAAGTGAGGAATATTTGAAGGCAGTAGGGATTGCTTCGAAAATGGTTAGAAATATACTTGTACGTTAGAGGGAGCATAGAGAAAAGTTACACATATTTAAGTAAACTATCGAATATTTCAAATTGTATCGAAACTTTACCTCTAAATACGAGTATATTCCTGCTCCCTGTTCGATTCCTGGTCTTGGAGGGCATAAACGTTGTTAATCAGAACAACAAATAAAAAACATGCCTTTATTTGTTGTACTACAACAATTTATTTATAGTATAGTGGTGTGGAGACAATGCTCTTAGAAAGAATGAAATTTAAACAGTCCATTCGACAACAGTTGAGTGAACAATAATGGAATACAATAAAAACCTTTCAAATGGCAACCAACAATTGAAATCTTTTGAATTGCAAAAGACTGAAATCTATTGATCGGTATAATAACAATCGAACAAGAATGGGAGCATCCGATAACAATGGAATCTTTTCTTATTCTTCCCCCATAACAATACCTTTGAACTGATTTTACAAAAGAGGGATAGTTGTTTCCACAGAACAAAGTGTTCTAACAGTCATTTCAATTAATAATAACCCCAAGCATGTTAGCTGTGTTTATCGTTCTCTCTTCTATTTGCATTCGACGGCTACGCCAACCGGGTACAACAAAACTGTACAAGGTAGTGTTTGACAATCAATTTCAAATAGATGTTCTGATATCGCACCTTACTTCCTTTAGGGGTTGGATACTTTTATTTATCATTGGTGAATTGTTGTTGAATGTCAAAACCCCATTTTACTGGCTGCCTGCGTATAAATATCAAAGGGGGTACTTTTCACAACTATCTCAGACCATTCATACTCACTTGAATTCAATAACATTCCATCCAACTTTATTGCCTTCCTAATTACATTTTTTGTCTCACTTATATGTATATTTTGCTAGGATTCATCTATGATAAATAGGAAATGTGTAAAAATACCCCTCTTTCTTGCAAATAAAAATATAAAAAGTAAAAGTGGCCATATATATAGCACGTGGTATTCCAAAGTGGTCACTCTCCCAAGAACTGAACACTTCCGATTGTGCTTATGTTTGGTGATCGAATGAGAACGGGAGAATTGACCATAATATGGCCGTTGGCAGACGTTTGATCATAAATACCTAAAAACAAAGTGAGGAATATTTGAAGGCAGTAGGGATTGCTTCGAAAATGGTTAGAAATATACTTGTACGTTAGAGGGAGCATAGAGAAAAGTTACACATATTTAAGTAAACTATCGAATACTTCAAATTGTATCGAAACTTTACCTCTAAATACGAGTATATTCCTGCTCCCTGTTCGATTCCTGGTCTTGGAGGGCATAAACGTTGTTAATCAGAACATCATATAAAAAACATGCCTTTATTTGTTGTACTACAACAATTTATTTATAGTATAGTGGTGTGGAGACAATGCTCTTAGAGAGAATGAAATTTAAACAGTCCATTCGACAAAAGTTGAGTGAACAATAATGGAATACAATAAAAACCATTCAAATGGCAACCAACAATTGAAATCTTTTGAATTGCAAAAGACTGAAATCTATTGATCGGTATAATAACAATCGAACAAGAATGGGAGGATCCGATAACAATGGAATCTTTTCTTATTCTTCCCCCATAACAATACCTTTGAACTGATTTTACAAAAGAGGGATAGTTGTTTCCACAGAACAAAGTGTTCTAAAAGTCATTTCAATTAATAATAACCCCAAGCATGTTAGCTGTGTTTATCGTTCTCTCTTTTCTTTGCATTCGACGGCTACGCCAACCGGGTACAACAAAACTGTACAAGGTAGTGTTTGACAATCAATTTCAAATAGATGTTCTGATATCGCACCTTACTTCCTTTAGGGGTTGTATACATTTATTTATCATTGGTGAATTGTTGTTGAATGTCAAAACCCCATTTTACTGGCTGCCTGCGTATAAATATCAAAGGGAGTACTTTTCACAACTATCTCAGATAATTCATACTCACTTGAATTCAATAACATTCCATCCAACTTTATTGCCTTCCTAATTACATTTTTTTTCTCACTTATATGTATATTTTGCTAGGATTCATCTATGATAAATAGGAAATGTGTAAAAACACCCCTCTTTCTTGCAAATAAAAATATAAAAAGTAAAAGTGGTCATATATATAACACGTGGTGTTCCTAAGTGGTCACTCTCCCAAGTACTGAGCACATCCGAATGTGCTTATCTTTGGGGATCGAATGAGAACGGGAGAATTGACCATAATATGGCCGTTGGCAGACGTTTGATCATAAATACCTAAAAACAAAGTGAGGAATATTTGAAGGCAGTAGGGATTACTTTGAAAATGGTTAGAAATATACTTGTACGTTAGAGGGAGCATAGAGAAGAGTTATACATATTTAAGTAAACTATCGAATACTTCAAATTGTATCGAAACTTTACCTCTAAATACGAGTATATTCCTCCTCTCTGTTCGATTCCTGGTCTTGGAGGGCATAAACGTTGTTAATCAGAACATCATATAAAAAACATGCCTTTATTTGTAATACTACAACAATTTATTTATAGTATAGTGGTGTGGACACAATGCTCTTAGAGAGAATGAAATTTAAACAGTCCATTCGACAACAGTTGAGTGAACAATAATGGAATACAATAAAAACCATTCAAATGGCAACCAACAATTGAAATCTTTTGAATTGCAAAAGACTGAAATCTATTGATCGGTATAATAACAATCGAACAAGAATGGGAGGATCCGATAACAATGGAATCTTTTCTTATTCTTCCCCCATAACAATACCTTTGAACTGATTTTACAAAAGAGGGATAGTTGTTTCCACAGAACAAAGTGTTCTAAAAGTCATTTCAATTAATAATAACCCCAAGCATGTTAGCTGTGTTTATCGTTCTCTCTTCTCTTTGCATTCGACGGCTACGCCAACCGGGTACAACAAAACTGTACAAGGTAGTGTTTGACAATCAATTTCAAATAGATGTTCTGATATCGCACCTTACTTCCTTTAGGGGTTGTATACATTTATTTATCATTGGTGAATTGTTGTTGAAAGTCAAAACTCCATTTTACTGGCTGCCTGCGTATAAATATCAAAGGGGGTACTTTTCACAACTATCTCAGACCATTCATACTCACTTGAATTCAATAACATTCCATCCAACTTTATTGCCTTCCTAATTACATTTTTTTTCTCACTTATATGTATATTTTGCTAGGATTCATCTATGATAAATAGGAAATGTGTAAAAACACCCCTCTTTCTTGCAAATAAAAATATAAAAAGTAAAAGTGGTCATATATATAACACGTGGTGTTCCTAAGTGGTCACTCTCCCAAGTACTGAGCACATCCGAATGTGCTTATCTTTGGGGATCGAATGAGAACGGGAGAATTGACCATAATATGGCCGTTGGCAGACGTTTGATCATAAATACCTAAAAACAAAGTGAGGAATATTTGAAGGCAGTAGGGATTGCTTCGAAAATGATTAGAAATATACTTGTACGTTAGAGGGAGCATAGAGAAGAGTTATACATATTTAAGTAAACTATCGAATACTTCAAATTGTATCGAAACTTTACCTCTAAATACGAGTATATTCCTGCTCCCTGTTCGATTCCTGGTCTTGGAGGGCATAAACGTTGTTAATCAGAACATCATATAAAAAACATGCCTTTATTTGTTGTACTACAACAATTTATTTATAGTATAGTGGTGTGGAGACAATGCTCTTAGAGAGAATGAAATTTAAACAGTCCATTCGACAACAGTTGAGTGAACAATAATGGAATACAATAAAAACCATTCAAATGGAAACCAACAATTGAAATCTTTTGAATTGCAAAAGACTGAAATCTATTGATCGGTATAATAACAATCGAACAAGAATGGGAGGATCCGATAACAATGGAATCTTTTCTTATTCTTCCCCCATAACAATACCTTTGAACTGATTTTACAAAAGAGGGATAGTTGTTTCCACAGAACAAAGTGTTCTAAAAGTCATTTCAATTAATAATAACCCCAAGCATGTTAGCTGTGTTTATCGTTCTCTCTTCTCTTTGCATTCAACGGCTACGCCAACCGGGTACAACAAAACTGTACAAGGTAGTGTTTGACAATCAAGTTCAAATAGATTTTCTGATATGGCACTTTACTTCCTTTAGGGGTTGGATACTTTCATTTATCATTGGTGAATTGTTGTTGAATGTCAAAAACCCATTTTACTGGCTGCCTGCGAATAAATATCAAAGGGGGTACTTTTCACATCTATCTCGGACCATTCATACTCACTTGAATTCAATAACATTCCATCCAACTTTATTGCCTTCCTAATTACATTTTTTTTCTCACTTATATGTATATTTTGCTAGGATTCATCTATGATAAATCGGAAATGTGTAAAAACACCCCTCTTTCTTGCAAATAAAAATATAAAAAGTAAAAGTGGTCATATATATAACACGTGGTGTTCCTAAGTGGTCACTCTCCCAAGTACTGAGCACATCCGAATGTGCTTATCTTTGGTGATCGAATGAGAACGGGAGAATTGACAATAATATGGCCGTTGGCAGACGTTTGATCATAAATACCTAAAAACAAAGTGAGGAATATTTGAAGGCAGTAGGGATTGCTTCGAAAATGGTTAGAAATATACTTGTACGTTAGAGGGAGCATAGAGAAAAGTTACACATATTTAAGTAAACTATCGAATATTTCAAATTGTATCGAAACTTTACCTCTAAATACGAGTATATTCCTGCTCCCTGTTCGATTCCTGGTCTTGGAGGGCATAAACTTTGTTAATCAGAACAACAAATAAAAAACATGCCTTTATTTGTTGTACTACAACAATTTATTTATAGTATAGTGGTGTGGAGACAATGCTCTTAGAAAGAATGAAATTTAAACAGTCCATTCGACAACAGTTGAGTGAACAATAATGGAATACAATAAAAACCTTTCAAATGGCAACCAACAATTGAAATCTTTTGAATTGCAAAAGACTGAAATCTATTGATCGGTATAATAACAATCGAACAAGAATGGGAGGATCCGATAACAATGGAATCTTTTCTTATTCTTCCCCCATAACAATACCTTTGAACTGATTTTACAAAAGAGGGATAGTTGTTTCCACAGAACAAAGTGTTCTAACAGTCATTTCAATTAATAATAACCCCAAGCATGTTAGCTGTGTTTATCGTTCTCTCTTCTATTTGCATTCGACGGCTACGCCAACCGGGTACAACAAAACTGTACAAGGTAGTGTTTGACAATCAATTTCAAATAGATGTTCTGATATCGCACCTTACTTCCTTTAGGGGTTGGATACTTTTATTTATCATTGGTGAATTGTTGTTGAATGTCAAAACCCCATTTTACTGGCTGCCTGCGTATAAATATCAAAGGGGGTACTTTTCACAACTATCTCAGACCATTCATACTCACTTGAATTCAATAACATTCCATCCAACTTTATTGCCTTCCTAATTACATTTTTTGTCTCACTTATATGTATATTTTGCTAGGATTCATCTATGATAAATAGGAAATGTGTAAAAATACCCCTCTTTCTTGCAAATAAAAATATAAAAAGTAAAAGTGGCCATATATATAGCACGTGGTATTCCAAAGTGGTCACTCTCCCAAGAACTGAACACTTCCGAATGTGCTTATGTTTGGTGATCGAATGAGAACGGGAGAATTGACCATAATATGGCCGTTGGCAGACGTTTGATCATAAATACCTAAAAACAAAGTGAGGAATATTTGAAGGCAGTAGGGATTGCTTCGAAAATGGTTAGAAATATACTTGTACGTTAGAGGGAGCATAGAGAAAAGTTACACATATTTAAGTAAACTATCGAATACTTCAAATTGTATCGAAACTTTACCTCTAAATACGAGTATATTCCTGCTCCCTGTTCGATTCCTGGTCTTGGAGGGCATAAACGTTGTTAATCAGAACATCATATAAAAAATATGCCTTTATTTGTTGTACTACAACAATTTATTTATAGTATAGTGGTGTGGAGACAATGCTCTTAGAGAGAATGAAATTTAAACAGTCCATTCGACAAAAGTTGAGTGAACAATAATGGAATACAATAAAAACCATTCAAATGGCAACCAACAATTGAAATCTTTTGAATTGCAAAAGACTGAAATCTATTGATCGGTATAATAACAATCGAACAAGAATGGGAGGATCCGATAACAATGGAATCTTTTCTTATTCTTCCCCCATAACAATACCTTTGAACTGATTTTACAAAAGAGGGATAGTTGTTTCCACAGAACAAAGTGTTCTAAAAGTCATTTCAATTAATAATAACCCCAAGCATGTTAGCTGTGTTTATCGTTCTCTCTTTTCTTTGCATTCGACGGCTACGCCAACCGGGTACAACAAAACTGTACAAGGTAGTGTTTGACAATCAATTTCAAATAGATGTTCTGATATCGCACCTTACTTCCTTTAGGGGTTGTATACATTTATTTATCATTGGTGAATTGTTGTTGAATGTCAAAACCCCATTTTACTGGCTGCCTGCGTATAAATATCAAAGGGAGTACTTTTCACAACTATCTCAGATAATTCATACTCACTTGAATTCAATAACATTCCATCCAACTTTATTGCCTTCCTAATTACATTTTTTTTCTCACTTATATGTATATTTTGCTAGGATTCATCTATGATAAATAGGAAATGTGTAAAAATACCCCTCTTTCTTGCAAATAAAAATATAAAAAGTAAAAGTGGCCATATATATAGCACGTGGTATTCCAAAGTGGTCACTCTCCCAAGAACTGAACACTTCCGAATGTGCTTATGTTTGGTGATCGAATGAGAACGGGAGAATTGACCATAATATGGCCGTTGGCAGACGTTTGATCATAAATACCTAAAAACAAAGTGAGGAATATTTGAAGGCAGTAGGGATTGCTTCGAAAATGGTTAGAAATATACTTGTACGTTAGAGGGAGCATAGAGAAAAGTTACACATATTTAAGTAAACTATCGAATACTTCAAATTGTATCGAAACTTTACCTCTAAATACGAGTATATTCCTGCTCCCTGTTCGATTCCTGGTCTTGGAGGGCATAAACGTTGTTAATCAGAACATCATATAAAAAATATGCCTTTATTTGTTGTACTACAACAATTTATTTATAGTATAGTGGTGTGGAGACAATGCTCTTAGAGAGAATGAAATTTAAACAGTCCATTCGACAAAAGTTGAGTGAACAATAATGGAATACAATAAAAACCATTCAAATGGCAACCAACAATTGAAATCTTTTGAATTGCAAAAGACTGAAATCTATTGATCGGTATAATAACAATCGAACAAGAATGGGAGGATCCGATAACAATGGAATCTTTTCTTATTCTTCCCCCATAACAATACCTTTGAACTGATTTTACAAAAGAGGGATAGTTGTTTCCACAGAACAAAGTGTTCTAAAAGTCATTTCAATTAATAATAACCCCAAGCATGTTAGCTGTGTTTATCGTTCTCTCTTTTCTTTGCATTCGACGGCTACGCCAACCGGGTACAACAAAACTGTACAAGGTAGTGTTTGACAATCAATTTCAAATAGATGTTCTGATATCGCACCTTACTTCCTTTAGGGGTTGTATACATTTATTTATCATTGGTGAATTGTTGTTGAATGTCAAAACCCCATTTTACTGGCTGCCTGCGTATAAATATCAAAGGGAGTACTTTTCACAACTATCTCAGATAATTCATACTCACTTGAATTCAATAACATTCCATCCAACTTTATTGCCTTCCTAATTACATTTTTTTTCTCACTTATATGTATATTTTGCTAGGATTCATCTATGATAAATAGGAAATGTGTAAAAACACCCCTCTTTCTTGCAAATAAAAATATAAAAAGTAAAAGTGGTCATATATATAACACGTGGTGTTCCTAAGTGGTCACTCTCCCAAGTACTGAGCACATCCGAATGTGCTTATCTTTGGTGATCGAATGAGAACGGGAGAATTGACAATAATATGGCCGTTGGCAGACGTTTGATCATAAATACCTAAAAACAAAGTGAGGAATATTTGAAGGCAGTAGGGATTGCTTCGAAAATGGTTAGAAATAAACTTGTACGTTAGAGGGAGCATAGAGAAAAGTTACACATATTTAAGTAAACTATCGAATATTTCAAATTGTATCGAAACTTTACCTCTAAATACGAGTATATTCCTGCTCCCTGTTCGATTCCTGGTCTTGGAGGGCATAAACGTTGTTAATCAGAACAACAAATAAAAAACATGCCTTTATTTGTTGTACTACAACAATTTATTTATAGTATAGTGGTGTGGAGACAATGCTCTTAGAAAGAATGAAATTTAAACAGTCCATTCGACAACAGTTGAGTGAACAATAATGGAATACAATAAAAACCTTTCAAATGTCAACCAACAATTGAAATCTTTTGAATTGCAAAAGACTGAAATCTATTGATCGGTATAATAACAATCGAACAAGAATGAGAGGATCCGATAACAATGGAATCTTTTCTTATTCTTCCCCCATAACAATACCTTTGAACTGATTTTACAAAAGAGGGATAGTTGTTTCCACAGAACAAAGTGTTCTAACAGTCATTTCAATTAATAATAACCCCAAGCATGTTAGCTGTGTTTATCGTTCTCTCTTCTGTTTGCATTCGACGGCTACGCCAACCGGGTACAACAAAACTGTACAAGGTAGTGTTTGACAATCAATTTCAAATAGATGTTCTGATATCGCACCTTACTTCCTTTAGGGGTTGGATACTTTTATTTATCATTGGTGAATTGTTGTTGAATGTCAAAACCCCATTTTACTGGCTGCCTGCGTATAAATATCAAAGGGGGTACTTTTCACAACTATCTCAGACCATTCATACTCACTTGAATTCAATAACATTCCATCCAACTTTATTGCCTTCCTAATTACATTTTTTGTCTCACTTATATGTATATTTTGCTAGGATTCATCTATGATAAATAGGAAATGTGTAAAAACACCCCTCTTTCTTGCAAATAAAAATATAAAAAGTAAAAGTGGCCATATATATAGCACGTGGTATTCCAAAGTGGTCACTCTCCCAAGAACTGAACACTTCCGAATGTGCTTATGTTTGGTGATCGAATGAGAACGGGAGAATTGACCATAATATGGCCGTTGGCAGACGTTTGATCATAAATACCTAAAAACAAAGTGAGGAATATTTGAAGGCAGTAGGGATTGCTTCGAAAATGGTTAGAAATATACTTGTACGTTAGAGGGAGCATAGAGAAAAGTTACACATATTTAAGTAAACTATCGAATATTTCAAATTGTATCGAAACTTTACCTCTAAATACGAGTATATTCCTGCTCCCTGTTCGATTCCTGGTCTTGGAGGGCATAAACGTTGTTAATCAGAACAACAAATAAAAAACATGCCTTTATTTGTTGTACTACAACAATTTATTTATAGTATAGTGGTGTGGAGACAATGCTCTTAGAAAGAATGAAATTTAAACAGTCCATTCGACAACAGTTGAGTGAACAATAATGGAATACAATAAAAACCTTTCAAATGTCAACCAACAATTGAAATCTTTTGAATTGCAAAAGACTGAAATCTATTGATCGGTATAATAACAATCGAACAAGAATGAGAGGATCCGATAACAATGGAATCTTTTCTTATTCTTCCCCCATAACAATACCTTTGAACTGATTTTACAAAAGAGGGATAGTTGTTTCCACAGAACAAAGTGTTCTAACAGTCATTTCAATTAATAATAACCCCAAGCATGTTAGCTGTGTTTATCGTTCTCTCTTCTGTTTGCATTCGACGGCTACGCCAACCGGGTACAACAAAACTGTACAAGGTAGTGTTTGACAATCAATTTCAAATAGATGTTCTGATATCGCACCTTACTTCCTTTAGGGGTTGGATACTTTTATTTATCATTGGTGAATTGTTGTTGAATGTCAAAACCCCATTTTACTGGCTGCCTGCGTATAAATATCAAAGGGGGTACTTTTCACAACTATCTCAGACCATTCATACTCACTTGAATTCAATAACATTCCATCCAACTTTATTGCCTTCCTAATTACATTTTTTGTCTCACTTATATGTATATTTTGCTAGGATTCATCTATGATAAATAGGAAATGTGTAAAAACACCCCTCTTTCTTGCAAATAAAAATATAAAAAGTAAAAGTGGCCATATATATAGCACGTGGTATTCCAAAGTGGTCACTCTCCCAAGAACTGAACACTTCCGAATGTGCTTATGTTTGGTGATCGAATGAGAACGGGAGAATTGACCATAATATGGCCGTTGGCAGACGTTTGATCATAAATACCTAAAAACAAAGTGAGGAATATTTGAAGGCAGTAGGGATTGCTTCGAAAATGGTTAGAAATATACTTGTACGTTAGAGGGAGCATAGAGAAAAGTTACACATATTTAAGTAAACTATCGAATACTTCAAATTGTATCAAAACTTTACCTCTAAATACGAGTATATTCCTGCTCCCTGTTCGATTCCTGGTCTTGGAGGGCATAAACGTTGTTAATCAGAACATCATATAAAAAACATAACTTTATTTGTTGTACTACAACAATTTATTTATAGTATAGTGGTGTGGAGACAATGCTCTTAGAGAGAATGAAATTTAAACAGTCCATTCGACAACAGTTGAGTGAACAATAATGGAATACAATAAAAACCATTCAAATGGCAACCAACAATTGAAATCTTTTGAATTGCAAAAGACTGAAATCTATTGATCGGTATAATAACAATCGAACAAGAATGGGATGATCCGATAACAATGGAATCTTTTCTTATTCTTCCCCCATAACAATACCTTTGAACTGATTTTACAAAAGAGGGATAGTTGTTTCCACAGAACAAAGTGTTCTAAAAGTCATTTCAATTAATAATAACCCCAAGCATGTTAGCTGTGTTTATCGTTCTCTCTTTTCTTTGCATTCGACGGCTACGCCAACCGGGTACAACAAAACTGTACAAGGTAGTGTTTGACAATCAATTTCAAATAGATGTTCTGATATCGCACCTTACTTCCTTTAGGGGTTGTATACATTTATTTATCATTGGTGAATTGTTGTTGAATGTCAAAACCCCATTTTACTGGCTGCCTGCGTATAAATATCAAAGGGAGTACTTTTCACAACTATCTCAGATAATTCATACTCACTTGAATTCAATAACATTCCATCCAACTTTATTGCCTTCCTAATTACATTTTTTTTCTCACTTATATGTATATTTTGCTAGGATTCATCTATGATAAATAGGAAATGTGTAAAAACACCCCTCTTTCTTGCAAATAAAAATATAAAAAGTAAAAGTGGTCATATATATAACACGTGGTGTTCCTAAGTGGTCACTCTCCCAAGTACTGAGCACATCCGAATGTGCTTATCTTTGGGGATCGAATGAGAACGGGAGAATTGACCATAATATGGCCGTTGGCAGACGTTTGATCATAAATACCTAAAAACAAAGTGAGGAATATTTGAAGGCAGTAGGGATTGCTTCGAAAATGGTTAGAAATATACTTGTACGTTAGAGGGAGCATAGAGAAGAGTTATACATATTTAAGTAAACTATCGAATATTTCAAATTGTATCGAAACTTTACCTCTAAATACGAGTATATTCCTGCTCCCTGTTCGATTCCTGGTCTTGGAGGGCATAAACGTTGTTAATCAGAACAACAAATAAAAAACATGCCTTTATTTGTTGTACTACAACAATTTATTTATAGTATAGTGGTGTGGAGACAATGCTCTTAGAAAGAATGAAATTTAAACAGTCCATTCGACAACAGTTGAGTGAACAATAATGGAATACAATAAAAACCTTTCAAATGGCAACCAACAATTGAAATCTTTTGAATTGCAAAAGACTGAAATCTATTGATCGGTATAATAACAATCGAACAAGAATGGGAGGATCCGATAACAATGGAATCTTTTCTTATTCTTCCCCCATAACAATACCTTTGAACTGATTTTACAAAAGAGGGATAGTTGTTTCCACAGAACAAAGTGTTCTAACAGTCATTTCAATTAATAATAACCCCAAGCATGTTAGCTGTGTTTATCGTTCTCTCTTCTGTTTGCATTCGACGGCTACGCCAACCGGGTACAACAAAACTGTACAAGGTAGTGTTTGACAATCAATTTCAAATAGATGTTCTGATATCGCACCTTACTTCCTTTAGGGGTTGGATACTTTTATTTATCATTGGTGAATTGTTGTTGAATGTCAAAACCCCATTTTACTGGCTGCCTGCGTATAAATATCAAAGGGGGTACTTTTCACAACTATCTCAGACCATTCATACTCACTTGAATTCAATAACATTCCATCCAACTTTATTGCCTTCCTAATTACATTTTTTGTCTCACTTATATGTATATTTTGCTAGGATTCATCTATGATAAATAGGAAATGTGTAAAAACACCCCTCTTTCTTGCAAATAAAAATATAAAAAGTAAAAGTGGCCATATATATAGCACGTGGTATTCCAAAGTGGTCACTCTCCCAAGAACTGAACACTTCCGAATGTGCTTATGTTTGGTGATCGAATGAGAACGGGAGAATTGACCATAATATGGCCGTTGGCAGACGTTTGATCATAAATACCTAAAAACAAAGTGAGGAATATTTGAAGGCAGTAGGGATTGCTTCGAAAATGGTTAGAAATATACTTGTACGTTAGAGGGAGCATAGAGAAAAGTTACACATATTTAAGTAAACTATCGAATACTTCAAATTGTATCGAAACTTTACCTCTAAATACGAGTATATTCCTGCTCCCTGTTCGATTCCTGGTCTTGGAGGGCATAAACGTTGTTAATCAGAACATCATATAAAAAACATGCCTTTATTTGTTGTACTACAACAATTTATTTATAGTATAGTGGTGTGGAGACAATGCTCTTAGAGAGAATGAAATTTAAACAGTCCATTCGACAACAGTTGAGTGAACAATAATGGAATACAATAAAAACCATTCAAATGGCAACCAACAATTGAAATCTTTTGAATTGCAAAAGACTGAAATCTATTGATCGGTATAATAACAATCGAACAAGAATGGGAGGATCCGATAACAATGGAATCTTTTCTTATTCTTCCCCCATAACAATACCTTTGAACTGATTTTACAAAAGAGGGATAGTTGTTTCCACAGAACAAAGTGTTCTAAAAGTCATTTCAATTAATAATAACCCCAAGCATGTTAGCTGTGTTTATCGTTCTCTCTTTTCTTTGCATTCTACGGCTACGCCAACCGGGTACAACAAAACTGTACAAGGTAGTGTTTGACAATCAATTTCAAATAGATGTTCTGATATCGCATCTTACTTCCTTTAGGGGTTGTATACATTTATTTATCATTGGTGAATTGTTGTTGAATGTCAAAACCCCATTTTACTGGCTGCCTGCGTATAAATATCAAAGGGAGTACTTTTCACAACTATCTCAGATAATTCATACTCACTTGAATTCAATAACATTCCATCCAACTTTATTGCCTTCCTAATTACATTTTTTTTCTCACTTATATGTATATTTTGCTAGGATTCATCTATGATAAATAGGAAATGTGTAAAAACACCCC